>JAINUW010000496.1:600000-1172473 GCA_020205615.1 Panax quinquefolius
TTAAGAAGAGAAGATTAAACAATGACGTAAAGACATCAAAGGAAGGAGAACAACCACCGATTGTATGTTTCAAATGAAGACAGGAGGGACAAATCCATCCAAACTGTACGCAGCAACCCAAAGCGTGTTTCAATTGCTGAAGAGAAGGTCACCTAGCTCAATTTTGTCGTGTGGTGAAGTCAAGTCCAGCTGGCATGGTGATGCCAAAAGATTTCCCAGATAAGTCAAATTTGGTAGTTTAAGTGAGAGCGTTTTTCGAGGAACCCGAATGAAGTTATAACAGGTAAGTTAATACCTTATTCAATACCGGTTCTACCCACTCTTTTGTTTTACCTAATTGTGCTCAACGTTTAAAATTGACTCCGGAGAAATTAAACTTTGACTTATCTGTTGAAACTTCATTAGGAGAAACCTTCATTACAACTATTGTTTATAAATCTTGTTCGATTCAAATCGGCACACTCACGTTACATGTCGATCTTATCTATTTGAAAATACTTGCCTTTGATGTGATTTTAGGAATCAACTGGTTAACTATTCATCATGCTAAAATTGATTATTTTCATAAGGTTGTTAGTTTTCATATTCCTAACCAACCTGTTATGCGAACTCAAGCAACCAAACCACTAAAGTTAATCACTATCATATTAAACCATAAGTAAAGAACCTCCCTTGTATGGGATGCACCGAAGCCAGACTTTCCGTAGAGGACACCATGAATAACGATTGCAAGTTTGTAACGACCCCAAAATTTAAATAATTTAATTCTCAACTTCGATCGTTCACAATACATTCAACCTCAAATTTTACATCATTAAACGATAATACAACAATGTAAATTTGCGGAATAATTAAAATTTTCTATTACAAACTATTCTAGTTCCCAAAACTTTCAAACTTTACATCTAACTATATCAGAATCATTTCAATACTACAAGAGTTTACATCGCAAAACAATATTACAATTCAACATTAATACATTTACCGAAACATTAGACATGGTTTACAAGAATAACAACTTGGCTAGGATATTAAATCTTCATGTATCACTTTTGATCCATATCAATCAAGTACCACATAGCGTTCGTTGCCTTCAATTCTTAAATTTGCAAAATGGTTATTTGTAAAAATGAGCTCGACAACTAAACAAAATCTAAATGTTTTTATGCATCACATAGCACATAATAACATGCTCAACATACATCTCATAATCATAAAACTAACATAGCATACATGTTGTAGCTCACATAACAACTATAAAGATTGAGTTCTCAATCAACATTCATAGCTTAATCATCATACTCATAGATTAACTTTCACATTTCATACTTTTGACATATATAATACATCATACAATAAAATTTCAAAGCATTTCATCATCAAGTTCACATAGCAAAAAGGATCTGGAAGACTTACCTTTACCGGCATTTTACCAACACGCTAATACTTTGCATCCTTGCACAACCTACACTGTATGTGAGATTGATAATAAACAATATCAATACACGATCTCATGGTCAAATTTATTCTAAGACCTTACATTATCTTATTATCCTTTATAATGTCTTTATAGACATCTAACTGTGTTTTATATGCAACTCGATTTTATTTTCATTTTCATCACCACACATGCTAGACTATCGCACTTGTAGTTTAATGTGCGTATATCACACCATTTTATTATACCACTTTGGTTTCAAAAAAAATGCATATTCAACACATTGTTTACATGTTTAATTTTCCCTCAAAAATCAAAAATCGTCCTTTTCGATTTCTTTCCATTATTAATCTTGTATTATCATCTTTTCATACTTAGATGCACATAACACCCAATATTAGACATTAGTTAGACACTTTGTATACCCAAATTTAGAAACACTATTACTCTTAGGCATTTTATCGAACATGTTATGCGCACACATTAACTTATCTCAACTCTTGATCTTAAATGGTTAATTATGCATAGAATGTGATAACACATATCTATACTCATTACATTTGTCAAAACATATTGTCAATCATAAAAATATACCATCACCAAAAATCTTAATTCAAACAGAATTATAAAACTCATTTTCACAATTTCTTTAACAAAATGTTGTTTTCGTTTTTAATGTAACTCCTTCGTTACATGTCCGTTTTTGTTCCTTCTTATATAAAATTAACCCTTACTCAGTGTACAACAACCTCATCTAGGCCTTAAAGTCAGACCCTTATCCATCTAAAACATATTCTGCAATTTCATCAACTAGTCCAAAAAAATTTATTTTCTAAACAGCCTTACTAAACAATTTATTTCAGAAATGATCTGGTTCATAAATTTGCTCAATCTCGCGGGTCTAACTAGTAAACTTTCATATCTATGACTTTTGAGTTTAAAGTTTCTTTATATTCGAAACACACGAATTTATATGATTTTTTCAAAGTGAGAAATCAGAATGAGTTTTGATTTTCTAAATGATTGTTTTCCTTCGACCAAATTTTACTAAAAGCAGAACCTTCGCCAAAAAATCCTACAATGAGTTTTCATGTGATTCCACTTTCAGAATATAGCTTACTTCCATAGCTTCAATTTGATATAAGGCTCACTTTCTAACCCAGTATACCCAAAAAGTTATGAATTTCACAAGATCTGTCCACAATTACTCAAAACCTACGAATTTTGTTCTTCAATTTTCTTTCCATTTCATTATCTTTCTTGAATCCTCTTATTTTATTCTTGATAATCCAAGATTAAACCAATACAAACAAGATTAAGCATTATCTACTACCCTAGATCTTATAAAAACATAAATGTACCCAAAAAATCAAATATTAAACAGGGGTTTAGAAGTTACCTTCTTCTAGCTTTTTCTTCTTCTTCTTCCATGGCTTCTTCTTCTTCTTCTTCTAGCTTCTCTCAATTCCTCTATTTCTCTCTATCTCTCTCAATTTCTCTATTTATCTCTTCCACAAAGACTCTTGCTCTAAAAGAAAAAAAAACTCTAGGATTTCTTCTTGTGTAACTCCTCATTTGGGTAATAGTTATGTAATTAATTAATATAATAGTAACCCCCACTAATAACATAAGGCTTATATTACAAAACTCTTACATGCATGACCAATATCACATTAGCCATATTAGTAGCATAACGTCACTTTTCCATCATTAGTTAAACAACCCAATGGTTAGGCTATTCATTATATACTATTATTACTTTACTATGACATATAACATATTTCTAATGTCACATTTAAATAATTACTTATTTTAGTAATAAACTCAATCAAACCTTACTAATTATAATTCCTATTTAACCAAAATAATTGCAATTTTATTTAACCCAAGACAAACCTTCTAATTCTCATACTCCATTTACATTCAATTGGCTAAATATAATATATTAAGCCATTACATAAATACATTACTCTTACATGTAATATATTATCTTCTCACTTTATTAAAACAATTATATTTACATTAAATCATTATTTAAATTAAGTGAATTACTCGATTTATATACCGGATAAAATTCATAATAATTTCATTACCAACAAGGCATACCAATTAAAATATATTATTTCATAATATAATTTTCATCTTAATTAACTAATATTATTTAGTTAATTTCTTTTGCCACCATGTTCTTTTTTCATAACTAATTTTCTTCACTTTCTTTAATAGTTTAATCAACTATTAAAACTCACATAAATTTAATTTCCTCACACCAAAACACATAATTCAAAATATATACATCTCATAATAAAAATTTTAATTATTAAATTCTTATTTTAATAACTTATAAAAATTTGGATTGTCACATCCTTCCTCCCTTATAAGGATTCCGTCCTCGGAATCAACGAAACCTCCCTTTCTCGATTTTCATCAAATCTCTTTTCAAAATTTATCGTTGAATATCTTCAACACATTACCTTAATATAGGTTTTATTTATTACCATTCCAACCATTCTTCACAATAAATTCTTGTAAGTTTTATTTTATAACCGTTACTTATACTCAATTATATTTTGAGTGTTATACATTCTTTAATCCGCTCATTACCTTTTCTAAGAATCATTATCATATACTCCACTCATAAACACTCAGGAAATTACATTCACCTGTTCTTCTAAGAATTTCGTCCTCAAAATTTTATTTATTAATCTTCATTCATTCAATCTATCAAAAAAGACTTTATGTTAACCTTTTATTCATTTAGTGGGTTCTATGACCACTTCCTCCTCTAAGGATCTTTCTAAAAAAAATCATTGCATTCTTCAAATCTTTCTCTTCTATGAATTTCACATTTTCTTTAGATAACTTCATCCTTTCTCTTTTCAGAATTTCATTTCTTTCTTGGAATTATTATAGTTTTCTCAATTTACTCCTCCCCTTCTTGTTTCAGAATTTCTTTTCTTACTTGTTCAATATATTGATCATTAGATGTTACATTCTACAACTTACTTCTTTTAAAGGAACATCCTTCTTTCCACATTCACTTTAGAACAACATGAATCTTCCATAATTGCTCAATAATTGGGAAGCAGTATGAATAACTCAGGATTTTAAAAGATTATCAAATCATGCCGAGGGGTCAAAAGATCATGAACTCATCTCTAGGTTTAATAGTGCTTCACCCCTGGATCTTCACACTTTAAACCCTTTTAATAGAATGTTTATCAATCACAAAGACTGAAAATACCCTCTGCAAGTACTCTAGGTGATCAACCTATCGTACCACTACGTCGTGCACAACGTATTACATCTTAACATTGTAATGACTATATACGTTACTTTCGAAACAATTGTCTCCGATAACATGTCCCCTATTATAGGGTTGAAAGATTACGATAATACCATTTAATACCATCCTAGAAAAGCAAACGTAGTAGCTGACGCATTGAGTAGAAGATCATATGCGGTTTTGAGTGCGATATTTTTTTTAACATGAAGACCCATTTCGTATAACATACAAATGATGAAGATAGAGACTTTAGGACCCACGTGATGATGTCGAATATATGATTAGAACTGACTTTAATCGATAAAGTTAAAGCTGCTGAAGCCATAATTCTGGAGCTGATGCGTATAAAGAAGAAAGTACAAGAATGTGTTATTCTAGAAGCAAGAGTCGATGAATAGAGGGAATCTCAACCCTCGATTTATTGGTCATCCTCGATCGAGTAGGAACTGTGGCCTATAAACTAGCTTTACTGCCAAGTATGTCTTGTGTTCATAACGTGTTTCACATATCCATGCTACGTAAATATGTGAAAGATCCGCATGACATTATTGAATTAGAACCAGATGAGATATCCAAAGATTTAATGTATGAGGAAGTACCAGTCAAGATCTTGGATAGGAAGGAGCATGTCCTACGCTCAAAGGTTATACCTCGAGTCAAAGTTTTATGGAGAAACCGTGATATGAGGAAATAACCTGGGAATTGGAATTGAAAATGAAAGCGAGGAATCCTCACCTTTTTGAAACACCAGCTGTGCACGTCAATTTCGAGGACGAAATTTTATAAGTAGGGGAGGTTGTAAGACCCCAAACTTTTTTTAGAATAAAATGGAATTTCCTTTATTTATTATTTTGAAATAGTAAGGGGTTGATTTGATTAATGTGGTTAGCTATGGGTAAAATGCGCAAATAATTTAAATAAGAAAGTGGTTATAAGATATTCATTGTTGTCGGGGAATATTCATTTGGTTGTGGAATATTCTTGCTATCGGGGAATATTCGTACGATAGCGCAACCATTTAATAGGCCCCATAACGGAAAACTATCGGATGAAGAAAATGACAAGTATGAGTTTTTTATAAATAATAGCCTAGTTGTTCCCGTTAACACTATTGGAATACCCGATGGTTAAAATATAGTAATACGCGGTGTTACATAGTAGCACACAGTATTATACCAATTATTGATTCTTACGTAAGAAGTCAATACTCAATAATTATTACAGTAATTACTATTCAATATTTTATCTTATTGATTCAATAATTGCTACGTTGATATTTTATATTGTTGCTTCAATAATTGTCACTGCACAATATTTCCTATTATCAGATCAATAATTCACATTATTTGAATAATATTATTAGATAGCATTATTGACAATGTCTAAGGAAGTTATGTCTAGAAAAGGGGTTTGGTCACCTAATTGCGTGCTAGTAAGGAGAAATCCTTATTGGAAAGCCCCCTCTTTCATGGGAATGACCTGGTTGTCATTATTATGATTATGTAATATTATTTGTGAATAATTAATTATTGATTTATATGATAAGAAAGTATTTATTTTATGTGGATATAAATGAAAGAATTAATGCTTAGGAGTTTTATCAGTATTTTGTCTGAATGGAGGAATTTTTAGAAAAGTGACAATTGTTAAAAATTGATGTTTTATCTATATTATTAAATTACATCATAAATGTATAATGTGGTGATATAATAATATAATAACGGTGATATTTTTACAATGAATATGAGATATATGAATAAATGAGGAGAAATAGTATTTTTGTTACAATAAATGCTAAACACATGTTAAATATGTTGGTGGACCCCATTTTTTGACTAAAATTTGATTATAGCCTGCAAAATCATCCGTATGTGGATTTCAGTCATTTTCCCTTTAGAATTTGGAAAAACTTTCTTTTACAAAGTTGTAGAGAATTAAATTTCCTACAGAATGGACATAAGATTCGAATTTTTCTGATAAAAGAGCTATTTATTATGAATTATTAATGTTCTAGAATATTGGGTCCGAATTGATTTTGTTGCAATAAATGATAAAAACATGTTTTGTGTGTTGGTGGGCCCTACTAGTTGGTGTAATATTCTAAAATTAGATTTTAAAAGTGTGCGTAGGAAATTTTTGAATAAATAATATTATTTTATTAAATTTTTTTCTTTGATGTTCTAAGCATTTTTCTATAAATAGGGTGCTTAGGTTAGAATTGAAAATCACACCAGAATCTGAAGTTTTATCTCTCTATAATATTGAGCGTATTTTTATGAGTATTTAGATACTTTAAGAGTTGATAAGCAGTGCAAGTTTCCTTCAGTATTATATCTAATATTTCAGCCAGAAGTACTATTCTTTTGAGGTAAGGGATGTTATTTTTTTCGTAAATAAAATTATTTCTTTTAATATCATTATACCGAAATATTGGTATGAATTTTATTATAAAAATTTTACCTTTTCATCTCGAGGTTACTATTCACGTATACGATACTATTCACGAATACGATACTATTCATGAGTACTATTCATGAAGTATGATTTTTCTTGTGAAAATTTTATCTTTTTGTGTCTGGGTTACTATTTACGTATACAGCACTATTCACGTATAAAACACTATTCACGAATACGACACTATTCATAGAAAAATTAAATTTTCTTCTCTTTGTCCAAGTTGTCTGATATGGTTCCTATCTTTGATTAGATCTATGTTTTGATCTTCATTCTTGGATTTTTCTCCATAATTGATTATTATGGAATATATTTGGAACTTGGATAAACTAAAGTACGAATCCCTAATCTTTATTCTTTTATCTCTCTAGATTCGTTTTCTTGAAAATATTTTTATCATCCTCAGTCTTAAATGGTGATATAATTTAATATCTTTGGCTTGCAGTGCAAAGATGAATGATTACCTGATGAATATCTTTTGTCCGTAGTGCAAAGATGGACAGGTGTTGAGATGAACATGACCAACTGGGGATACGACTGTATCTTTGGCCCGTAGAGCAAAGATGAATATTTGATATAAGATGTATATTGATGTTACAGTGATAAAATATTGATGATGGACTTTTAAATCATAGAAGATAGTAGCCTTCTTCTCTACTTAACTCTTCTAATGAATTGTTGTTTTCGCTGCAGTTGTTGATCTAAAATTTGTCGTCTATTATATTCTATTAGATTTTTCCCTGTTGAGGACTGAGGATAATTTTTTCTACACTATCTTAGTTATAATATTCTTTACTGGGCTAGTTGAGCTCACCATTTTTTTTGTTCCATTTTTCTTCTTAGGAGACGAGAATATAACAGGGAACTAATCGGGGTGTGTAGTTATGGTTCGAGACAGTTGTTTTAGCAGTCCTAACTATTTTGTAAAATAGTGTATCAATAATTGTAATAAGGACTTATTTGAGTGTGGATATTGTCTAGAAGACCGTATTTTTATTTAAACTCACAACATATGTGTTATCATATTTTGCACGATAATTGTAACAATGAAGTTGTAGTTGTTTTCTGTACTATGTATTTGGCGACTCAGAATGGGTTGTGTTGACCTATTTTGGGGGCGTCACAGATATGTCTCAGCTAGGAATAGTGCAGTGTCCTTCAGCAAATTAGCCTATGTGGAAGGACTAAAGGACAATCATCTGAGCATCAAGTAACTCTGTGATAAGGGTCATCAAGTCACCTTCCTCAACAATCAATGTTAAGTCAGAGATCTGAAGACCTCCTCTATAAAGCTGACTAGAACAAGAGAAGGGAACATCTACACTATTAATCTTGCTCAACTGAGTTCTGATGAGACAATATGCTTTCTTACTAAAGCTTTTGAAGAAATTAGCTGACTTTAGCATAGAAGGTTGTCTAATCTCAACTTCAAGAGTATGTCAAAACTAGCCTCCAAAGATCTAGTGGCAGGCTTACCCAAGCTCAGCTTCATCAAAGAAAGGCCATGCAACGCCTATCAGCTTGGAAAGCACTAGGGGTTCATCCAAAGGCAAAGCAGTCAACTCAATTGATAAGCCCATACAGTTACTTAACATGGATCTTTTCGGGCCAATTCCAACTATAAGCCTTGGAGGGAAGAAATACTCAGTGGTCGTAGTGGATGACTACACTAGTTCACATGGGTGTTCTTTCTAAATTCTAAAGATGAAAAAAGCTTCCAACTCATCAAGATGTTCAAGCTGATGATAAATGAAAAAGGAGAGAAGATCAAGGTTATAAGGAGTGATCACTGAAGAGATTTTGACTTCTTTAAGATGGATCAATTTTGTATAGACAATTGCATCAGTCACAACTTCTTAGCTCCACGAATTCCATAGCAAAATAGAGTAGCTCAAGGGAAGAATAGAACGCTAATTGAAGCAGGAAGGACTCTACTAGCAGCAGCTCATCTACTTGAATACTTCTGAGCAGAGGCTATCAACACTGCGTGCTACACTTAGAACATGTCTCTTGTTCACTCTACACTAAAGAAGACTCCCTACGAGCTATGGAGAGGAAGAAAGCCAAATGTTAGTTACTTCTATGTGTTTGGTTATGCATACTACATTCTCAACAATGGAAAAAAATATCTGACTAAGTTCCAAAAGTTAGACGAATGAATCTTTCTTGGATATGCCACAAACCGCAAGGCCTATAGAGTGCTCAATAAGAAAACGTTAAGTGTTGAAGTCTCGATTCACATTATCTTTGATGAAATAGACGCAGGCAAGTTTGTATCACAAGGCACCATGATCAAAGATCCAGACACTATGAATGAGGTAGTCGAAACCAACACCACAATCGCAGTCCCAGAAGATGAAATCGTCGAGCCTAAAGAAGAGATCGTTAAGAGAACTACACCAGACAACGAATCTATGCAACAAGAGACAAAATTTGATCTTAAAGAATTCAGACAAGAATGCACTAGAACAGATGTTCCAACGGGGAACAGATGGGCAAGAGATCACACTCAAGATCTGATTATTAGAGATCCAAATGCAAGAATCAAAATGAGATCTTCCACCTAGAATGAGTGTTTTTATATAAGCTTTCTGTCCCAAATAGAACCCAAGAAGATAGAAGATGATATGAAAGATTCAAGATGGATAGAAGCCATACAAGAGGAGCTGAATCAGTTTGAAAGAAGCAAAGTCTGGAGATTAGCTCTTAGACCAAGAAGTCACCCAATTATTGGAACTAAATTGGTCTTTAGAAACAAAATGGATGAAGATGGGGTGATCGCAAGGAGCAAGGAAAGACTAGTGGCCAAAGGTTATTCCCAAGAAGAAGGCATCAACTACGATGAAACCTTCGCACTTGTTGCCAGACTAGAAGCTATCAGAATATTCCTTTCTTTTGCTGCCCACATGAAGTTCAAAATTTTCTAGATGGATGTCAAGAGTTCATTTCTGAATGGTGAACTTCAAGAATTAGTATATGTGGACCAACCTCCAGGTTTCATCAATCCAATTCTCTCTAATTATGTCTATAGATTAGACAAAGCCTTATATGGACTTAAATAAGCACCTAGAGCATGGTATGAAACACTAATTAACTTTCTTATTGAAAATGGTTTCACTAGAGGAAGAATAGATACCACAATATTTCTTAGGAATCACAAAGATAAAGTTTTACTAGTTAAAATATGTGTAGATGATATTATCTTTGGTTCTACAAATGAAAATATGTGCAAGAGATTTGCTAAGAATATACAAAGCCAGTTCAAAATAAGCATGATGGGTGAGCTGAATTTCTTCTTAGGACTGCAAGTGAAGCAAACTAATGAAGGTATCTTCATTAACCAAGCCAAGTACATTAAAGACTTACTTAAGAAGTATGGCATGGAATCAGCCTCTCCCATGAGAACACCAATTTCTCCAGCAACTAAGCTTGACAAAGATGAGAAAGGTAAATGTATTGACATTACTCAATACACATGTATGATAGGCTCTATTCTGTACCTAACTGCCAGTAGACCAGACATAATGTTTGCAACATGCATATGTGCTAGATTTTAATCTAATCCTAAGGAATCACACTTAACTATTGTAAAGAGAATTTTTAGGTATCTCAAAGGCACATCTCACTTGGGACTTTGGTATCCCAAGGAGTCCTCCTTTGAACTGACAGGATATTCAGATTTTGATTTTACAGGCTACAAAATTGATAGAAAAAGTATCAGTGGCACTTGTCAACTGCTAGAAAATAGACTTCTGTCCTGGTTTAGCAAGAAGCAAAATTCAGTATCAACTTTAATAATAGAAGCTGAATACATTGTTGCAGGCAGCTGCTGTGCTTAAATCCTATGAATGAAGAACCAACTAGCAGACTATGGGTTTGCTTTTAAGTCTATACTTGTTCACTGTGATAACACAAGTGCCATAGCAATAACACATAATCCTGTCATGCATTCAAGGACTAAGCATATATAAGTAAGATATCATTTTATTAGGGATTATGTTCAAAATGGAACTATAACTTTGCAATACATTCCTACTAAGAATCAACTTGCTAATGTCTTTACAAAACCCTTAGATGAATCCAGATTTAATAAATTGATTAGTGAGTTAGGTATGCTAAATCTAAAACCATAAATTATGTGCTCTAGTTGGTGCTAACCATGTAGATAAAAAGGCTATGTTAAAATTGTAGAGATGACTAAGAGAAATCAAGATCGTGGAGTAGACTCGATATGGTAAAGAAGCCGACTGTGATGACAACATTTCTATCAAGTCTAAGAAAACCTTCTGATAAGTGCCTTAGTGACAAACCTGACCATTTATTTTAGACTAAGAGGTTGGGCCTTCCTTAGCAACCTTAACCCAGAAGGGATGCTAATTCAGAGTGCTTCACAAGAACCAAGAGAGACAACTATCATAAAGAAATCTCAAAAATCATAGAGCAACCTCCACAATCGTAGTCGTCATGAAGGATACACTAGCTCAGGGGGAGCTATGGGCAGATCGGTACTTTTCACAATACTTAAATTTACGGAGCCCTGTAGAACTCGACACGTGCCCCACTCTACTGATCCTGAGGAGGGAAGTTACAAATACATTTTGAAAATGTCTTTTGACGGTTCACCTTTCAGTTTTAAAAGCTCATTCCTCTTTTTCTCCCTCAAAAGAAACCCAGACTTCAAAACACTCAACTAATTTCTATTTGTTTCAGGAAAATCATAGTAATCAATGGTTGCTTCCAATGTCGTAACTGGTTACCAACTATGCTTTGATTAAATCAAGACAGCTGACCCACAGTTCCACAAAGTTCTGACCTTTCTAAGGAAAGCTGGTCTCCAAAAAGCTATGAGCGCCAACACAAGGATTTACCCGAAGTTGGTGAAAGAATTCTACTGCAGTGGAGTCTTCAAAAATGTCATAATCACTACGAAGGTCAAGGGGGTTCATATTTGACTCAAAGCTAAAGATATAAACCTAGCCCTAGGTTTTAAATCAAAGGGCCTTTCATCTCTGAGTGTCATAGACTTTTATGAAGGTTTGAAGAAGATGCACCGCAAGAAGTTTCAAGGCATCAAGGGCTACAAGAAGAAAGAGTTTCCCCAGAGTTTTGAATTTTTGGTTGATATTATTGGGAAATGCATATGCTACAAAAGCTCTAGCCATGACTCCGTGAATGAGAACCAACTGAAGCTCATGACAGCAATCTGCTTCAGAATTCAACTCAACTATGGGGATTTTCTCATAGAATGGATTGGGAAATGAATGCTTAGCTCAAAGAAAACGAAGATCTCTGGAAAAATACTCTATGGGAGATTAATCAGCATAATTCTGCAATCTACTCTGGGAGACAAAATCGGAGACAACAAAAGAGAGCCCATCAACCCTAACAGAAAGATGACTCAACAGCTGTTTTAAAATTGGAAAAGAAACCATGTAAAAAATGTGAAGATGATGTCTAAGTCTAGTGGAAGGACTTGTGAAGTGAAGAAATTGGTTTTTTTCAGGAAATATGTTAGTTGTGAATGAAGCTGAGGAAGAAGAAGTCAATCAAGAGGAACCTACAGATCTGGTCAGAAAGAGTAAGGGTACAAGGAAATTAAATGAAAATGTTCAAATAATAGAAGAGCCTCAAGGCTCAACCACTGATGCGCCCCGAGGAGGTTCAGGCAAAGAGATTCAAGGTCTCTTCACACAAAGGGAACTCACCCTAGAAGTGACTGAATCACCAGAAGAAGTTCTGAAGGAGATGAAGAAGAAGAAGCATGATAAGGATAAGGCTAAAGGTTGTTCTTAGCCTCAGAAGAAGAAACACAACCATCAATTAAAGAAATCTTCATTCACCAAGATCGTGGAGTCTAGAATTACCATCATTCTAGAGAAGGATGCTGCAACAGTATCTTAGCCTAAATAAATTGTCAGAGTTGAAGCTGAAGAGAATACTGAGGATGTGGCTAAGCCCAAGAGAACAAAGAGAAAGCTTTTCAAGAAATATATTTTTGCCAATAAAGAGGTCTTGATAGAGGAAAAAAGAATAATTTCTGTTGAGAAGGCTAAACCAAGATCTGAGCCCCAAACAACTGATACTCACAATGATTCCTTGGATGATACTAGGATCATTGCTGATGTGATAGTCCACCTTAATAGTGTAGTAACCCCTACTGTATCTTATCAGACTATGATTCATACTGAGGGGGAGCTTCTTAACGAACCTGAACAAGGAAGTGCTCCAGCTGAGGGGGAGGTGTTAGAAGAACCTGAGCAAGAGAATGCTACAGCTGAGGGGGAGCATCCAGAAGATGTTCATGAAGCCCCCTCAGCCCCTCAAGAAATCATAGTCTCTGAAGCTGTGGAAATGGAAAGTGCCAAAGCTATGGTGGTGGAGGGGGCTGAAGAATAAAGAGGAGATGAGGAGATGATGTATGTGGTGGAAATTTCAAATGAAGGTGATGAAGACAAGGAAGAAGAAGAGGGTGATGAAGTTAAGATTATTGAAGTGGGCTGGAATGGATACAAAAGAGCCAACTACAATTAGTTGTTCTTCTACTTGCCCATGATGTCCTATCACAGAGCACTGGTTCTCAACTACTGGGATCACAAGTTCTAGATTTACAAAGCTTATCCAGCAATTTCAATGCTAGCTCATGGATTCCCAAGAAACCTCAATTTTGCTCAGAAGCTGATCACTAATCATTCTTCTTCAGAGACTGAGCGTGAGTTACAATCTATTCCCATCTCTTTCATAGTTAATCCCTTCCCTCCATCAAACTTCAACAAATTTTATGAACTGCCAAGATGGTTGAAAAAGGTTCTTCACCCACCAAACCAATTTCAAGCTACAGAATCTTAACATTCTATAACTTATAAACCAAATACACCTAACTACATTTTAGTACAATCTTCAACCACCTTTAACTCCACGAAAATAACACAACGTGACACCACGAACACTGCTCCTACTCAAATCGTGGAGTCATATGCTCTACTACATTCAACAACCTCCTCTCCCATAAGTCAAACCTCTATTCATACACCCCATTCAGAAATTTCTTCTTCCTCAAACAACAATTATTTCGATCTTGCTCTTGCTCTCTCAAATCTGCAATAACAAAATACAAGATCATCTCCTATAGACACTTAGAAAATTCTTGAGCTTCTCTCAGTTGTTCCCACCAAATCTGGGTTATCTCACGCATCACAGAAAGTGACCACAAAAATTTAAGAAGATCTAGAAACTCACTCTCTGCTCGTTCATCAACAGTTAAACCACTTAATCGATCCTGCTAACACTCTTCTTAACAACTTGAGTTCTGAGCTCACAAAGAAGCTACGGGAGATCATCAAGGAAATGATATAAAGAATAAATGAAAGGAATCAAATTCACTTCTAATCTACCCGAAAGCATAAGAAAATAGTTATCCTTCTTCAGTAGAATCAGAACTCTCAAAACAAACTTATTACGGAGAGCCTTTCTAGCCTACGATCTTCTCTGACTAAATTCTAGGCATATTCTTTGAATCAGATGAAACAAACGGATGATATCTTAGCCATTCTGCAAAAAAATAGATCACAAATTGATTCTCTCATCCAAGATAATTAAGAAGATATTGCTCAGTCAAGAATTTAACTCTATGAACTTATACAAGGCATGAATCACTTGTCTCAAGACATTCAAACCCTGGATGTTGACATAAAGGGGAGAATAATGAGAAAAGTAAAGGGAAGCAGGTTGAACACTCCCGAAGATCTTATCAACAGTATTACCCTCAGACTTCAAGAGCAGAAGATCAATAACCAATCTTAATGGCAAGTCCAATTTCCAATTTGCTTAATAGATAAGAAGTATCTCTCACAGGTATGACCATGCCCATTGGCGATCCTGTCTTCATGAACAAACATGATCACAATGAACCTCTAGAGCAACATGAGCTGGAAGAACTTGCAAGACGAAGTGAAGCAAGTAGGAAAAGGTGGGAATACAAACATGCGCATCCTCTAAGGATCAACAAATCTAGAAGATAAGTTTCTATATTTATCTAATGTATTGGTTTTGAACTGTAATTGTATCTTATAAACATCAATAAATTCATGATTATCTTTTAGAGATTCAGTTACTCACTGATCATTAAGTCATGTTTACTTTTCAAGCATCTTGTATTTAGAAATTGATTATATGATGCAAATCTCTTTGGTTATGTCAACATCAAATAGGGGGAGATTTTTGGGAATTACATATTCAAATTTGATGTTGAAAGTAAATAAATATGATTGTTTGTAAAGTCGTTCATAGAACATATGTATAAGGACTTTGATGGTAGATCAAAAATTGTTAGGTTAATATGTGCTTAATGTTTATCAATCTATAAATGAGTTTTAGAAGAAAGATCAAAGCTATTATGTTGATCTATTTTGAATATGTAATATATAGGCCTCAACAGAATCATAGTATGAGGAGCTAGCTGAGAGATTGTAGAAGCCAAGGCAGAATCATGGAGTGTCAAAAAAATTGCTTCAGAATCGTAGTATGTCTTGGAAGCCACACTCAAAATCTTGGAGATGGCCCGAGCGCCTGCCGAGCTAAGTCAAGAATCGCGGTCAGCTCTCAGAAACGTGGAGTCTGCAAAATGAGTAAGTAGAGATCATAGTCTATCAGAGCTTAAGAGAAATTATAGTGTTCATTTCGGTCAAGACTGAATCAAGCACAAGAATGACAAGACACAATGATTATAGTACAAAGACAATAATCGTGGTGTCTCCCAATCAACATCAGAAGCCCTAAGTTTTGTTTATTTGATGAAGGAGGAAGTATAACAAATGAAGAATGGCTTATAGACGTTAACATTTCGAGAATCCCAATGATCCAACACTTATCCTTAGTATGTATCGAAGAAGCATATAGAAGAAGCTAAGAAAAAGACTGCATGTCTGTTAAAAACACCTTTTTAGGTGTTAGGTGACATTGTAGTCTACTGAGTCAGTGGGCCAGATGATAGAACAACAGATTTCAAGGAAGTTAACATTAGTGCTCAAAAATGTTTGAAGCATTAAATGCTACAACGGATGCCTTCAACGAAAACATTTCAAATGCTTTTTTATAAGAAAATCAGATAGAGTTTCAATTCAAGCAAGCAAAAATGAAAAAATCAAAAGAACTCTCAACTTCCAAAATCTACGATCAAGAAACAAAGGCTTGCACAGCTACTGAGTTCTCTCGAATATATGCTTAACTGCAACTAAGTAGCACAACCCAAGAACTCAACTCTCATCATGTGTATTCCAAGTCTGCTGGACCTGGAGAGTTCTAAGTGAACTAAGAAGTTCCAAGACTACTGGTCTTGAAGGAATCTAAGTGATTCAAAGATTAGAAAGATATCCTTAGTGGATTTCCTACTTGTGGAGTAGAAGACTGCACTAGGAGCCTTGAGTGCTCTGAACCACTTAAAATCATTATGTTTGATATATCTGCTATAACTGCTATATCTGTCATACCTGCTTATCATTTATAATCTCAGTTTATCTTAAAGGGGAACAAACAAATTATATATTCCGTTGTGGTTTATTTATTAACAAATCAAATAAGTATTTTGAAAAGGAAATTTTTTTTATAATATCTATTCAACCCCCCTTCTAGATAACAATTGTGCCTCTAGGAACTAACAACTTTGATTAGAGTCGAAGTTATGATATGAAGAGGCAGTCGTTTGGGGTTCTTTAGAGTTTTCGGTGGACTGGGCTTGGGGTTTGGAATTGGATGTTGATAGGTCTCTAATTTTTTAGTATATTTTGATGATAACAATTATGAATTAATTAAATAGGTTTGAGATTTAATTAATTATTTTACTTACTTTTATCTAAACTATTTTTCTAATTTTATTTGAATTAATTTTTATTGACCTTGATAATTTAAATATCAAGTGTTAAATAAATTGATTCATAGAAAAATTTCCAAGGCAAGGAGATCCTATTTTCTTTCAAACTCACAAAATTATATAAATATATATTTATATTTATATAACCGTGTGTGTGTCAATGCAAAGTATGAAGTAAATCGTGTGTGTGTGTGTGTGTGCAAGTGACTATCTTTTTGGGACAAAGCTTATTATCACCTGTTGAAATTTTCGTGGACTGCTGAAATTATGATGGGTTAGTCATTTGACCGAATTTAATGCCTAGGTTAATGAAAATAGAAGGAACTTTTATTCTTGGGCTATGATTTAAATTGGCAATTCGCGTGAAATACTTTAACTGCTTCATCCAAACCATTAAAATTGAATTAAAGCAATCTCACCCATTCATTTCAAAAATAGATTTTAAAATTACTATTTTGCCCCCAACCTTAAAATTCTATAAATAGGAAGTCTTTCATTCATTTAGTTTTTTCCAATTCAAGTGAAAAGAAAAGTTTACTCTCCTTGTCTAAATACTCTATCTAAAGCTTTATATTTGTTCTTACAAAAGTTTTGATTATTTGAGAAGAGAAAATTGGTCCAAGTAATTGAGATAAGTCATTTGATCTAACCTAGTTGAATTATATCTTACTTGTTTTAAATTTATAGATATACGAATATAAATTGTTATACACAATTTTATATATCTATATTTCATCTATTTATGAAATAAAATGTTATACTAATTATACGCCGAAAGGCTACGGGGATATTCCTCTACAGAGATGAAATCAAACTGTATGATTCCTTATAGTACTAAGTAACTTTTTATTGATATTATTTATATAAATATTATAAAATAGATATACACTTGATAGTTTAAAACGACACTGAGATATTCCTCCAAAAAGAGTGAATCGTTCGAACCAGATTTAAAAATCTAAAGTGATCTATTCAACATATTTATATAAATATCAATTATAAAAATATAAATTCTGTCATACTTAGACGCCGATAGGCTACAGAGATATTCCTCGTAAGTGAGGGAATCGAACCGTACGATTCCTTATAGTACTAAGTGACTTTATTTATAAATCACATAATAGATAAAATATTATTATATATTATCCGATTTAAACAAATATATTTGTTATATCAAGTAATGCTTAACTAATTAAATTTTTATACTTGATTATCATTGCTTAAATTGACTTATCCAATTAATCACAAGTATTTGAGCACAAAGTAATTCATATAATACTTGTTAGAGAATATATGTGAAACAAGTTTTTTTAATCCATAGAAAAACACTCTTTATTATAAAGTGTTAGTTCCTAGTAGGCACACAATAGATCTAGAATGGGGGGTTAAATATATCCTTTTTATTTTCAAATACTTTTCCCTTTTATTTTGTATTCCTAATGAATTAGCATATGACAAACATAAGAATCTTTTCAAGTACAACGAAATAAGTAAAAGATCCCCTTCATTGATATATTGATAATCATACATACATTGTTCTTAGAGTTAGTTGATGGTAAGTAGTTAATACATTCATAGTAGTTATAGTAGTCAGGAACATAATGTAAATGAAAGAATGTGAAAGACACTAGGGATTTTAAGTGGTTCAGAGACTCAAGTTCCTAATCCACTCTTCTGCTTTCAACTAGCAGGATTTCCACTAAGGAAGGGTAGCACCCTGAATCACTAAGATTCCTTCAAGGCCACCAGCCTTGGAACTTTAGTTCACTAAGAACTCTTCAAGGCCTATAGCCTTGGAACTCCTCTAGTACCCTAGGAACTCTTCAAGCCCAGCAGGCTTGAAACTTTGTTTAGTCCTTCCGGACAAGGACCCCTCAGGCCCTGGCTTCTTGTTGTTGTAGTTGTTATTGTTTTTGGTGCTGAGCTGTTAAGATGTCTTTAAGCTTGAACATCTTATGTACTTAACAGCTTGGTGTAGTCCTCTTGGCATTCTACTTACAGTTTGGACTACATCTTCTTTGGTGCAGCCGATCTTTACTCTTTTCTGCTCATCTTCATCTGATTTCAGCTGTGCACCATCACCATCTAGATTTTCTAAGTCTTTGAGCTTTTGGTAGACTTTGTCTGGCACTTAGCAATCCCTGAACCCTTTTTGAATGCTTTGCAGACATAATTCTGCATCTGTTCTTTTTCAGCAACTCTTGATCTTTGAAGCTCTGTTGATTTATACTCCTTTCCAATCTTCCCATTGGAAAGTAGTCGTTAAAAGTTTTTTGAATTGCTTCGTAGATCTAGAGTTATTTGGTGTAGAATGCAGATGTGACATGGTATCCCCTTTTCTGACTTTCTTACACTGCAGTCTACTGTTTCACCTACCCTATCAGAGATGTCACTTTGATGTCTCGGGCATGTAGTCAACTTTATTTCCTCCTTCTGATTTCTCGATCAGAAGTTGTCCTTTTGCATCGATGCTCTTTAATAAGCTTTGTTCAACCATCAATCTTCAGATTGAACCGTTGCTAATGCTTCAACCTTCAGACGACCGAACACTACGATTCTGATGCATATCTTCTTGGACTTAATCGTAGTGTCTAGTTGACAGGTAGAGACAATACTACGATATTGAAGAGTGTTGATTAGATCTTTAATGTAGAACACCTCTTCCTTCTCTTGTGCACTTCTTCAACACTTCTGTTTTCTTCGACTACTCTAAGATACTGATGGCTTGACTCTTTGTTCTGGCCCCTTCTGAATCCCAAGACACTTCAAATTTGTGGCGTGTCCAGCTCGCTTTCTCCTTGTGATCTCCCATTCACTTATAATCAATGGACTAACCCATTTCTTAATCACTTTAGCCTTGTTCTTCATAGGCTGACCAGTATCTTTGTGTACACTCCATCAGTTCCTTCTTTGTTTGGCAAACACTACGATCCTGGTTGCTTTCAAGATCGTCGTCTTCTATTTTTTTGACAGCTAATGTACTTGCTGATTTTCCTTAGTCAATTACTGAAGTCTTCTTCTGTTCAACTTGTGTAAGAGTTCATCTTGAATGGCTTCACAACTCAATCTAGATGTTGATTGAGTTGGTGCTTAGATCTTCTGTTAGCTTACATGCCATTCGTTGAGTGCTCTCTGGTTTGCTTTAGGTGGGATGTATCTTTGCAGTACCAACCAGAGGCTTTGTTCCATTGGATATCCTGGGAGTGCTCAATTGTTGAGAATCGTGTTTGCTCTACGATTCTACCTTTGGCGTTGTGAGCACATCTGTTGAAGTCTCAGTTCTACACTCTGCGATTCAGCTTCGACTGTGCAGACACTATGACTTTGAGATCAGATCTTGACACTCTATAATTTTTGTCGTTGTGCTTGTTATCTTAATTTGATCTTACTCGACTACAATCTCTATCTCTGATACGATTAGTAGACTCTACGACTCAGAGTGTAGTCTACGATTCTTGACTTGGCTTTGACAGATGCTCAGTCGGCTCGTAAGCAGGATGTCTCTACGATTCTTAATATGACTTCCTCAGCAGACTACGACTCTGAGGAAGTTCTCCTCGACACACTAAGATCCTTTCTCGTCTCTCCTGGTAGTTGACGAACTCCGAGATCTACTATCTTGTAGACTAAGATTCTGCCTTGATAGCTTTCGAGTTTTCCGTGACTCTCCTGGCAGACTACGATTTCTGGTGCAGTGCTCGACGATCAGACAAGCCTATCTATTACATTGTAAGATCAACCTAACATGCTTAATCTTTCTATATTTATAGTCCTTGTATATTATTTCTTTTTAAGGACTTTACAAAGCTGTTTTTCTTATGTAGGATCAACCTAATACATTTGATCAATTCATTCTAAGTCCTTGTCAATGCATTTTGAGATGCATGATGGTGAGTGTGTGTAAGATTTGCCATTTTACTAAAAAGATCTTTTTCTTTGATGGTTTTATCATTTGCTTGGTTATGTTCAAAGAGTTTAAATGTTCACACAGTGAGAATCAACTCTATAACTTATTTGTATCTGGTTGATTCATGGAGGTGATCAGTTTCTACAAATCTTCAAGATACTCTTGTAGAACTGATCATACTCTGTGTTATCAAACACTTAGAACATGGGTTTGTACATACATATTAACCCATCAGCAAATATTAGTCCACTTAAGATTAATTTGACCTTTGATATTCTTATGACCCATTTAAGATTTCTTTCAAGATGTCATCTTCAACCTGAAACTTGGATGGAGAGAAAGTTTGTAAGCATTTGAGTTTCCAACCTCAGTGTACTTTCTCTCTTCACCTTTTTAGGTAGAGTATGATTTCTTGACAGGATACTGTTATAGTGTATAAGGGGGTGCAACATAATGTACATAATTATATTAGTGAGGAACCGTACCTTTTTACTGTCAGTTTCTTAACAGTCATTTAGCTTAGATATACTAAGGATATGCATCAATGTGCATAGTTTCACATTTGCTCCTGACAGCTTGTTGCTCCAGTTGACCTTCAATCAATCAATCGTGGTCTTGAAGATGTAAGCTAAGAGAATCTCAGCATCTTTAGTTCTTTGACATCCTTGAGTTCACAAAGTTTATATCCAGCTGCTGGTTGGCCAGATACATGTTTGAGAAGTTCTTCTTTCTTTTCTGAGAAAGCATTTCTTAGCGTATGGCCTTTTTATCTTTTCAGATTGGTGGATGTTTGACTCTTTTCTGTTGATGTCTCTTGAGCTTCCTAGCCTGATATTCAGACTACAAGATTGACCGTGGGCAAAGATTGGTCTTGTTGATATGACAATCAAGAACATAGACCAATCTAACTAGCTTCAGGTGTATATACATATTTACCTGTTCACAATATTTCTAACGTGTGAACTCATCTGCATATAACAAGTGACTTACTACTAAACTAAGTTTAGAACAATGTTTGTTCCTAGGATCAGACTCAAAGCGATTAGCTTTTGAATATAGTATGACAACATTCTTTGATACTAATTGTTAGGTCCCAGTAGGCACACAATAAATCTAGAAGGGGGGTTGAATAGATCCTTTTTATTTTCAAATACTTTTCCCTTTTATTTTGTATTGCTAATGAATTAGAATATGACAAAAATAAGAATCTTTTCAAGCACAGTGGAATAAGTAAAAGATCCCCTTCATTAATATATTGATAATCATACATACATTGTTCTTAGAGTTAGTTAAGTGGTAAGCAGTTAATACATTCATAGTAGTTATAGTAGTTAGGAACATAATATAAATGATAGAATGTAAAAGACACCAGGGATTTTAAGTGGTTCAGAGACTCAAGCTTCTAATCCACTCTTCTTCTTTCAACTAGCAGGATTTCGACAAAGAAAGTGCAGCACCCTGAATCACTAAGATTCCTTGAGGCCGTGACCTTGGAACTTCGGTTCACTAAGAACTCTTCAAGGCCAGCAGCCTTGGAACTCCTCTAGTTCCCTAGGAACTCTTCAAGCCCAGCAGGCTTGGAACTTCGTTTAGTCCCTCCGGACAAGGACCCCTCAGGCCCTAGCTTCTTGTTGTTATAGTTGTTGTTGTTAGTGGTGGTGGTGCTGAGCTGCTAAGATGTCTTTAAGCTTTAACATCTTATGTACTTAGTAGCTTGGCGTAGTCCTCTTGGCATTCTGCTTGGAGTCTGGATTACATCTTCTTTGGTGCAACTGATCTTCACTTTTTTCTTCTCATCTTCATCTGATGTCAGCTGTGCACCATCATCGTCTGGATTTACTAAGTCTCTGAGCTTTTGGTAGACTTCGTCTGGCATTTAGCAATCCCTGAACCCTTCTAGAATGCTTTGCAGACATGATTTTGCATCTGTTCTTTTTCAGCCATTGGTTCATGGTGATATGTAGAGTGGCTTTCTTGATCTTCTTTGTACTTTACCACTTTTCTGAATTTTATCTTCTTGTCCTTCTCGGCTCTCATCTTAGCTTCCATCCTCAGTTGCATTCTCATCTTTGTTAAGTGAAGCTCTAGTATGTTTAAGTCCTTCTTCAAAGCTGTTTCACTTCCACCGATGTAGTCTCACTATCACTGAGACTTGTTCTGTTAATCTCTGGTGGAACTCGTAGAGTCAATAATAGCATTCCAACAACTCAACGATTCTGCAACTTAGCATATCAGCAACTCTTGATCTTTGAAGCTCTGTTGATTTATACTCCTTCCCAATCTTTCCGTTGGAAAGTATCCATTAAAATCTTTTTGAATTGCTTCACAGATCTCGAGTTATTTAGTGTAGATTGCAGATGTGACATGACATCCCCCTTTTTGACTTTCTAACACTGAAGTCTACTATTTCACCTACCCTATCAGAGATGTCACTTTGATGTCTCGAGCAGGTAGCCAACTTTATTTCCTCCTTCTGATTTCTCGATTAGAGGTTGTCCTTTTACATCGATGCTCTTCAATAAGCTTTGTTCGACCATCAATCTTCAGATTGAATCGTTCCCAATGCTTCAACCTTCAGACGACCGAACTCTACGATTTCGATGCATATCTTCTTAGACTTGATCGTAGTGTCTAGTTGATAGGTAGATACAACACTACGATCTTGAAGAGTGTTGATTGGATCTTTAATGTACAACACCTCTTCCTTCTCTTGTGCAGTGCTTCAACACTTCTGTTTGCTTCGATTGCTCTCAGATACTGATGGCTTGACTCTTTGTTCTGACCCCTTCTAAATAGCAAGACACTAAATATTTTTGGGGTGTCCAGCTCGTTTTCTCCTTGTGATCTCCCGTTTACTTATCATCAATGGACTGACCCAATGCTTAATCACTGTAGCCTTGTTCTTCAGAGGCTGACAAGTATCTTTGTGTACACTCCATCAGTTCCTTATTTTTTTGGCAAACACTACGATCCTGGTTGCTTTCAAGATCATCGTCTTCTATTTTCTTGACAGCTACTGTACTTGCTGACTTCCCTTAGTTAGTTACTGAAGTCTTCTTCTGATCAACTTATGGAAAACTTCACCTCAAATGGCTTCACAACTCAATCTGGAAGTTGATTAAGTTGGTGCTTAGATCTTCTGTTAACTTACATGCCATTCGTTGAGTGCTCTCTGGTTTCCTTTAGGTGGGATGTATCTTTGCAGTACTAACCAGAGGCTTCGTTCCTTTGGATATTCTAGGAGTGCTCAATTGTTGAGAATCATGTTTGCTCTACGATTCTGCCTTGGCGTTGTGAGCACATCTGTTGAAATCTCAGTTCTACACTCTGCGATTCAGCTTCGGCTATGCAGACACTACGACTCTGAGATCAGATCTTAACACTCTACGATTTCTATCGTTGTGCTTGTTATCTTCATCTGATCTTACTCGACTACGATCTCTGCATCTGATACGATCTGAAGACTCTACGACTCAGAGTGTAGTCTACGATTCTTGACTTGGCTTTGATAGATGCTCGGTCAGCTCGTAGGCAGGCTGTCTCTATGATTCTGAATATGACTTCCTCAGCAGACTATGGCTCTAAGGAAGTTCTCCTCGATACACTACGATCCTTCCTCGTCTCTCCTGGAAGTTGACGAACTCCGAGATCTACTATTTTGCAGACTATGATTCTGCCTTGATAGCTTTCAAGTTTTCCTTGACTCTCCTGGCAGACTATGATTTCTGGTGTAGTGCTCGACAATCAGACAAGCCTATCTTTGACATTGTAAGATCAACCTAACAGGCTTGATCTTTCTATATTTATAGTCCTTGTACATCATTTCTTTTTAAGGCCTTTACAAAGCTGTTTTTCTTATGTAGGATCAACCTAACACATTTGATCAATTCATTCTAAGTCCTTCTACATATGTTCCTATTATCTGCTAAAGGACTTTATAGTTTTTCTTAATGCAAGCATACTTGTATAATCATTCATATATATCATAATCAAATCATATATCAATAGGAATATCATTCACATGCTTATTCTTGACATAAAGAATAAATAATTCTTTATAAAATTGCATTAAACTATAAATATACTTATACAAGAAGCATATTTGAGTAAAAGCTAAAATTTACTTATTTGTTTATTCAAGAAGCACTTTTTACACAAAATATAAAAGTAAATTAAAAAATTTTAACGGTGCATAAATTTACATATTTGCTTACATAGAAGCATATTTTCTCAAGTATAAAAGTCTCTAAACTTTTATAAATATATTTGCTCTTTAATTAATATATTCTTATCTGAGAAGCATTAATCTGCATTAAATTTTATCTACTTATTTTAGAAGCAAATTGTTGTAAAATCTTTTGTAAAAAGAAAATGGTAGAGTTGGTTTATTTTATGTACCTATGAGAAAGATAAGCAATTCTTCGACCAAGACCAGAGTCGTAGAGAGGTCAGCTAGAAATTGGGTCTCTAGTGAACTTGTGAGGTAGGGGAAAGGCTATTGTGAACAGTTGGAAGTTTGTGTAGAAAACTTTGTAAAGGCTTCTTCGCTTGTTGAAAGATTATTTATTACTGATAGTAATAGGATCTCGAATTCTAAATAATAACTTCAAACTGGACGTAGCAACATATCAGGGGTGTATGTTGTGAACAAGGTAAATCTCTGTGCATTGTGTGATTAAATTTTTACTGTCTTGCATATTAATTTCTAACACTGCAAATTAATTATCCAAAAATTCAAAAAGGCCTAAGATAATTTTTTAACCTGTAATAATCTATTCAACCCCCTTCTAGATTATTATTAGACTTTTAGATGTCATCTGTGTGGTTTCCGATCTGTGTACTTTTCTTATTATTGATTATGTTTTTAAATGCTCAAATAGGATGTTTGTCCTATGTTCCAGTTCCTTTCAATTTGGGTTATTCTTATATTTTGGTTTTCGATCCGGTGATGTGATTGGCTTTATTGACCTAGAAAATCTCTTCTCTAGAACTATTGGGTATTTCCGATCTGGATCCTGTGTATATATTTCTTATTCAGTTTTAGGGTTTAGCATTGGATGTTTGTTCGTTGGTCTTGCATGAATCTGGGTTTGATTATCTTATTATTCCGCTGGGTTTGTGTTGTGATTCTATTTTGAATTGCTTTAACTTTGTTAGGTCTAACCAATTTATTGATTTTCGTGGCTGCCTATTATTATTTGTGGAATCATTTTGGTTTTTGCTATGTTTCTGGTTGGCTCCTTGTTGATGATGGGGAGTCTTTGCTAGAGGAATGTAGCTGTCGGATTGTCGTTGGTATTGTCACCGCATTAATAATCAAATATTAATTAAATTAATTAATTATAAAATATATTAATTAAATTAATTAATAATAAAATATATTAATGTATAATTTTTACAAATGCATTTATATAAATTAATGTCGTGGTGGAAATAAGGGTTTACCTTGGCAATGATTTCCCTGTGAAAATATAATCATTTTGACCATGTTCTTATATGTTGTATTACCAATTTTAGTTTATCTGAAGAGATGTTAATTAAATTAATGAATTTACTAAGTTTTTAAAATTAAAAGAAAATTACATATTTTGTGTAATTTATATAATTTATTTAAAATTGTAACATATTGAAAAAAAAAAGATTTTTTTTATGCTATAATACCAAAGTTTTACAATACCAAACAAATATTAATGATTAAAATAAACTTTAAAAATTATTTTTATTGTACTTTTATTTTGAATGTATTATTTTATTTTATTTATTTGATTTTAATTAATTTAACATTAAATTTATACAAGTTTCCATCTGTGACTTGATGTAACGCCTCGAAATCTGGTCTATTTTCACATCCGGATTCCGTACGTCACGATCCCATCTTCTTCCAAACATACATCATTATATAGCTAAATATAACAACATACATCCTCAAATCCCAGGTTCTAAAACCTTAAAACCTCTTTCATTCCAAATAATGATAATTACATTATTCTTTACATCTTGTACAAGTGACTTATCCGCCACCAAGGATACATAATCATTCATTAAACTATTCTATAGTTTAATTCTATCATTCTGTATTACAAGTCTTCGCTTGATCTTCACGCTCATTCATCTAATGAATGGTACTTCTTCTGGATACCGATCAGCTTGATCTTTACGGGATCCTTAAGTGCTTTCTAACATCGTTCGCTGAAAATGTTTTTATTTAAAGAAAGTGTGAGCATTCAATTGCTCAGCAAGTATTAACAGTTGAACAAACAACTTTAAGAATTCAAACATTCTTTTAAGACTTCAATAACCGAGCAAAGGTTAAGAAGCAGCTTGAATAATAAGAATAATCTTCCTATCATTTTAAAACAGTAGTCACATTCACTTTGAAATACTTTCATTCTCTACTTTCTTTCATACACATTTTGTCTAGCTAGAATCATTAGCACAGACTTAATAATAACGGTTCATGTATACACAGAACATGCTCATATTGAACAGTTCAATCACAGAACAGTTCATATCATAGAAACACCGAAGTGTTCACATTGTGGCACAAGGCCTCATATATTCTAACACCTTATACAAATATCACACATTTGCACATAGACAGAACTTCTCAAGTTCAACATCTGAGAAGTTTAGAAACTAGCATTCATTTAAAAATATGAACGAAGTTAGGAAACTTGTCTTACGCATAGCTACAGCTTATAGTTTACGCTGAACTGCTCATTCCAATTCCTATGTAGCACATAAGGAAATAACACATATACCAATTAGTCATATACTTGACTTTACGCATTGGTTTACTTAACTTTACTTCTTAAGGTTCACGTTCTTATAAACTAAGTTTACGCGACCAACTTTCTTTACCGGTTAACGGCTTCATGACATACGGAGATGTCTTACTTAATACGTTCATCATCTTTGATGATTTACATTCTTATCTTCTTCTTATAACTCTCCTAGGACTCAGCACACATCGTGTCTCTGCTAGTAGTCCATATGGTACTCTGAGTGGTTTCCCACAAACAACCACCAAACAAGTTCCCGTCTCATCTACACTACCCATAACAGTGAGTTAGATCGGTTGCCAGTTTTATATATACCTTCGCTCTCTGAAGGAATTGTTTAGCCCAACTCCCATATGTCAACCATCAAAGGTTACGATTGTACTAGAACCTAAATTCATCTTAACTTACCCGAACTATTAAACTATAATGTTCGTGAAGACAATTTCTTATTCCTTATGGCTTTCTGGCAACTAAATGCCATACCTCAGGATTCATTCTTTATCGTCTAAGTCATACAATCTTTTGTATACTCAGGAAGATCATTCAATATTCATTCTACGCATTTATAGTATTAAGCATTTTATGTTACCTTATTCTTATCTTACAACGTCCGATTCATTCGACTCAGAACGTCATCCAAGTTATAAACATTAACTCAGCTTCTTTTATGTTATACGTACTTGTCTTTAATTTAGCTTCTTCACCATTCACAGGTTTAATCATTGATCTTTATTACCCTACGGTCAAACCATACACGGGGTGTAGGTTCTACCCATTTAGTATTCGCGTACACTTAACCTTTAACTCGATTCAAGTGTCCAACGCTTACATTTCATTCTAACATTCTCATCCGACTCACATTCGGCTTTCATTAATCTTATTACCGTTCACTACGGCTTTCGTGACAATTCATATCTTACTTACTACTCCCGTCAACATCTAAGTCATACAACCTATGTACACTTAGAACGTTCGCTCGACGTAAATATGATTCACGAGGATCGTTTACGTATTCAACATTTACGTTACTTACCTCTTAATTCTATTCAACCTTCATCCAAGGTTTTAATTACTTTCATTCATTACTCGTCACCTGAACCCCATGTTCATTATTCTTTCCTAATGTCAAAGCCATACGGTTCGTTGTATGCTAAGACCGACCGTTCATCGCAACAACGTTGCATTCACAGCGTCTAAATTCTTTACATTCATCTCTCATGACCATGACATAACATCAAAATGTTATTCATTACCCTAGTCAATCAACGTTTAAGGAATCACAATTATAGCAATCCCTCACGTTCATTTCATTGTGACTACGGTTCCCGGACATTGGTTCCATAACCTGCGTCTACATTCTTTATCTTTTAATCTCATTTAATCTTTTCGTTCAACCTTCATCAAAGGTTTAATACACTTAATAAAGTGTTACATTAGTTGAACTACATGTTCATATTTCTTCCTTGCGCATCCCCCAGTAATCGAGCAGTAAAAATCTCATTTCTGGGCATGGCCCTGCATTGGCTATTTGCATTTCACTCTCTTCACTAAGACTTCATACACAAGCTTTGAGAAAGTTAGTAGTGTTTAGCTCTCCGATGCGGCGCTTCTGATTGCCACCTTAAAGGTATATGGTTTGGCCATGCGCCAAGCCCTAATCTTAGAAAATTTTTAAAGTGTTAACTTCATTTTGAGACGCTTACTTTCCGATCTCATAACTTCTTCGTTATAACTCGGAATGAGGTCATTCCAAAGCTATTTTCTTCCTTATCTTACATACTTCGATTACCCTCAGACAGAACTATGTTTTGAATCCGTTAACATGCCATTCAATTGGCTTAATCTTCGCTCTTTGTTCAATTAACGTTATTAACGTTCTTCGTTTGTTCGTCCGCAATTCGGTCATCCAAACTCAGATTCGTTCATTCTTGAGTCCGTGACTCATGTTTTATACGTTCTCTTACATTCTTATGAAACCCTATACGTTCGGGTTCATTTACTAACTTTCTAATTATCTTTCATCTTTTACGAAAATTTTGCCATAACTTTGTTATAGCTTAATTTTAATTCGTTCTTCACGAACATTTCTAACGTTCCTAACCAAGCAATAAGAAACTAACTTATACACGATGGTTTTAAACTTGTCCATCAACAACAATTATCATATGATGGTTTTAAATTTGTCCATCAACAACGTTCTTCGCGTGTTCTTCGTTCGTTCTTCATTTTAATCGATATTTTGGATTACGATTCTACTTTTTCTTGGAATTTGATGTTATAGAACATCATTCTTACTTATTTGACCTACTCATTCATAAGATTCATTCGGATCACTCAAAATCCTTACGAATCTTATACTTCCTTAAGAAATTTATAAACTAAATTCTAAATTCTTATTTCTTCATTTTCTCATGATTTCAACCATATGAAATCATGATTAAGTTCATCTATCTCTTATCTTCATTAAGTTATGTTTTTGGACATATTAACTTAAAGAAAATTAGAAGAAACTAGGGTTCGGATTACCGTTCTTCTTTAATCTCCTTCCGTCGGACAAAGCGTGCACTCGGGCTAGCTTTTCCTCATTCCTCATCCTCTTCTTCTCCCATCCAAACTCTCTCTCTCTCTCTCTCTCTCTCTCTATCTCTCAAGTGTTGGTTGAAATTTCAAACCAAACAAATGAGCTTAAGGCTTATTTATATAGAAAACCAAAGTTAGGGGTATTTTGGTCATTTCACCCCCACCTCCTTACTATTCATGGCTTAGCCACCAAGTTTACTTGGTCACCACCCGTACTTGGTGACCAAGTGGTCGCCCCTTATGCCCATGGGTCTTCCCCATGGGTTTACCCATCCGGTGACCCATCGGTTTGATCCGCGATTTATTTTCTTGGATCGGGCTTAATTAAATCTAACACTGGGCCTTACATTAATTCTTATTGGGCCTACCCTAGGCTTGAATACACATTCCATTGTGCTTGATATAATCCAAGTCCAATTGGATTCTTCAAAGTCCATGAACTCAAAGTCCATTTAGACTAATCGTATTCTACGCATTCCATTCTTGTATTCTCGTATTCTCTTCGTATATCGTTCGTACGATATTCGTATTATACGTCGTACTAATCTTCGTACTATACTCGTATAATAACAAGTATTATACTCATATTCCTCACGCATAATAACTCTAATTATTATACGAAATCATAAAATTCTCGGAACTCACTTTTCCTAACCCTTAGATTTTAAGTCCGCAGGCAAAAACTTCGTTTTTGCCATGACTGAAATATTATTGAATATTCCATCTCGTCTCAGAATTCTATCATTACGCGTTTCTTGGAAATTCAAAATAAATCTTCGAGCAGAAACAGATGAATAGTGCCTATTTCGTCTTTTTCCCCAGAAATATTTTTGTTCCCGAAAAATTTTTATTTCATCTTGAAAATTCTTACTCGTTCAGTCTAGCTCATAGCCAGAATCCTCCTGATTAATAATCATTAGAACTATTAATAAACACATAACACAGAATAGTATTAATAAAAATTCATTTTATTAATAACTAATTCTTTAAACTTAAATTTTGTACAATCCAATTTTCTGGGTTGTCACACTTGATGTCTTGATGCATCGCTAACTCTTTCCTGGTGGACTGACATTGAGGTGTCATAGGGTCTCTCAGAATTAGTTGTCGATCTTCAAGTTTTTCTCGTATATAGGTTTTCAAGTATAATTTTGGTGTCTTGGGATTGGTATTTGATTTGATGTTTAGGTTGAGGTAAAATGTTTGGTTCTTTGGTTTTAGTTTTTTTTTCAAAGGTTAGACCCTACCATAAATGGCTGCCTATATACTCCCGTGTATGGGGGAGATCAGGTCTTACGTAGTTCAGGCTTGGCCTAAATGGTTTGGTTTGATTTGAACTAGATTTTGGGCTTAGATGTTTCTTTCAAGGGTTAGACCGCATTATAGATGGTTGCCTATGTGACGCCCCCAAAATAGGTCCACACGACCCATTCTGAGTCATCAGATATCATACTATAAAAATCAAATACAAACTTCATTTATACAACTGTTGAACTGTCGTGCAGAATACGACCACAGTTAAACTGTGAGTTTTAATACAAATGTATGTAACTCTAATGGAGCCTTGACCACAACCTTACAATGGTACCTTACATAAAAGTACAGTCCATAACTGTTTTAGAAATTAAAATCTTTGGGAAGTTCTCAAGGAAACCTTCGTACATAGGAGGCCATGCGTCTAGGTTATGATAGATATCATATGTCCACAGAATTATCCTTGGTTTACCTAATAGTCCCCAAAGAAAAACAATAAGATTGCTATCATCTTCTTTCCAATGGTGAGTCTTCTCTTGACATATAATTATCTCCGTTGTCTCCAAGTGAGAATTATATTTCAAATAAACTCCAAGATTATATAGGTAGTGCTCATAGATATACTCAGCAAGTGGATGTGCACAACACTGTCTTATGATAACACAAGGTTGTATGTCATTAGACATCTTGTATGATAGTGACAAAACACCCTTCCAAAATTGGGTTCACCTCACCCTATTCGGTTCACCAAAATTAAATATCAAATGACGTATACAATACGACACACTTATCTAAAGTTCTCAATAAAATTATTTTCATACTATTTAGGGAGAACCTCAACAGCTATAGACCACCGTTCTATTCCCATGTTATCCCCGCTCGACCCAGCTACACTCCTATTACCTGAAAGGAATTGTGAAGCAAAAGGGTGAGCACAACTATCCCAGTAAAGAATATCATAACTAAAGATGATTAAATTATCAACAGCTTTTGTCAATAATAAATCAGAGATTTAAAACATATGGTGGATGATAAAACTTTTCAACCATAGTTGCAACGGAACGAGAAATCCATTAGAAGAGTCAAATAGACCATCAGATCTATTATCTTCTCCACGTTAAAAGTCCACCAATAATGTTTTATCCCTGTAACATCAATCAACAATTCTTGTCCACAATCATATGAATAACTCATAATCATAATTGTGATTCTAAATTCCTCTTCGCACCCGTGATTTAAGATAATTTTCATCACCTATCTTCACATGAAACATCAAAAATCATGGTTATACCAAATCACAATTTCGCGCTCATAATTATACTAATAAATTCATCTTTTAACTACTACGCCAAAGATATTCATTAACAATTCATCTTTGCACTACATACAAAGACATACAATCGTATTATAGAAAAGTCAAGTAGAGCATGATATCTACTATCTTCTACTTAATTAAAAGTGTATTATCAAGATGCTATCGCCGAGACTCAAATTTTAATAAATAATCCACATCATTGAATCATCCACACTTTCTGACCAAGTATATTCACTAGTATTACGACCACTAATTATCTTGCACTACGAGCCAAGGATATTCGTGTTTTTCCATAATGGTCATGATTATACCGAATAATCACGGTTATAATCATACCAACAATCATCCATCAATGCACGTAAGCCAAAAATATACAATTGTAAAATCAATAATCACATATTCCATCTTTGCACGTAAGCCAAATATATACAACTATAAAACCAATAATCAAAAATCCATCTTTACACGTAAGCCAAAGATATACAATTGTAAAATCAATAATCAACGGTCCATCTTTGCACGTAAGCCTAAGATGACTTTCATCACAATATAAGCATGAGGATGATGACAATGATATAAGCATTAATCAAACAAAAACAAGGATAAATATTAAAGACTTTAAATTTATCAGAATATTATCAATCACTTAATAAACTCATAATCTAATATTATTAAAATTATACCAATATTTTAATCATTTCTTAAACTTATAAACAATTTATTTCAATTGTTTACACTTTACCAAATAATGTATTTAATCATTCAAAAATGTCATACTCATAAGATTTCATCACCAATGATCAAATCCCTCATCAAAAATCTGTATATACCCTAAATAGGATTCCCAAGCCATAAAATCCTATTTTCAAATTTTGTTACTTCACATAATATATTTAATTCATTTACTCATAACTAGTTCATTTTCATGAAAAATACCAAATCAGTTCCAAAAATATTTCTTTTCTGGAATTTAGCAGAATATAGTCCCATATTGAACATATATTTTTCCCGGAATCTTTAAAATTCATTTACTATTTTTCATATGGCCAAAACTGCCGAATATTTAGACATTTATCATAAATTGTACTTTTGTCCAAAAATTCCAAAATTTACAAGGTATACTCCTATTATATACATGTACTCCTAATAAAATTTTTACCAATTTTGGAGTTAACCACAAGGAGTTATAAAGGTTTACTTTTAAAATAGTCTTTTTCCATAAAATTCATAACTCCTAATCTATACATCCAAAAATCTCTATTTTTGGACACAATCTAGAAAACTCATCAAATTATCATTTCAAATTTTTCCAGAATTTTTGAGGGTCAGAAAAATTACGAAACTGCAAATGGATTTTCACCCGCCATGCAGTAATCCACGTAGACAGATCATTTCCACAATTTAATAAGGAATGAATACAAAGGATCATTCTCCATGCATGCGGTAATCCACATGTATGCAGATTATTCCAATGTAATATTAAAGAATGGAATAATGAAGAATTCACCATGCATGCGATAGGCCGCATGCACGAGTTATTCCCAACGAGAAAAATAAAGAATGGAACGGGTAATTAGTAATCCGCATGCATATGATATTCCAAATGAATAATAAAGAATGGAACCAGTCATGCATAATCCGCATGACATGGATATTCCAATGTAATAATAATGAATGGAATAACAACAGAATTCACTGTGCATGCGATAGAGCCGCACAAACAAGAGTTATTCAATGTAATAATAAATAATGGAACTAAAGTTATCGTAATCCGCAGAGACAGGATATTCCAACATAATAATAAAGAATGGAATAACAGAAGAATTTCATCATGTATACGGTAGTCCGCGTATACAGGCTATTCCAATAGAATAATAAGGAATGGAATAACAATAACTCTCTTCATGAATACGAAAGAAATAATACCCCTTACTATAATAACAATATCCCTTACCTTAGAAGAAAACTGGATACTGGAATAGTGAGGTAGCAGACTTCTCTTCTTCTTTCTCTTTATAATTTTTCTCTATAATAATTGCTCTATAGCTTTAGTGAATTGGTGAGAAATGAAGGAAGAATGAGCTTCTATTTATAGGAAAATATAATTTCGATAATTGCATGTTTTGGGGCTCAAAATATTACAGTATAATACCTTCCTCTTTTTCTTTATTTTTAATTTAGTCCTGCAAGTATTATCAAACTTGCACCACCTCCCCTAATAGTAAATAACGTGAATCAATAATTATAATCATGTGAAAATACAAATTACAGTATAGTACCTCCATCTATACCTCCATTTTTAACTTAGTCATACAAGTATTATCAATCGTACACCAACTCCCCTAATAGTACAAGAATGTGAATCAATAGTACACACATGTGAACAAATAGTTATAATCATGTGAATTAATAGCAATTAATTGCTCATTTACCTGATTAATTACCCAGTTGGTCAATATAACTTCCAGACATCAATTACTATCGAAATAAATGTCGATTTCCACTAACACTAGTAATCCCAACACAATGGAAATATTTTTCTCAACAATTTTATTTTTGAAATTTCGAAGTTTGACTTTTTCCAAAAAAAGTCAACTATTGACTTTTTTGACCAAAAAGTCAACCCCAACAAATTTTGTGTTTATAGTCTATTTCTACTAATTTCATCGTTCCGGACTCAAATATCACGTCCGCGTCTCCAAATTCAACTCTGAACTCAAATTTGATTTTTAATAACATTCATCATTAATATTATAACTCACAATATTTAACAACTAGGTCGTTCCCAGGAAAAAGAGGGCTTTCCAATAAGGATTTCTCCTTATTGACGCGCAATTAGGTGACCAAACCTCTCCTTGACAGAACTTCTAGACATTGTCAATATTGCAAATAATAATATGAATAACTTTGTCATCTCAATTATTGATTTAATAATATAACATATTATGCAGATGATACTGTGATAATAATTGAATCAATAATATGAGAGATATGATGCAGCAATTACTATAGCAATCATTGAGTATAACTGAGTGACTTCTCACGTAAGCATCAATAATCAATATACCGTGTTACTACGCAACCACGCGTAGACATCGCACTTTTACTACCGAAAGTAGTTCAACAGCTTTTAACGGTAACACTTTCACCGTTATTTTTATAAAAGATAATTATGTCATTTTCTTTACTACGATAATACTTACATTGTGGGGTCCACCAATGATTGTGTCGTCGCATTTAATATTCCCCGACAAAAAGAATATTTTATAACAACTTGCATACTTTGAAAAAATTTCACATATCACCCTTAACTTTAACCTTTTATCAATTTAACCATTTACTAAATAGAATAATGTTAAGAAAATATAATACTTTCATTTCATAAAATTCGGGGTCTCACAGCCTACGTACTCCCATGTACAGAGGAGATCAAGTCTATGTAGTTCAGGCTTGGCATGAGTTGTTGAAGAGTTGTATATTGTGATCGTTGAATCATTGAAGGGGTTTTGTGATTTTTTGTAGGGGTTAGACCGCAGCATATATGGTTGTTTACATACTTTTATGCGAGGAGCTTACGTCCACGTAGTTCACACCTGGAGTTTACATCTGATTTAATTTGATTGAATTTTTCCCAGTAGGACGATGGCTGCTAAGTTTCAGACATAATATCTTTTGACAGAGTCTGAATTGACAAGCTGAGGAAATTATTCACCGTCCATTTCTTGAAATCTGAGGGCTCTTCTTGACAACACTTCCTTGATAATGAAAAGGCCTTCCCAGTTTGGGGCGAATTTTCCTTTGGCTGCATCTTGATTGGAGATGACCTTTTTTAGCACCGGGTCATTTTCTTTGAACTCTTGAAGACGGACCTTCTTGTTGTAGGACTGAGCAATCCTTTGTTGATATAACTAACCATGGAATATGGCGGTAGTCCTTTTCTCATCTATCAGAGATACTTAGATGTACCAGTCTTGCAACCACTGGTTTTCTTCCATACGATCATCTATTAACACTCTTAATGATTCCATTTCTACTTCTATGGGGAGTACTGCTTCCATGACATAGAGCAATAAATAGGGGGTAGTCTTAGTAGAAGTGCGCATTGATGTTTTGTACGCTAACATAGTAAGAGGCAATAAGTCTAGCCATCCTTTGTGATTGGCAGACATCTTCTACATGATCTTTTTGATGTTTTTGTTGGCTGCTTCAACAACTTCATTCATCTTGGGCCAATAGATAATGAAATTGAGGTGTTTGATATGGAATTTGCTGCATAATTCCCTCATCATTTGATTGTTTAAATTCTTGGCATTGTCTGATACGATCACCTCCGGTTGTCCGTATCAACAAATTACATTATCTCTGATGAAACGTATGATTACCTCCTTGGTGACTTTGGCAAAGGAGGCAGCTTCTACCCACTTGGTGAAGTAGTAGATCATAGTGAAGATGAATCAATGACCATTGATGGCTTTGGGTTCTATTGGTCTGATCACATCCCTCCCCACATGGAGAAATGCCATGGAAAACTTATACAGTGTAGTTCGTTTGAAGAAGCGTGAATAACATTTCCATAGATTTAGCATTGATAACATCTCTTGCGTGATCATCACAGTCAGCTTTGGGAGAGATTCAGTAATGCTCTATTCTTAATATCTTTTTGGCAAGTAAGGGGTCGCTCATGTGTGGCCCACACACTCCACCGTATAGTTCATTTATAAGTCTTTGAGCTTGATCTTTGTCTAGACACCTTAAGAGTCCCATTCCTACATCTTTTTTGTAGAGAGCATCTTCACTTAAATAGAATTTCATGGTCATCTTATGGATCCGTTTTCTTTCAGCTTGGCTAGCCCCAGCGGATGTAGATCCATCCCCTAGATATTCTTTTATATCCTGGTACCAGGGCTATTTGATGGGAGGTATTTTATCAGATACTTCTCCAATGTAATTTCCATAGGCTGGTGTTATCTGGTTTGTGAATCTAATGTTTGTGATTCCTTTTTTTTTGTAGAAATGCTGACTAAGGAAGCCATGGTTGCTAGTGCATCTGCAAAATCATTTCAATTTTGAGGAATATGGATGAAGGCTATATCTTTAAATTCTTTGGTGTGATATGTCATGATGATTTGTTTGATGACCAACTTGGAATCTCCAAAGACAATTAAACGTTTGATACCCAAAAAGTGGGCGAATTTCAATCCCATTAAGCAGCCTTCATACTCGGCTGTGTTTTTAGTGTTAACAAACTACAACTTAGTAGCCAAGGGATATTGTTCTCCAGTAATAGATACAAGAACTGCTCCTGCACCTTCTATATTTACAGCCCCGTCGAAGTATAGTTTCCAAAATTGGTATGTATCTTCCTGATGGCCTTGTTGAACTGCCATTACCCCATCATCCGGGAAATAAGTTTCCAATGGTTCGAAGTCCCCTGTTGGTGCTTCGGCCAATTGATCTATAATTCCTTGACCTTTAATGGCTTTTAGTGTTACCATTGAACCACTTTGTTCAGGAATCCAAGAGGAAGTACACTATGTATAGGAAAACACTTATTGTCATTCTATACTGTTGAATTTTCTGCAACTCCATTTGTCTCTCATATTTCCCAATAAGTCTGATTTTACAAGAAGACAATAAGTTATTTGTTGATTAATTAGTTGATCAATGATACCTAGGGTACAATCTATACTGCACATTTAGTACATGCAAATGGAAGCTGTCGTTTACACTCCTAAATTAACCTCACTTTTACTTTACAGATTCAAATAATTAGCATAGTAGTAAGCAATGATCGATCCCACAAAGAGTGATTTGTTTTATATTTATCCAATGATTCCTAATGAAAAGTGGATTTTAAATTGATTAACTAAATTACAAAGAATAAACTAATAAGAATAAACAATGAATAAAAAGCTTCAGTTCTTCAGTTCAATATCACCTTTTTATAACAATAGATTAATAGTGTAACATTATTTACCCTTCAACGAAACTAATAGCCCTAGGTAACAACAAGCTCTGCTACCCGAAACTCCCCTTAGATTGTCACTCAATGAAACAAGCTCTTCACAAGATACTAACCATTATATAACCTAGAACATTCTCTCTAGATTTAATATAATAGTAGCATTAATAATTAAGGAATTAGACTATTTCAAGCAACAAACACATAAGCTCAGATTGTTTAACTTGTCTTCTGATAATCATAGCAATACTCAAAAGCTTGTCCACAATCAGGTATTCCTAATTACTACTTATGATTAGGAACAATATAAATTACACGTAATATTATTCCTTAATCTAGCATATGATATTTGTTAACCAACTCAGTCCTGCAGAAATCAAATCAGTTGAGCCAATTTGTGACGCCCCCAAAATAGGTCCACATGACCCATTCTGAGTCGCTAAATATCACATTACAGAAATCAAATACAAACTTTATTTATATAACTGTTGAACTATCGTGTAGAGTACGACAACACATAAGCTGTGAGTTTTAATACAAATATATGTAACGCTCATGGTGCCTTGACCACAACACCTTACAATGGTACTTTACATAAACGTACAGTCAATAACTGTTTTAGAAATTAAAATCTTTGGAAAATGCTCAAGGAAACCTTCGTACATGGGAGGCCATGCATCTAAGTTACGATAGATATCATATGACTCGAAAATCATCCTTGGTTGACCCAATAGACCCCAAAGAAAAATGAGAAGATTACTATCATGTTCTTTCCAATGGTGAGTCTTCTCTTGACATATAATTATCTAAATTGTCTCCAAGTGAGAATTATATTTCAACAAAACTCCAAGATTATATAGGTAGTGCTCATAGATATAATCAGCAAGTGCATGTGCACAACCCTGTCTTATGATCACATGAGGTCGTCTGTTATTAGACATCTTTTATGATAGTGGCAAAACGCCCTTCCAAAGTTGGGTTCACCTCACCCTCTTCGGTTCACCAAAATCAACGGTTAAAATGACGTAAAAATACGACACATTTATCTATAATTCTCAATAAAATTATTTCCATACTATTTTAGGGGAAACCTCAATAGCTATAGACCACCGTTCTAATCCCCTGTTACCCCCGCTCGACCCAGCTACACTCTTATTACCTGAAAGGAATTGTGAAGAAAAAGGGTGAGCACAACTAGCCTAGTAAAGAATATCATGGCTAAAGATAATTAAATTATCAATAGCCTTCGTCAATAATAAATCAGAGATTTAGAACATATGGTAGATGATAAAACTTTTCAACCATAGTGGCTGCCGAACAAGAAATCCATTAGAAGAGTCAAATAGACCATAAAGTCTATTATCTTCTCCATGTTAAAAGTCCACCAACCATGTTTTATCCCTGTAACATCAATCACAGGTTCTTGTCCACAATTATTCATAATCATAATTGTGATTCTAAATTCCTCTTCGCGCACCCGTGAATCTAAGATAATTTTCATCACCTGTCTTTACCTAAAACATCAAAGATCATGGTTATACCAAATCACAGTTCCTATTCATAATCATACTAATAAATTCATCTTTGCACTACAGGCCAAAGATATTCATTAACAGTTCATCTTTGCACTACAAACCAAAGACATGCAACTGAATTTTTAGAAGAGTCAAGTAGAGCATGGTATATACTATCTTCTATGAATTAAAAGTTTATTATCAATATTTTATCGCTGAGACTCAGCTTAATAAATAATCCACATCATCGAATCATCCTTGCACTACGACTAAGGATATTCATTAGTATCATGACCACAAATTATCCATGCACTACGGGCCAAGGATAATCGTGTTTTTGCCAATGGTCATGATTATACCCAATAATCCCTGGTCATAATCATACCAACAACAGTCCATCAATGAACTACGGGCCAATGAGGACTTTTATGACATCATTTGTAACATTACAGGTCATGATTATGTTAGGTTTGTAATATTCATGTACGCAATCAAATTGCAAAAATAATGCGGAAGCGAGTAAAAATCAGAGTTTAAAAATTTTACAAACCATATACCCGGATCACCCTTTATGCACAATTATTAATTAAAAGAAAAGATATGAAGAATAAACATACCCTTGAAGATCCGAGCTTCCTCAGGTACAAGTTCACCTCCAATCCTTTTCGCGTTCAACTTGAATCCACCGGGTTTGGTTCCTTCCTTTGATCAACGTTAGCCACCCAAGTGTTTGGCCTCTAGAGGGGATCCACCAAGGAAGAAGAAAATTCAAGAAGAAGGGTGGTTGGCTAAACCCTAGTTTTTCTATCTCTATAGAAAAAGGGTACTCTCCCAACAATTGGAATTATGTCGTATGTTGAAAAAGTCAACAAAACCCCACCACCCATAATAAGACTCCTCTTATTTATAGATGTGGGCAACCCACCTTAATAATTAAGGAATTGGGTTTATTTAATTAATTAAATTCTTTTAATTAATTAAGCTCCCTAATCTTATTAGGGATAATTAATTAAACTCTTTTAATTAATTTAACCTCCTAATCTTATTAGGAATAAATGAGAGTACTTATATTAAATTAATTCCTAAACTCTTTTAGAAATTAAAATAATAATAATTGTAATAATATTAATAAGACTCCTCTTATTAATTTATATTTAATATTTCTAAAATATTAAATAATAAATATTAAGCTATTTAATTTATTCTATCACCATAGATTAAATTAAATATACATAACATATTATTACGATTATGCCATTAACTTCTTAAATAATTATTCTTCCTTTTATGGTGTGACCCTTTAGGTTCTCCATATTAAACTAGGTTGTGAATAAATCAATTAGAACAATTCTAATCTTATTTAAATAAATAAATTAAACAAATAATTTATTTAAATAAATAATATTTATTCTACAATAGGGATAAGCCTCCTCCTAAATATCAATCGCGACTTTCTAGATAATATAGATTTCAACATTAATCATAAAAGAACCTTTGAGTAAATAGTTACCTGCATAATTCAATCCTTCCACCATACAATGTCCCAATTAAATTTAAGACATGGAATTCTTGTCAAGTCTTATTTTATTTAATTATATGTATTTCGATCCTTAAATGCACAACTCCAAATAATGCAAATTAGAAACTCCTTTCTAATTTCATTACGCCTTGCCAAGGACTATCTTTGGGTTGTCATTTATCGAATCACATAGGACATTTTCTTCTTTTATTAGAAGTGGTAGATTCTTTATTGATCATACATTATCTCCATATACAACTTATTATACCCAAGCATACCCTTTGATATACCCTAAGGGTCTTAAGGAATAAGTCAAAGTATAACTCATCATACACAAGATACTATGATGATCTCAAGTCCAAGGATCACTTGTACTTACTATCACTCTGAGAATTCCTATTGACGGGCAAATAAAACTCCATTAGGTATTCCTTAGCGAGCCACGTTCAGGTGAACTTATTCTCTAATAAGCACCTACATACTTGCTTTAGTGTCTCCACACAAATGATCATGAGATCAATCATCCTCATCCAATGAGCAAGCAACGATGTATACCAATCTATCCGGATTCACTAATCCCCAATTTAGTAATCCAATGATTGGGAACTATTTTTGTAAGACCCAAATTTTTAAATAAAAAGGAATTTCCTTTATTTATTATTTTGAAATAGTAAGGGTTGATTTGATTAATGTGGATAGTTAAGGGTTAAATCATAAATATTTCAAAATAAGCAAGTGGTTATAAAATATTCATTATCGTCTGGGAATATTCGTTTGGTCGTGGAATATTCAGATCATTTGGAATATATTAGAATGCGATCAGTAATGACCATGTGTGGGCCCCATGAAAGCGATTGGATGAAGAAAGCGACAAATATAAGTTGTTTTTAAATAACTTGGCGTAGTTATTCTTGTTATCTTGTTGGAATACCCGGTGGTTAAAACACACTAATACGCGTTGTTGAAATTATTGTTACTGCAGTATTGCACCAATTATTGATTCTTACGTAAGAAGGCACTACTCAATAATGGTTACGATAAATTATTCAATATTTTATTTTATTGATTCAATAATTCTTTGCGTTGATATTTTATATTCTTTCATTGTTTCAATAATTGTCATTACACAAGATTTTTCATTATCGAAGCAATAATTCATATTATCGAATAATATTATTAGATAACATTATTGGCAATGTCTAGAAAGTTCGTCTAAGGAGAGGTTTGGTCACCTAATTGCGCCGCCAAGAAGAAGAAATTCTTATTGGAAAGCCCCTCTTTCTGAGGGCGCACGGTTGTCAATATGGTGATTACGTAATATTATTTGTGAATAATTAATTATTGATTTATATGATGAGGAAAATATTGATTTTATGTGGATATAGATGGAGAAAATTTTTAAAATGACAATTGTTGAAAATTAATATTTTATCTTTTCTAATAAAATAATTCATTTAAATATATTATTTTAATAATATATTAACGGTGATATTTTTACAATGAATGTGGGATATATGAGTATACGAGGAGGAAGAGTATTTTTGTTGCAATAAATGTTTAAAACATGTTAAACATGTTGGTGGACCCCATTTATCGAATCGAAATTTGATTATACTTTTGTAAAATCGTCCGTTTGTGGATTTCGGTCGATTTCTATTTGAATTTGGAAAAACTTTCTTCTGGAAAGTTGTAGAGAATTGAATTTCCTATAAAAACTCGCGAGATTCGAATTTTCTGATGAAAGGGCTATTTATTATGAATTATTGAAGTTCAAGTTCAAATAATTAATTTTGGAAGTTTTAATTGTTTTATTTAAGAAAAACGTTTTTTGCAATCCCACATATGATACAAATGTGCTGAATTCAGTTGGTCTAAGGTGGGCTTGAATTTGTTTAATTATATTATTATTTTATTAAATTTTACGCTTTGGTGTTCTAAGCATTTTCCTATAAATAGGGTGCTTAGGTTAGAATTGAAAATCACACCGTAAATCAAGTTTTCTCTCTATATTATCGAGCGTATTCTTGTGAGTATTTTGAGTATACTTTGAGTATTGCTAGTGATGTGCAAGTTCCCTCAAAGACTATACCCCGTGATTCTAGCTAGAAGTCTTGATCTTTCGAGGTAAGGGATGTTATTTTTTCTCAAATGATATTATTTCTTCAATATCATTATCTTTGAAATATTGGTTGGAACTTTTATCAAATTTGGAACTTTTTTCATGCTCGGGGTTACTATTCATGAGTTACTATTTACGAAGTTACTATTCATGAGTTACTATTCACGAGTTCTTTATTCACGAGTTACTATTCACTTAGTACTATTCATGAAGCGTGAAGATGTTTTTGTGGAATTTCTATCTTTTGGTGTCTGAGTTACTATTCACGATATAAGCACTATTCACGATACTCTGATACTATTCATAGAAAAATAAAATTTCTTCTTTTCGTCTAAAACATCTATTCGGATACTAACTCGATTGTATCCATGTTTTGATCATTCTTGAATTTTACACCACTATGATTATTTTTGAGGTATTTTTTGGACGTGGATAAAACCAAGTACGAATCCTTAATCCTTAATCCTTGTCATTTTGTTTCCTTTGGATTCGTTTCTTAAAAAATATATATTTTCATCATCCTCGAGTCTTAAATGATGATATTATGGAATATCTTTGGCTCAGTAGGCAAAGATGAATGATTTCTTAAGAATATCTTTGGCCCTGTAGTGCAAAGATGAATGATTTCTGAAGAATATCTTTGGCCCGTAGTGCAAAGATGAACAGTGTTTAAATGAACATGACTAATGATGAATATCTTTGGCTCTGTAGTGCAAAAGATGAATATTTGATTCCGGATGTATATTGATTGATGTTACGAGGATAAAAGATGAGCGATGAACTTTTAAATTCATACATAGAAGATAGTAGTTTGCATTCTCTACTTAACTCTTCTAATGAATTATTATTTCACATGCGAATATTGATTTAAAATTTGTTGTCTATTGTATTCTATTATATTTTTCCTGTTGAAGACTAACGATAATTTGTTGTATATTATCTTAGTCATAATATTCTTTATTGAGCTAGTTGAGCTCACCCTTTTCCTTTTGTTCCATTTTTCTCGGGGAGGCGAGAATATAGCGAGTGCAGGTGGGGTATGGAATGAAGGTTTTAGAAAGGATTGTTTAGTAGTCCTCACCATTTTGTAAAATAATGTATCAATAAATGTGATGAGGATTTATTTGAGTATAGATATTATCAGAAGATAATATTTGTATTCAAACTCACAGTTTCTTGTTGTAATAATAAAGTTGTAGTTGTTTCGTACCATGTATTGACAACTCGGAATAGGTGATGTATACCTATTTTGGGGACGCCACAGATTGGTATCGAGCTTAGGATATGATCTCCTGGCGGAGATCGGGGAATAGAACTAGGAGGGAGAGGCGAGTAAATCCTTCGCTAGTGTGTCCTACCTAAGCTTATTTTTTAGTTGGTCAAGATATAAGGATATTATGTGATATATTGATTTCCTTAATTAACCCTTGTTTTTATGGCGGTATTTTAGAATGTCGAATTGAGAATATTAACAATGGAAATGAGACCGTGGGAGCGCTTTGTATTCACCAATGAGGAGAGAGCGTGCAACAGTGGCAATGTTCCTCTGTGAACAACACCACCGAAAGAGATGATGAACGAGGGGATGTTTAGAAGCTTTTTGCAGATTCATGCAAAATCGCACGAGGAGACTCGTGTTCAAAATCTGAGGAGGAAATGATAGCAATTCACGGGTTGTCACAAAACCAAGCAGTTCAAAGAGTTGGGACCACCGAATTTAAGGGAAAGCGAGATCCGATCATGGCGTAAACATGGGTCAAGCAAATTACCAAGATATTCGATGTCTTGGGATGCACGGAGGAACAGAAGGTTCCATTCGCCACCTTTATGTTAAAAGTGGCGAGGCGGATCATTGGTGGGAGTCGTGAAGCGTACTCCATCCACCAAGACTCAAAGATGTCTTGGGAGACGTTTGAAGCTATTTAATGAAAAATACTTTCCGAAAGTGTTCATCATATGAAGGAAGTGGAGTTCATCGATTGGAACAAAATAACAAGTCGGTGTCTCGACCGAGGCAAAGTTTGCAGAGAGTTATCCAGGTTTGCACCTCATTTGGTGGAGAATGAGGAACGTATGACGCGGATGTTTCTTAGAGGTTTGAAACCCTAATACGTCGGTATCTCATTTCTCATAAATTTTCTCTTTATTCGAGATGTTGTAAACAGGCTCAATTATTAGAGCGAGATAACGAGTACGGTCAACCGAGGACCACAACCAGGATCGTATCGAGAGATAGCGATCAATGTAATAATGATAACCAAATGAGGAGAAAAGCAGACGGACGAAATGGTAACCACTCGGTGGTAATCATGGCCATGAAAATAGAAGAAGCGAGTCGGGGAGGAGATTTTAAAAGAGGAGATTTAACAACGACCATGTGAAGACGCAAAGGTCTTAAGCGAAGAATCGGTTCTAAGGGAGGAGAACGACCACCCATCATATGCTATAAATGCGGAAAGAGGACATATCGGTCCAAACCGCCCACAACAGTTCAAGGTATGCTATAATTATGGAAAGGAAAGACATATCGCTCGAGATTATGCGGTAGCGAAAACCTAGTTCGGGGGGGGACGGTGACTCAAAAGATCGTCCTCGTAAAAGTCAAAGTCAACGATTCCGGAAGAGCGTTTGTTGTGATTGGTCATAATGCGAGGAACCCAAACGAGGTGATCACGGGTAAGCTATTTATAAATTCTTGAAGTTTATACCTTACTTGATCTGGGTGCATACCCATTCATTTATCTCTCCGCTTGTGCTCAACGTTTAAACTTGACTCAGGAGAAATTAGACTTTGACCTATCCGTGGAAACTCCATTGGGAGAAACTTTTATCACATCCAATCGCTTATAAATCTTGTTTGATTCAAGTTGGCACCATTACCTTACCCGTTGACCTTATCTCTTTAAAGATACTTGCTTTTGATGTGATTTTAGGGATTGATTGGTTAACTACTCATCATGCCAAAATTGATTGTTTTCGTAAGGTTGTTAGTTTTCATATTCCTAACCAACTGTTGTTATACAATTCAAGCAACTAAACCATTAAAATCGATCACCGTCATATCTAATCATAAAGCTATTCGTTTATTAAAAACGGATGTCAAGCTTTCTTAGCCCATGTTATGGATTTGAATAAAGACACGCCAAATTTGAATAATATTCCTGTTGTTATTGACTTTCCGACGTATTTTCGAAGAACTTCCCTGGCCTACACCCCGTAACGTGAAGTTGAATTCTTTATTGATCTTGAACCTGGTACAAAGCCCATTTCTAAAACCCCATATCGAATGGCTCCTATTGAACTTCAGGAGTTAAAGGTCCAACTACAGGAATTGTTGGACATCGGTTTCATTCGGCCCTAGTACATCTCCTTGGGGTGCTCTGTTTTATTTCAAAGAAGAAAAAGCGGGAGTATGCGACTTTGTATCGACTATCTGGATTTGAACCATGTCACCATCAAGAATAGGTATCCTCTACCTCGTATTGATGACTTGTTTGACCAATTTGCAAGGGGCACAATTCTTTTCAAAAATCGATCTTCGATTCGGATATCATCGACTAAAGATTAGAATCGAGGATATTCCAAAGACCGCCTTCGAACCTCGGTATGGGCATTATGAATTCTTAGTCATGTCTTTCGGACTAACTAATGCTCCTGCGGCTTTCATGGATATGATGAACCGAGTATTCAAGGAATATTTGGATCAATTCGTTGTTGTCTTTATTGATGACATCCTCATATATTCCAAAAGCCGTGAAGATCATGAGCACCATTTGAAGCTGGTACTCCAAAGGCTTCGTGAAAACCAACTATATGCCAAATTGAAGAAATGCGAGTTCTGGCTTGAGGAAGTAGCATTCCTTGGGCGCGTGGTGTCGAAACATGGAGTATCTGTTGATCCGCCAAGATTGAAGCAATACAAAGTTGGGAGCAACAAAAGTCGGTGATCAAGTACATAGCTTTTGGGCCTAGGCTGGTTATTATCGGAGATTCGTGGAAGGTTTTTTTCTCGAATCGCTACTCCATTAACTCGCCTAACTCGGAAGGATACAAAATTCGTTTGGAGTGAAGAATGCGAGAAGAGTTTCCAAGAGCTTAAGAGGAGACTTATTTTAAGACTTTGTTCTAACAATACCATCCGGTTCGGATGGATTTGTTATCTCTGATGATGCTTCGTGCAAAGGGTTAGGATGTGTTCTCATGCAACGTGGGAAAGTCATAGCCTATGCCTCGCGACAACTTAAAGAGTATGAGAGGAATTATCCTACCATGATCTAGAGTTAGCAATCGTTCAAGCGCTAAAAATATGGAGGCACTATCTATATGGGAGAAAGTGGAGATATATTCGCACCATAAAAGCCTTAAATATTTCTTCACTCAAAAAGAACTCAACACGCGGCAATGACGTTGGCTCGAGCTATTAAAAGACTACGACCACACTATTCAATACCATCCCGTAAAGTTTAACGTGGTGGTGACGCGTTGAGTAGAAGATCATATGCGAGGAACGAAAAGCGATGATGTCAAGTATACGACAGAGCCAACTTTAATAGAAAAGTTAAGGTTGTTCAAGCCACCAGGCGGAGAAATGATGCGTATGAAGAAGAAAGTACAAGAAGGAGCTATTCCTAAGCGAGGATTGATGAAGAAGGAATACTTGAGTCCACTCTAGACTTTGTGTTCCTAACGACTCGATTTGAAGTACAAGATTATGATGGAGGCACAACACGCCATTTGCAATCCATCCCGGAAGTACTAAAATGTATCGTGATCTTGACATACATTTTGGTGGAACAATATGAAGAGAGAGATTGCAAAGTTTATCTCGATGTGTTTAACTTGCTAACGTGTAAAGGCGGAGCATCTTGTACCTAAGGGTCCATTGCAACCACTTGAAATTCGGAATGGAAGTGGGAACACATTACTATGGATTTCGTTACGGGTCTTCCTACGGTTTCTCAAGGCATCAATGCTATTTGGGTTATTGTTGATAGATTAACCAAGTCCGCTCATTTTCTTGCCGACACGGAGACTTATTCCCTTGAACGTCTTGCTAGTATGTACGTGAATGAGATTGTTAGGTTGCATGGCATGCCTGTATCCATAGTTTCGGATCGTGACCCAAGATTCACTTCAAGATTTTGGGTTAGCTTGCAAAAAGCTATGGGCACGGATTTGCGATTTAGTTCGCATACCATCCCCAAACGGACGGACAATCGAGAGAGGACTATTCAAACTCTTGAAGATCTATTAAGACTCGTGTCCTAGACTTCAAGGGTAGTTGGGATAAGTATTTACCATTGGTGGAATTCTCCTACAACAACAAGCTTATCGTGCAAGTATAGGTGTGGCTCCATTTGAAGCATTATATGGACGAAAATGTCGCTTTCCAATATGTTGGGATGAGGTGGGTGAAGCAACATTGTTGGGACCCGAAGTTAAGTACGTATGACTCACCAGAAAAGATCCAAATGATTCGACAACGTAAACAAAGCGGCACAAGATCGACAAAAGAGTTATACGGATCTTCATCGAAAGGACGTGGAATTTAATGTAGGGGATCATGTATTGTCATGCGAGTTGCTCCATGGAAGGGAGTTACAAGATTTGGGAAGAGAGGAAAGCTCAATCCACGATTTATTGGTCCATTTCAAATTCTTGACCGAGTAGGAAATGTAGCCTATAGACTTGCGTTACCTCTCCGAGTATGTCTCGTGTTCATAATGTGTTTCACATATCTCTGCTTCGTAAATATGTGAAAGACCCAACCACATTATTGAAGTTAGAACCGGACGAGATAGTCAAGACTTAACGTATGAGGAGGTACCTGCCAAGATCTTGGATAGGAAGGAGCATGTCCTACGCCCAGAAAGGTCATACCACAAGTTAAAGTTTTGTGGAGGAATCATGCTATAGAGGAAATGACCGGGAATTGGAAACGGAAATGAAAGCGAGGTATCCTCACCTTTTCCAAACACCAGGTACGTACGTCAATTTCGAGGACGAAATTTCATAAGGAGGGGAGGTTGTAAGACCCAAAATTTTTAAATAAAAAGGAATTTCCTTTATTTATTATTTTGAAATAGTAAGGGTTGATTTGATTAATGTGGATAGTTAAGGGTTAAATACGCAAATATTTCAAAATAAGCAAGTGGTTATAAAATATTCATTATCGTCGGGGAATATTCGTTTGGTCGTGGAATATTAGCATGTCTTGGAATATTCGCATTTACTGCCTAAAGCCCATGTGTGGGCCCCATAACTGAAAAGCGATTGGATGAAGAAAACGACAAATATAAGTTGTTTTTAAATAACTGGCGTAGTTATTATCAATTATCATCGTTGGAATACCCGGTGGTTAAAACACACTAATACGCGTTGTTGACGGACAGACTGCAGATTGCACCAATTATTGATTCTTACGTAAGAAGGCACTACTCAATAATGGTTCTGAAATTATCGTTCAAAGATTTTATTTTATTGAATCAATAATTCTTTGCGTTGATATTTTATATTCTTCATTGTTTCAATAATTGTCATTACACGGTATTTTTTCATTATCGAAGCAATAATTCATATTATCTGAATAATATTATTAGATAACATTATTGGCAATGTCTAGAAAGTTCTGCTCTAAGGAGAGGTTTGGTCACCTAATTGCGGCCAAGAAGAAGAAATTCTTATTGGAAAGCCCTCTTTCCTGAACCGCACGGTTGTCAATATTGTGATTTCGTAATATTATTTGTGAATAATTAATTATTGATTTATATGATGAGGAAAATATTGATTTTATGTGGATATAGATGGAGAAAATTTTAAAATGACAATTGTTGAAAATTAATATTTTATCTTTTTCCGATAAAATAATTCATTTAAATATATTATTTTAATAATATATTAATTGGTGATATTTTTACAATGAATGTGGGATATATGAGTATACGAGGAGGAAGAGTATTTTTGTTGCAATAAATATTTAAAACATGTTAAACATGTTGGTGGACCCCATTTATCGATTGAAATTTGATTATAAATGTAAAATCGTCCGTTTGTGAATTTGGTCGATTTCTGTTTGGAATTTGGAAAAACTTTCTTCTGCAAAGTTGTAGAGAATTGAATTTTCTATAAAAACTCGCGAGATTCGAATTTTCTGATGAAAGGGCTATTTATTATGAATTATTGAAGTTCAAGTTCAAATAATTAATTTTGGAAGTTTTAATTGTTTTATTTAAGAAAACGTTTTTTGCAATCCCACATGTGATACAAATGTGCTGAATTCAGTTGGTCTAAGGTGGGCTTGAATTTGTTTAATTATATTATTATTTTATTAAATTTTCTACTTTTTGGTGTTCTAAAGCATTTTCCTATAAATAGGGTGCTTAGGTTAGAATTGAAAATCACACCGTAAATCAAGTTTTTCTCTCTATATTATCGAAGCGTATTCTTGTGAGTATTTTGAGTATACTTTGAGTATTGCTAGAGCCGGTGCAAGTACCCTTCAAAGACTATACCCTAGATTCTAGCTAGAAGTAACCGATCTTTCGAGGTAAGGGATGTTATTTTCTTCTCAAATGATATTATTTCTTCAATATCATTATCTTTGAAATATTGGTTGGAACTTTTTATCAAATTTGGAACTTTTTCATGTCGGGTTACTATTCATGAGTTACTATTTACGAAGTTACTATTCATGAGTTACTATTCATTGAGTTCTTTATTCACGAGTTACTATTCATTTAGTACTATTCATGAAGCGTGAAGATGTTTTTGTGGAATTTCTATCTTTTGGTGTTCTGAGTTACTATTCACGATATCAAGACTATTCACGATATCTGATTCATTATTCACCGAAAAATAAAATTTCTTCTTTTCGTCTAAAACATCTATTTCGGATACTAACTCGATTGTATCCATGTTTTGATCATTCTTGAATTTTACACCACTATGATTATTTTTGAGGTATTTTTGGGCGTGGATAAAACCAAGTACTTAATCCTTAATCCTTAATCCTTGTCATTTTGTTTCTTTGGATTCGTTTCTTTAAAAAATATATATTTTCATCATCCTCGTCTTAAATGATGATATTATGGAATATCTTTGGCTTTCAGTGCAAAGATGAATGATTTCTTAATAATATCTTTGGCTCAGTAGTGCAAAGATGAATGATTTCGAAGAATATCTTTGGCCCGTAGTGCAAAAAGATGAACAGTGTTTAAATGAACATGACTAATCGATGAATATCTTTGGCTGTGAGTGCAAAGATGAATATTTGATTCCGGATGTATATTGATTGATGTTACGGGGATAAAAGATAGACGATGAACTTTTAAATTCATACATAGAAGATAGTAGTTTGCATTCTCTACTTAACTCTTCTAATGAATTATTATTTCACTATGTAATATTGATTTAAAATTTGTTGTCTATTGTATTCTATTATATTTTTCCTCGTTGAAGACTAACGATAATTTGTTGTATATTATCTTAGTCATAATATTCTTTTATCGAGCTAGTTGAGCTCACCCTTTTCCTTTTGTTCCATTTTTCTCGAGGGAGGCGAGAATATAGCGAGTACAGTTAGCCTGGGTATGGAATGAAGGTTTTAGAAAGGATTGTTTAGTAGTCCTCACCATTTTTGTAAAATAATGTATCAATAAATGTGATGAGGATTTATTTGAGTATAGATATTGTCTAGAAGATAATATTTGTATTCAAACTCACAGTTTTACTGTTGTAATAATAAAGTTGTAGTTGTTTCTGTACCATGTATTGACAACTCAGAATAGGTGATGTATACCTATTTTGGGGGCGTCACAATTTTAGTTTTAAGCTTTCTAAGAATTTAGATCTCATTAGAATGATCATCATCATTATTCTAAAAGCATTGCTTAAAACTATGGGTTTATCACATATTATAAAACAGCATCTTGTAGATAATTAAAAGCCCTTAATAAATTAATACTTTTTATTAATAAATGAATAAGATTGTTACAAAGTATATGCTTTATCATCAAACATGATTGGCTTGTGTGCATACTACTTTCAGATTATACCGAATGATCCCTGGTCATAATTATACCAATCAAATGTTCATCTTTGCACCCTTGGCTGAAGATGACTTTGATCACAATATAAGCATGAGGATGATGACAATGATATAAACATTAATTAAACGAAATCAAGGATAATTATTCAAGACTTTAAATTTATCCAGAGTTTAATAATGTCCAAATTGTCAACATGATACTGCTTTGTGGAGTAAAATTCAAGAATAATATCCATGTATCAAAAATAATTTGGATAGAAAAGAAATATATTTTTCGGTGAATAGTACTTCGGGAATAGTACCCTGTGAATAGTACCCCGACATGAAAAGTGCCTCGAATATACGAGTGAATTATACTAGAGTGAATAGTAATCAGGTGAATAGTAACTTGTGAATAGTAACTCATGAATAGTACTCTGGCATGAAAAGTGCCCCGAATACCTGAGTGAATAATACTAGTGAATAGTAATCGGGTGAATAGTAACTCGTGAATAGTATCCTGGGTGAAAATATTGATATTTAATAAGAAAGTTCATATCAATATTTCAATGAAACGATACTGGATGAAGAGCAAAACTCAAGGATATTCCACTAATTTCAAGGATTATAGAAGTAATACTTACCATAGTAAGTTTAATGAAAAGAAATAACATACGAAACTGCAAATGGATTTTCACCTGTCATACGGTACATAATCCGCGTAGACAGGTTATTCTGACATATTAAAGGATGAATACGAATGAAATAATACCCCTTATGAATACAACAAATAATATCCCTTTCCAAATGAAAATAACATCCCTTACCTTAGTAGAAGACTGGATACTGCAATAGTGAAGTAGCAGAATACTCTTCTTCTTTCTCTCTATAATTTCTCTCTCTATAGCTTCTCTTGTGAATCTCAGCAAATTGGTGAGAATGAAAGAAGAATTAAGCTTCTATTTATAGGAGAATGGACTAAATAGTAACTGATTTATGAACGGTCCAGATTGATTTACTATTAGAACGGATGGTCCAGATTGATTTTCTTTTAAAATCACCATCGACGGTTCAGATTGATTTACTTTTAAAACCACCATCGACGATCCAGATTGATTTACTATTAAAACCACCACCGACGGTCCAGATTGATTTATTATTAAAACCACCACCGACGGTCTAGATTGATATACTATTAAAACCACTATCAATGGTCCAGATTAATTTACTATTATAACCACCATCAATGGTCCAGATTAATTTACTATTACAACCACCATCAATAGTCCATATTGATTAACTATTAAAACCACCATCAATGGTCCAGATTGGTTATCTATTAAAACCACCATCGATGGTTCAGATTGATTTTCTATTAAAACCACCAGCAATGGTTCAGATTGATTTAACTTATTACACTTTAGTACCCCTAAAGTTTTCCAAGTTTGCATTATTCCCCTCTAACTTTTGTAATTCACTTATCTTCAATAAACACATTCTTAATACTTCAACAATTATTCATCATTAATATTATAACTTATAATATCGACAACCAGATCATTCTCAGGTAAGAGGGGGCTTTCCGATAAAGATTTCTCCTTATTGGCGTGCAATTAGATGACCTAACCCCTTTCCTCGACAAAACTTTCTAGACATTGTCAATAATGTAAATAATAATATGAATACATGTATTGTCTCAATTATTGACTTAATAATATAAAATATTATGCAGATAATACTGTGACAATAATTGAATCAAATAACGTGAGATACTATGCAATAATTACTGTAGCAATAATTGAGTAAACTGAGTGGCTTCTTACGTAAGCATCAATAATCAATACCGTGTGCTACAATGCAATCACGTGTATTATTGTATTTTTACCACCGGGTATCTCAACAGTTTAACGGTAAAACTTTCGTCGTTATTTTTATAAAAAGATATTTCGCTGCTTTTTAACTACAACAATACTTCCGCCAGGGGGTCCACTAATGATTGTCTTGCCGCATTTAATATTCCCCTGTTAAAAACGAATATTCTCGACCAATCAAATATTCCCCGACACAATGAATATTTTATATCAACTTGCTTATTTTGCAAAATTTTCAAATATCACCCTTAACTTTAACCTTTTATCAATTAAACCATTTATTAAATAGGATAATAATTATAAGAAAATTAAATACTTTCATTTCATAAAATTCGGGGTCTTACACAATTAGCATTCAAAAATTAAATCAAATTATCAAGAATGAATTTCATGTGAGAAGGAATAAATAATGAATACTCAATTAAACATTAATTATAAATAAGGTTCAACATCCCTTAGAACTGAATAAAAAAAACTTAGCTCATGTCTTCAATACTCCAATGTTGTAGATGAAAGAATTTAGTAGATGATTGAATGAATAAAACCTTAACTATCATCCTCTATTTAAAGTGCTAGACAACGTCCTAAATTCTATAGAAATTAAAAATCCAAATCCTAAAAGGAATTACAAATCATAATTAGTTCTTATAAAGAAATAGAATCTAATTTGGAAATAAATCTTAGTCTAAAATATATCCTAAATATAATAAAAATATCAATCCAATTCCATGTAGAAATCTACCATAATCAGCTTTTAGAAACTTTCCAAAAAGCTAAGATTTCTCAATTTTCCCGCTCAAATTCGCCCATATTTCTTAATGCAACGTCCTTTGGTAAAACGACCATAACTTTTGTTCCGTGAGGTGTTACGGGGCCTACTACCTATCACATCTAAGATCTCGACGGGATCTACAACTTTATTTCTGTGAGAATTGATAGATTCACGCTGCGTCAAGGTCAAAATCGGGCTTCAAGTGACTACTATGTAAATTGTAACATACAAACTTTGAGGTTCAACTCCCGTTTAGTAAAAAGATCATAACTTTTTCATATGAACTTCGATTGGGACGATTCAAGATGTTCTACAAAGCTAAGGAAGAGCTCTACAATAAATCCAAATCCCAAGCCAAGACCATGTATCCAACTTAATGCTAAAAACCCTACAATTTTCCCTTTTTCCTCATTTCAGCTCCAATTCTTCCTGAAATCATTAAACAACTTAATAAGCCTATATACACATAAAACATGCAATAAAACTAAACATAAAGGAATCAAAATAAATGAATAATATGCACACATTAGCAGACCTTGAGTCAAATAAAGCTATGAGTAAAAAATATCTTCAATTGGCAACCTGTAACGACTAAGAAAATCGGATTAATTGTAAAATATTTTTATTTGATTTAATAATGAATAAAATTATAATATATGTTATTATGATGAGTAAACAAGATAAAGGTTGTTCTATAACCTAAAAGTGTCGTAATATCGTAGTATTCTGACTATGTGAAGGAATTAAAGTGTTTAAATTCCCAAGACGAAAATAAAATATTTCTGAGAAATTCTGCGAAAAACATTATTCATCAATTTTTGCTCGAAAATTATTTTTGAAATTCGAGGAAATACATAATGATAGAATAAAAAGGAAGGATGGATTATGTAATAATAATTCAGTTATGATAAACGCAGTTTTTTGACTGTGTACTAAGTTCGAGAATGTTAAGGAAAGTAAAGATTAAATAAATGATGATTGTATGATACACAAGTATTATACGAAGCAAGGAATATGAGTATGATACGAAGTATTATATGAGTATGTATGGAAGATAGTATATCGTATATAATGATTGATTATATGAATTAGTATACGAGAAGAATATGTAGACTATACGTTAAAATCCTTAAGCCAATTGTAATGGAATTGTAGGATTTATGTAGGAATTGGGCAAGCCTAAGTACAAACTTGTTACCGCCCAAAAATTAATGATGCAAGCCCAACGTAAGGCGTAAAGTAATTAAAACCTAAGCCCAAACTGAGAACTAGACCATGGAATGAACCGATGGGTCACCGAGTGAGAAAAAACCATGGGGCAACCCATGTGGGCCCCCATGAGTGAGTTATAGCTGGCCATCTTGGTGGCCAAGCAAATGATAAGAGTTGTGTTACCCACGGAATGAATAGTAAGGAGGTGGGATGGTTTAATGACTATTACGCCCTAACCTTGCCAAGCCTATAAATAATAGAAGTTGTTGGTCATTTTGTGCCTTGTTAAAATCCACCAACATCTTAGCTTACATTTAGAGAAAAGTGAAAAGAGCTAGTCTTTGATCATCTAAGAGAAGGAAGAAGAATAACCAAGTTAAGAACACCAAAGGTAATGAATCCATAACCATTAATCTCCATCTCTTCATTATAGTTTTGATAGAGAAGTGAGTATTGGTGGTGTATGTACCATAAGGAGTATAAGGATGGTTATTAGACGACTTAAACCTTAATAAACAATGATGTAAATGAATCATAATCATAAAAGTTATGAACTAATTAACAACATTGAAGAATTGTCATTTTGTTGTTGATGGACAAGTTTAAAACTATCATTTATAGGTTTAGATGATTTATGATGTGTTCATGGAAGAAATTCATTTGGAACGGAGTAAAAATCTCAAGTAACGAAGTTATGGCGAAATTTACGAGATTAGACGATAATCGTCGAAATCGTGAAACTATTGGAATGAAAGTCAAAAGAAAGTCATCATTGAACTTGAAAATGTTAATTTTTGATGGAGTATAGTGTAAATTTGCATTTTAAAGTTGCGGACTCAAAAATGGTCAAATTTCGACTTAGAACGAAGAAACAAGCTATGAACGTTCACGAACATTTAACAAATTCGTAGTAAAGAACTTAATCGGTGAATTCCGTGTTAACGGATTTAAAAATGTAAGATTTTCAAATGAAATCATAGTTCATATGATATGTGAGCTAACAACTTTTGAATGAGCCAATTCGAACTTATAATGAATAAGTTATGAGCCCGAAAAATTTATAGAAGAAGAAAACTGTGAAATTTATCTTACGCTCAGGGCCGGAGCTGCAGCGCGGTCCAAGGAGGTAAAGTCGACGTCGCAGTGCCAGGCTAAACCCCAAGCTATGGAAGAGTGGCACCGCAGCGCGGGCCATAAATAAGAATTTTGCGCCACAGTGCAAAGACTATGACTTAGCTACTGACGACTCACGCCACAACACGAGTACTAAAAGAAAAGCTTACGCCGCAGCGCCAACACTAGGAAGGAGGCAGTAAGGAATACATATGAATGTAAAGAAAATATAAGTTGATTAATAGTCAATTATTACCTTAATAACTTAAAGTAATGTCCTTGAGGAGGATAATAACCTTAAGTTTAATAACTAAAGCTTGACAAAAGGTTATTAGAACATAAATACAAGAAAATGCGATAACTGAAACGAATGTTAAACAATCTAAAGAATTATTAGATTGAGAAGAAGAGTAAGATACATTAGTGACCATACATGATTGTTTATGACCTAATGTGGTATGTTATGTGATTATTTATTGTAGAAACCTTAAAGAGTCAAAAGGAAAGTGTATTACCTATAGAAGACGTTAAAGGCAAGTGTTCTAACCCTTGTCTATGTTCATTATGGACAAGCTTTGTAATTTATGTATCTTACACATGAATTGATGTAAGATAAAGTCAAAGCCAATTCCTTCGGCTAGACTTAGTGTATTTTGTGGATTTCCTCATAATCTATCAAAATATTACCAATGTTGTTATCTTTTGCCAACTGTTTGGTATGGATTTCAAAGAAAGACTGAGTATGAATAAACAAATGCTTTGTCGTCAAACGACAGGCATGTGAGGTTGCCAAAACTTAAACGTAGATACGTTAAAAGAAGTAGTGTTGTACAACATAGAGTACTATAGGTTAATCACGTAGACGTACTCGTAAGATATGTCGGACTTACAAACTTGGTGTCGGGTTGTCCTTTTCAAAGAAAGAATGAAATGCTCAATGTCTTGGACAAAAATTTATGTTTAACGAATGTTGTTCATTGTTAAACGTTTTAAAGGAAAGAGAAGTGTTATTCTTAATTATCTATAGTACTTCATAAGTATTGATTCAGTTATAGAAGATATACGATTCATATGATTCAAACCTATTGCTTAAATGAAATTGTCATACTTATTGAGCTAGTTATGCTCACTCTTGCTTGAACCATATGAATGCAGCTAAGACCGAACGAACGACGGGATCCAGTAAGGATAAAGGGAAGGCTAAGGCAGACCAATAAGTTGTCTTTGTAATAGTATAGTATAAATGTTGTAATTATTTGATATTATGACAAAAAACATATGTAATGGTTACAAAGAACGTGGGAAAGGGAATATTGTTTTGGAATATATAGAAGACATATTCACTCTTTTAAGTTATTTCAATTGAATGTATGTGTGAACTGTAGCACCGTGTAACACCATCTGTCGGGTTGGAAGATACCCAGATTTTGGGGCATCACAGGTTGGTATCAGTGCTGTAGGTTATAAAACTAAAGGGGGGAAAAAGAACCTTAAGCCATAACCTTAAGAATAGTTAAAGAAGTAAAAGATGAAGTTAACACTAAAAATGCATTAAATGTGATATATATGTTTTTACTATTCTAATGATGTGTACTAATCAAACTAAATTGTTTTGTTGTAGATGTCAGGAGATAATTTAATGTATAGGTATATACATGTTGTGACGCCCCCAAAATAGGTATACATCACCTATTCTGAGTTGTCAATACATGGTACAGAAACAACTACAACTTTATTATTACAACAGTAAAATTGTGAGTTTGAATACAAATATTATCTTCTAGACAATATCTATACTCAAATAAATCCTCATCACATTTATTGATACATTATTTTACAAAATGGTGAGGACTACTAAACAATCCTTTCTAAAACCTTCATTCCATATTCCCGACTCGTACTCGCTATATATTCTCGCCTCCCGAGAAGAAAAATGGAACAAAAAGGAAAAGGGTGAGCTCAACTAGCCCAAGAAGAATATTATGACTAAGATAATATACAACAAATTATCGTTAGTCTTCAATAGGAAAAATCTAATAGAATACAATAGACAACAAATTTTAAATCAATATTTGTAATGAAATAATAATTCATTAGAAGAGTTAAGTAGAGAATGCAAACTACTATCTTCTATGTATGAATTTAAAAGTTCACCGCTCATCTTTTATCCCCGTAACATCAATCAATATACATCCGAATCAAATATTCATCTTTGCACCATGTGCCAAAGATATTCATCGATTGGTCATGTTCATCTAAACACCTCTTCATCTTTGCACCACGGGCCAAAGATATTCTTCAGAAATCATTCATCTTTGCACCACTACAGCCAAAGATATTCCATAATATCATCATTTAAGGTCAAGATGATGAAAAATATTTTTAAAGAAACGAATCCAAGTGAAACAAAATGACAAGGATTAAGGATTAAGGATTCGTACTTTGTTTTATCCACGCCCAAAAATACCTCAAAAATAATCATAGTGGTGTAAAATTCAAGAATGATCAAAACATGGATACAATCAAATCTAGTATCCGAATAGATATTTTGAACGAAAAGGAAAATTTTCATTTTTTTGATGAATAGTGTCATGATTAAGTAAATAGTGTCGATACGTGAATAAGATCAGATACGTGAATAGAAACTCAGACACCAAAAGTTCCAAATTTGATAAAAGTTCCAACCAATATTTCAAAGACAATGATATTGAAGAAATAATATCATTTGAGAAGAAAATAACATCCCTTACCTCGAAAAAATTAGCACTTCTATTTGGAATAATGTATAGTCTTTGAAGGAAACTGCACCGATCTAACAATACTCAAAGTATACTCAAAATACTCACAAGAATACGCTCGATAATATAGAAAGAGAAAACTTCAGTTTCTGGTGTGATTTTCAATTCTAACCTAAGCACCCTATTTATAGGAAATTGCTTAGAACACCAAAGTAGAAAATTTAATATAATATTAATATATAAAAAAAAAATTCTACACACATTCTTATAAACTGAAATCAGCTCATTTCAACAACCAACCAAGCCCACCAAATATATCAAAAACGTTTTTCTAATTTAAATTATTTTAAACTTCCAAAATTAATTATTTTGAGCTTTTTAACTTCAATAATTCATAATAAATAGCCCTTTATCAGAAAATTTGAATCTCATGAGTTTTTATAGGAAATTCAATTCTCTACAACTTTACAGAAGAAAGTTTTTCCAAATTCCAATCAAAATTGACCGAAATCCACAAACCAAGCGATTTTATAAAGTTATAATCAAATTTCACCAATAAATGGGGTCCACCGACATGTTTAACATGTTTTAAATATTTATTGCAACAAAAATACTCTTCCTCCTCATATACTCATATATCCCACATTCGTTGTAAAAATATCACCATTATTATATTATTAAAATATAATAATATATTTAAATGAATTATTTTATCGAGAAAAAGATAAAATTTCAATTTTCAACAATTGTCACAATAAAATTTTCTCCATCTATATCCACATAAAATTAATATTTTTCTCATCATATGAATCAATATTTAATTATTCACAAATAATATTACGTAATCACAATAATATCGACACCGAGCAGTTCTTGAGGAAAGAGGGGGCTTTCCAATAAGAATTTCTTCTTCTTGGTGCCGCAATTAGGTGACCAAACCTCTCCTTAGATGTAACTTTCTAGACATTGCCAATAATTTTATCTAATAATATTATTCAGGATAATATGAATTATTGCTTCGATAATGAAAAATACCGTGTAATGACAATTATTGAAACAACAAAGAATATAAAATATCAACGCAACAATTATTAACTCAATAAAATATGAACAAGAATTACTATAACCATTATTGAGAAGTAGTGCCTTTCACGTAAGAATCAATAATTGGTGCAATACGCGGTGCTACCGTGTTTTAACCAATTCAGTATTTTAACAAAGATAATCTGCAGAATAACTACGCAGTTATTTTTAACCAACTTATATTTGTCGTTTTCTTCATCCAATCGCTTTTCGTTATGGGCCCACACACGGGTCGCTACTGGTCGTCATTTAATATTCCCCGACGAAGCATTTAATATTCCACGACCAAACGAATATTCTAACAACAATGAATATTTTATAACCACTTGCTTATTTTGAAATATTTACGTATTTTTACCCTAACTATCCACATTAATCACATCAACCCTTACTATTTCAAAATAATAAATAGAGAAAATTAAATTTCATTAATAATAAGTTGGGGTCTTACAACCTCCCTCCTTATGAAATTTTGTCCTCGAAATTCGACGACGCACTGGTGTTTCAAAAGGTGAGGATACCTCGCTTTAATTTCCGCTTTCCAATTCCCGTGTCATTTCCTCTATAGCATGATTCCTCCACAAAACTTTAACTTGTGGTATGACCTTTCATGGCGCGTGGGACATGCTCCTTCCTATCTAAGATCTTGACAAGTACCTCCTCATACGTTAAGTCTTGGCTATCTCGTCCGGTTCTAACTCTATAATGTGATTCGGTCTTTCACATATTTACGAATATGAGATATGTGAAACACATTATGAACACGAGACATACTTTGAGGTAACGCGAGTCTATAGGCTACATTTCCTACTCGGTCAAGAATTTGAAATGGACCAATAAATCGTGGATTGAGCTTTCCTCTCTTCCCAAATCTTGTAACTCCTTCCATGGAGCAACTCGCAACAATACATGATCCCTACACTAAATTCCACGCTCTTTCGATGAAGATCCGCGATAACTCTTTTGTCGATCTTGTGCCGTTTGTATACGTTGTCGAATCATTTGGATCTTTTCGGTAGTCATACGTACTTAACTCGGGTCCCAACAATGTTGCTTCACCCACCTCATCCCAACATATTGGAGAACGACATTTTCATCCATATAATGCTTGAATGGAGCCACGCCTATACTTGCTCGATAATCATTGTTGTAGGAGAATTCCACCAATGGTAAATACTTATCCCAACTACCCTTGAAGTCTAGGACACAAAGTCTTAATAGATCTTCAAGAGTTTGAATAGTCCTCTCGATTGTCCGTCCGTTTGGGGATGGTATCTGTCAACTAAATCACAAATGCGTGCCCATAGCTTTTTGCAAGCTAACCCAAAATCTTGAAGTGAATCTTGGGTCACGATCCCAAACTATGGATCTTGGCATGCCATGCAACCTCACAATCTCATTCACGCATATACTAGCAAGACGTTCAAGGAATAAGTCTCCCGATCGGCAAGAAATGAAAGCAGACTTGGTTAATCTATCAACAATAACCCAAATAGCATTGATGCCTTGAGAAACCGTAGGAAGACCCAGAACGAAATCCATGGTAATGTGTTCCCACTTCCATTTTCGGAATCTCAAGTGGTTGCAACGGACCCTTAGGTACCGGATGCTCGCCTTTACACGTTGACAAGTTAAACACATCGAGATAAACTTTGCAATCTCTCTCTTCATATTGTTCCACCAAAATATATGTCAAGATCACGATACATTTTAATACTCCGGGATGGATTGCAAATGGTGTATTGTGTGCCTCCATCATAATCTTGTACTTCAAATCGAGTCGTTAGGAACACAAAGTCTAGAGTGGACTCAAGTATTCCTTCTTCATCAATTCTCGCCCTAATAGCTCCTTCATGTACTTTCTTCTTCATACGCGATCACTCCGGATTGCGGTGGCTTGAGCAACCTTAACTTTTTCTATTAAAGTTGGCTCTACGCGATACTTGACATCATCGCACTCGTCCCCGTGATATGATCTTCTACTCAATGCGTCGCCACCACGCTCGCTTTACCGGGATGGTATTGAATAGTGTGGTCGTAGTCTTTCAATAGTTCGAGCCAACGTCACGCCACATGTTGAGTTCTTTTTGAGTGAAGAAATATTTAAGGCTTTTATGGTCGAATATATCTCCACTTTCTCCCATATAGATAGTGCCTTCATATCTTTAAATAAACGATCACGCTAACTCTAGATCATGAGTAGGATAATTCCTCTCATACTCTTTAAGTTGTCGCGAGGCATAGGCTATGACTTTCCCACGTTGCATGAGAACACATCCTAACCCTTTGCTCAAGCATCGTCAGAGATAACAAATCCATCCGAACCAGATGGTATTGTTAGAACAGTGCCGAAATAAGTCTCCTCTTAAGCTCTTGGAAACTCTTTCGCATTCTTCGCTCCAAACAATTTCAGATCCTTTCGAAAGTTAAATTTGGTTAATGGAGTAGCGATTCGAGAAAACCCTTCCACGAATCTCGATAATAACCAAATTTAAACCCAAAAACTACGCACTTGATCCACGACGACTTGGCTGCTCTAACTTTCAGATTGCTTCAATCTTCGCTTCGGATCAACAGATACTCCCATGTTTCGACACCACGCGCCCAAGGAATGCTACTTCCTCTCGCCGTAACTCGCATTTCTTCAATTTGGCATATAGTTTGTTTTCACGAAGCCTTTGGAGTACCAAACTTCAAATGGTGCTCATGATCTTCACGACTTTTGGAATATATAAGGATGTCATCAATAAAGACAACAACGAATCGATCCAAATATTCCTTGAATACTCGGTTCATCATATCCATGAAAGCCGCAGGAGCATTAGTCAATCCGAAAGACAAGACTAAGAATTCATAATGCCCGCATCGAAGTTCTAAAGCGGTCTTTGAATATCCTCGATTCTAATCTTCAATGATGATATCCGTAAGCGAAGATCGATTTTTGAAAAGAATTGTGCCCCTTGCAATCTGGTCAAACAAGTCATCAATACGAGGTAAAGGATACCTATTCTTGATGGTGACATGGTTCAATTCCCCGATAGTCAATACAAAGTCGATACTCCCGTCTTTCTTCTTTACTTAATAAAACAGAGCACCCCAAGGAGATGTACTAGATTTAATGAAACCGATGTCCAACAATTCTCAGTAGTTGGACCTTTAACTCCTCAAGTTCAATAGAGCCATTCGATATGGGGTTTTAGAAATGGGCTTTGTACCAGTTCAAGATCAATAAAGAATTCAACTTCACGTTCGGGGGGTAGACCGGAAGTTCTTCAGAAATACGTCAGAAAGTCAATAACAACAGAATATTATTCAAATTTGACGTGTCTTTATTCAAATCCATAACATGGGCTAAGAAAGCTTGACATCCGCTTTTCAATAAACGAATAGCTTTATGATTAGATATGACGTTGATTGATTTTAATGGTTTAGTTGCTTGAATGCAGCATAACAAAGTTGGTTAGGAATATGAAAACTAACAACCTTACGAAAACAATCAATTTTGGCATGATGAGTAGTTAACCAATCAATCCCTAAAATCACATCAAAAGCAAGTATCTTTAAAGAGATAAGGTCAATGTAAGGTAATGGTGCCAACTTGAATCAAACAAGATTTATAAACAATGGATGTGATGAAAGTTTCTCCCAACGGAGTTTCAACAGATAGGTCAAAGTCTAATTTCTCCAGAGTCAAGTTTAAACGCGTTGAGCACATGCGGGAGAGATAAATGAATGGGTAGCACCCAGATCAAGTAAGGTATAAACTTCGCAAGAATTTATAAATAGCTTACCCGTGATCACCTCGTTTGGGTTCCTCGATTTTGACCAATCACAACAAACGCTATTCCCGTAATCGTTGACTTTTGCCTTTTTAGGGACAGATCTTTTTGAGTCACCGCCCCATTGAACTAGGTTTCGCTCATCGTATAATCTCGAAAGCGATATGTCTTTCCTTTCCACAATTATAGCATACCTTGAATCTGTTGTGGGCGGTTTGACCGATATGTCCCTCTTTTCCGTGATTTGTAACATATCACCGGTGGTCGTTTCTCTCCCTTAGAACCGATTCTTCGCCAAGACCGCTGTCTTTACATGGTCGTTGTTAAATCTCCTCTTTTAAAATCTCCTCCCGACTCGCTTCTTCTATTTTCATGGCTATGATTACCACCGAGTGGTTACCATTTTTGTCCGTCTCTGCTTTCTTTCTCCATTGGTTATCATTATTACATTGATCGCTATCTCTCGGTACGATCCTGGTTGTGGTCCCTCAGTTGACCATACTACTCGTTATCTCGCTCTAATAATTGAGCCACATTTACAACATCCGAATAGAGAGAAAATTTATGAGAAATGAGATATTGACGTACGCCGGGTTTCAAACCTCTAAGAAACATCCATGTCATACGTTCCTTATTATCCACCAAATGAGGTGCAAAACTGGATAACTCGCAAACTTTGCCTCGCATCGAGACAATCGCCATGTTTTGTTTTGCTCTAATCGATGAACTCCACTTCCTTCATACGATTTAACACTTTCGTGAAAGTATTTGTCATTAAATAGTTCTCAAACGCTTTCTAGGACATCTTGAGTGTAATTTGGATGGTACGCTTCACAGACTCCCACCAGAGAGTCCGCCGCCGCCACGGAACATAAAGGTGGCGAATGGAACCTTCGTTTCTCCGTGCATCCCAAGACATCGAATATCTTGGTAATTTGCTTGACCCATGTTTACGCCATGATCGGATCCGCTTTCCTTAAATTCGTGGTCCCAACTCTTTGAATCGCTTTTGTGACAACCCGTGAATTGCTATCATTTCTTCCTCGTATTTTGAACACGAGTCTCCCTCGTCGATTTTGCATGAATCGCAAAAGCTTCTAAACATCCCCTCGTTCATCATCGCGCTCGGTGGTGTTGTTCGCGGGAGGAACATTGCCACGACTGTTGCACGTTCTCCTCATTGGTGAATCTGAGCGTCTCCACGGTCTCATTTCCATTGTTAATATTCTCACGACATTCTCAAACATCGTCATAAAACAAGGGTTAATTAAGGAAATCAATATATCACATAATATCCTTATATATCGACCAACTAAAAAATCACTTAGGTAGGACACACTAGCGAAGGATTTACTCGCTCTCCCTCCTAGTTCTATTCCCCGATCTCCGCCAGAGATCATATCCTAAGCTCGATACCAACTGTGACGACCCCAAAATAGGTATACATCACCTATTACGAGTTGTCAATACATGGTACGTAAACAACTACAACTTTATTATTACAACAAGAAACTGTGAGTTTGAATACAAATATTATCTTCTAGACAATATCTATACTCAAATAAATCCTCATCACATTTATTGATACATTATTTTACAAAATGGTGAGGACTACTAAACAATCCTTTCTAAAACCTTCATTCCATACCCAGACTGCATCGCTTATATTCTCGCCTCCCGAGAAGAAAAATGGAACAAAAAGGAAAAGGGTGAGCTCAACTAGCCCAATAAAGAATATTATGACTAAGATAATATACAACAAATTATCGTTAGTCTTCAACAGGAAAAATCTAATAGAATACAATAGACAACAAATTTTAAATCAATATTCGCAATGAAATAATAATTCATTAGAAGAGTTAAGTAGAGAATGCAAACTACTATCTTCTATGTATGAATTTAAAAGTTCACCATCTATCTTTTATCCCGTAACATCAATCAATATACATCCGAATCAAATATTCATCTTTGCACACTACAGCCAAAGATATTCATCATTGGTCATGTTCATCTAAACACCTCTTCATCTGCACTCACGGGCCAAAGATATTCTTCAGAAATCATTCATCTTTGCACTACTGGGCCAAAGATATTCCATAATATCATCATTTAAGGTGAAGATGATGAAAATATTTTAAAGAAACGAATCCAAATTGAAACAAAATGACAAGGATTAAGGATTAAGGATTCGTACTTTGTTTTATCCACGTCAAAAATACCTCAAAAATAATCATAGTGGTGTAAAATTCAAGAATGATCAAAACATGGATACAATCAAATCTAGTATCCGTAATAGATATTTTGAACGAAAAGGAAAATTTTCATTTTTGATGAATAGTGCCGTGATTCGTAAATAAAGTGTCGATACGTGAATAAGATCAGATATCGTGAATAGTAACTCAGACACACCAAAAGTTCCAAATTTGATAAAAAGTTCCAACCAATATTTCAAAGACAATGATATTGAAGAAATAATATCATTTGAGAAGAAAATAACATCCCTTACCTCGAAAAATTAGCACTTCTAATTTGGAATAGGGTATAGTCTTTGAAGGAAACTTGCACCGTCTAACAATACTCAAAGTATACTCAAAATACTCACAAGAATACGCCGATAATATAGAGAGAAAACTTGAGTTTCGGTGTGATTTTCAATTCTAACCTAAGCACCCTATTTATAGGAAATTGCTTAGAACACCAAAGTAGAAAATTTAATATAATATTAATATATAAAAAAAAAATTTACGCACATTCTTATAAACTGAAATCAGCTCATTTCAACAACCAACCAAGCCCACCAAACATATCAAAAACGTTTTTCTAATTTAAATTATTTTAAACTTCCAAAAATCAATTATTTTGAGACTTCGAACTTCAATAATTCATAATAAATAGCCCTTTTATCAGAAAATTCAAATCTCACGAGTTTTTATAGGAAATTCAATTCTCTACAACTTTGCAGAAGAAAGTTTTTCCAAATTCCAATCAAAATTGACCAAATCCACAAAACCAAGCGATTTTATAAAGTTATAATCAAATTTCAAATAATAAATGGGGTCCATTTGACATGTTTAACATGTTTTAAACATTTATTGCAACAAAAATACTCTTCCTCCTCAGTATACTCATATATCCCACATTCGTTGTAAAAATATCACCATTATTATATTATTAAAATATAATAATATATTTAAATGAATTATTTTATCGTAAAAGATAAAATTTCAATTTTCAACAATTGTCACAATAAAAATTTTCTCCATCTATATCCACATAAAATTAATATTTTTCTCATCATATGAATCAATAATTAATTATTCACAAATAATATTACAGTAATCACAATATCGATGACGTGCGGTTCCCAAGAAAGAGGGGCTTTCAATAAGAATTTCTTCATCTTTGGCGCAATAATTAGGTGACCAAACCTCTCCTTAGATGTAACTTTCTAGACATTGCCAATAATGTTATCTAATAATATTATTCAGATAATATGAATTATTGCTTCGATAATAAAAAAATCGTGTAATGACAATTATTGAAACAACAAAGAATATAAAATATCAACGCAAACAATTATTAACTCAATAAAATAATCGAATAAGAATTATCGTAACCATTATTGAGTAGTGCCTTCACGTAAGAATCAATAATTGGTGCAATACTGGTGCAAAGCTTCCGTGTTTTAACCACCGAGTATTTTAACATGAGATAATTGTAATAACTACGCCGTTATTTTTAACCAACTTATATTTGTCGCTTTCTTCATCCAATCGCTTTCCAAGTTATGGGGCCCACACATGGTCGCTACAGGTCGCATTTAATATTATTCGACAAAAGATCGAATATTCCACCACCAAATGAATATTCCCGACAACAATGAATATTTTATAACCACTTGCTTATTTTGAAATATTTGCGTTTTTTACCCCTAACTATCCACATTAATCACATCAACCCTTACTATTTCAAAATAATAAATAGAGAAAATTAAATTTCATTAATAATAAGTTGGGGTCTTACACATGTGGTTAGTAAGGGGTCTGTAAACCAAGTAGAGATCTTACCGACACCTGTAGCTGAGTTCCCAGAGGTTGTGATGGTTAACTCAGAAGACTCCGAAAACTTAGATTACATGTCCTTATTTGATGGTATGTTAGAGGAGGAGGTGGAGGTGGTGTCATTTAATACGGTAGCACCTGTAGAAGAGATAACTCTAGGGGAGTTAATGAAGGCGTTGTTCATGACGGTATTGGATAAAAATATCCATTTTGGGAAGGAGGTGAAGAATTAAATGAGGAGATCCATGACATCTTGGCAAACAAGAAAGACATGGAAACGTTGTGGGAGGAAGAGCACGATGAGAAGGTTTCAGCAAAGGACAAGGTCCATGAGCTAAAACACGAGGTCTTTGAGCTTAGGGAGAAGCTAAAGGCCAAGAAGCAGAAGATTGGGAGAATGTCCTATATTTATAGGAGTTCTAATGAGGATTTTCAGTAGCAAGTGTCTGAGTATACTATGGAGGCAGGGCAGACTCGGCATACTATCAGTCGGGATGTGATAGCCAGTCTTGCCAATGCAGCCTATGAAAATGCCAAAAGGAAAATGTAACCTAGTTAGTAACTAGAGTATAGTTAGATATGTAAATATGTTGTATCTAAGTGGTGACGTAAAACCTTCTTCTGTATATCAAATGGTAGTCTTTTGTAAATCCTAATTTTTGGAAAGCAATGACGAGAAAGTAATGTAATCAGCTATGGTTATGTAATGACGAATGATGTAATATTATACTACAAGGAAGAAGCAAATCAATATAAGCCTTTTATGGAACATGTTGTGCAATGAGTATGAGTTATTGTTTGATAATAAATAATAACTAACTAAAAAGAAGAAAATAATAATGAAGTGTTATTTATTTTAACAGAAAGATGCCGCCAAGAAGAAGACAACGGAACCAAGAAGCAAATGTGAATCAACCGAAAAGGGAACCAGTTAACCCGATGCAAGAGTTCATTAATTTATTAACGGCAGATTTTAATAGAAATGGGGCGAATATACCCATAAATCCTGTGGTAGTACGTGCTACTACGTTTAAGGATTTTAAGAGTGTAGGTCCGCCAGAGTTCAAAGGAACTACGGACCCTATAGAAGCCCAGACTTGGGTGAAAGAAATTGAGAAGACATTTGTTATTACAAATGTCGAAGAGGGGCAAAAGGTTTCTTTTGCTACCTACATGATAAAGAGAGAGGCTAACTTCTGGTGGGAGGCAAACCAGGCTAGGGCTAGAGTAGAAAATATAACGTGGATACGATTTAAGGAAATTTTCTTCGAGAACTACTTTCCCATGAGTATGCAGGGGAGGATGGAGATGAGGTTATTAGAACTAAAACAAGGGAAAATGATTGTTTCCCAATATGCTGCCAAGTTCAATGATCTGGCAAGGTTTTCTCCATATCAGCTGGATACGAAGGTGAGGAAGGCGAGGAGACTTGAGTAGGGCTTGAAACCCTGGCTCTATAGCCGGATATCAGTGTTTCAAAGTACTTCCTTTGGTAGAAGGGGGAGCAAAAACCGAGGGAGCAAGTGGGAGTGGCAATGGGCATAAGAGGAAGTGTTTTAACTCTGGGAATACCGGAGTAAAGCAAGGAGATCCTAAGAAGAGGATGGAGGCGTGCAAGAATTGTGGGAAGACTCACTTAGGAGTCTGTCTCAAGGGAAAGGCAGTGTGTTTTAACTGTGGACATGAGGGGCACATTTCTCCTAACTGTCCAAGTCCGAAGAAGAACCATGGATACTTCGTGTGTGGATCAACTGATCACATGGCGAAGAATTGCCCAAAGAAGGGGATGGACGAGAATAAGGGCACTACTAGTGGTAAGTTAGCTATTAGTGATCCAGTTCAGACGAGTAGGCCAATGGCCCACATCTTTAATATGACTGTCCAAGATGCAGTTCCATCAGGGGATGTAGTTGTAGGTATTATCCCAATCAACTATATAAATGCTTATGTGTTGTTTGATTCGAGTGCTACTTGTTCTTTCATAGCATGTGAGTTTGCTAAATGATTAGGATTATGTAAGACCCCGAAATTTTTAAATAAAAAGGAATTTCCTTTATTTATTATTTTGAAATAGTAAGGGTTGATTTGATTAATGTGGATAGTTAAGGGTTAAATACGCAAATATTTCAAAATAAGCAAGTGGTTATAAAATATTCATTATCGCTTGGGAATATTCGTTTGGTCGTGGAATATTAAATGCTTGTCGGGGAATATTCATGACGACAGCCGCAATGACCATGTGTGGGCCCCATAACGGAAAGCGATTGATGAAGAAAACGACAAATATAAGTTGTTTTTAAATAAGCATGGCGTAGTTATTCTTTATTATCTTGTTGGAATACCCGGTGGTTAAAACACACTAATACGCGTTGTTGAGCGGTTACTGCAGATTGCACCAATTATTGATTCTTACGTAAGAAGGCACTACTCAATAATGGTTATGTAAATTATCGCTCAAAGATTTTATTTTATTGATTCAATAATTGCGTTGATATTTTATATTGTTTGTTGTTTCAATAATTGTCATTACACAAGTATTTTTCATTATCGAAGCAATAATTCATATTATCTCGAATAATATTATTAGATAACATTATTGGCAATGTCTAGAAAGTTCATCTAAGGAGAGGTTTGGTCACCTAATTGCGCGCGCCAAGAAGAAGAAATTCTTATTCGAAAGCCCCTCTTTCACAAGAACGCGCTAGTTGTCAATATTGTGATTCGTAATATTATTTGTGATTAATTAATTATTGATTTATATGATGAGGAAAATATTGATTTTATGTGGATATAGATGGAGAAAATTTTTAAAATGACAATTGTTGAAAATTAATATTTTATCTTTTTACGATAAAATAATTCATTTAAATATATTATTTTAATAATATATTAGCGGTGATATTTTTACAATGAATGTGGGATATATGAGTATACGAGGAGGAAGAGTATTTTTGTTGCAATAAATGTTTAAAACATGTTAAACATGTTGGTGGACCCCATTTATTGGTGAAATTTGATTATACTTTTGTAAAATCGTCCGGTTTGTGGATTTTGGTCGATTTGCATTTGGAATTTGGAAAAACTTTCTTCTGCAAAGTTGTAGAGAATTGAATTTCCTATACAAACTCGCGAGATTCGAATTTTCTGATGAAAGGGCTATTTATTATAAATTATTGAAGTTCAAGTTCGAAATAATTAATTTTTGGAAGTTTTAATTGTTTTATTTAAGAAAAACGTTTTTGCAATCCCACATGTGATACAAATGTGCTGAATTCAGTTGGTCTAAGGTGGGCTTGAATTTGTTTAATTATATTATTATTTTATTAAATTTTTCGCTTTGGTGTTCTAAAGATTTTCCTATAAATAGGGTGCTTAGGTTAGAATTGAAAATCACACCGTGTAGCTCAAGTTTTCTCTCTATATTATCGAGCGTATTCTTGTGAGTATTTTGAGTATACTTTGAGTATTGCTAGGCGGTGCAAGTTCCCTTCAAAGACTATACCCTAGATTCTAGCTAGAAATAATCGATCTTTCGAGGTAAGGGATGTTATTTTCTTCTCAAATGATATTATTTCTTCAATATCATTATCTTTGAAATATTGGTTGGAACTTTTTATCAAATTTGGAACTTTTTCATGTGGGGTTACTATTTCATGAGTTACTATTCACGAAGTTACTATTCATGAGTTACTATTCATGAGTTACTTATTCACGAGTACTATTCATGAAGTGTGAAGATGTTTTTGTGGAATTTCTATCTTTTGGTGTTTGAGTTACTATTCACGATACAAGACTATTCACGATACTGGTACTATTCAATAGAAAAATAAAATTTCTTCTTTTCGTCTAAAACATCTATTTCGGATACTAACTCGATTGTATCCATGTTTTGATCATTCTTGAATTTTACACCACTATGATTATTTTTGAGGTATTTTGGACGTGGATAAAACCAAGTACGAATCCTTAATCCTTAATCCTTGTCATTTTGTTTCTTTCGATTCGTTTCTTAAAAAAAATATATTTTCATCATCCTCGGTCTTAAATGATGATATTATGGAATATCTTTAATTGTAGTGCAAAGATGAATGATTTCTTAAGAATATCTTTCGCCCTGTAGTGCAAAAGATGAATGATTTCTGAAGAATATCTTTGGCCCGTAGTGCAAAAAGATGAGCAGTGTGTTTAAATGAACATGACTACGGTGATGAATATCTTTGGCCTCAGAAGTGCAAAGTTGAATATTTGATTCCGGATGTATATTGATTGATGTTACAGGATAAAAGATAGACGATGAACTTTTAAATTCATACATAGAAGATAGTAGTTTGCATTCTCTACTTAACTCTTCTAATGAATTATTATTTCACTGCGTAATATTGATTTAAAATTTGTTGTCTATTGTATTCTATTATATTTTTCCTCGTTGAAGACTAACGATAATTTGTTGTATATTATCTTAGTCATAATATTCTTTCTCGAGCTAGTTGAGCTCACCCTTTTCCTTTTGTTCCATTTTTCTCGTGGAGGCTAGAATATAGCGAGTACTTAGCTGGGGGTATGGAATGAAGGTTTTAGAAAGGATTGTTTAGTAGTCCTCACCATTTTGTAAAATAATGTATCAATAAATGTGATGAGGATTTATTTGAGTATAGATATTGTCTAGAAGATAATATTTGTATTCAAACTCACAGTTTTACTGTTGTAATAATAAAGTTGTAGTTGTTTCTGTACCATGTATTGACAACTCAGAATAGGTGATGTATACCTATTTTGGGGGCGTCACAGATTACTTCCCGAAAGATTGCCTATACCTTTAAATATTAAAGTAGCAAGTGAAGAAATAATTCCTATTGAAAATATTCGTAGGAGTTGTTGTGTGGAAATACGAGGTTATAAATTATCGGTAGATTTGATACCGATAAAGTTGGGAGAATTCGATGTAATTCTCGGGATGGATTGGTTGTTTAACCATGGAGCAATTCTAGATTGGCAAAAGAAATGTGTAAACATTAGAACGTTGAGACAGCCTCATGTAGTGTTTTACGGTAATAAATCGTCGGGACGTTCGTGTTGTCTTACCATGACACAAACTAGGAAATTATTGAGGAAGGGATGTGTGGGTTATTAGTGTCATGTTGTTGATATCCAGAGAGTGGGAGTAAAGATGGAATAAATACCAATAGTTAAAGAATTCATGGATGTATTTCCAAGTGAATTACCAGGTCTTCCGCTAGATAGGGAGATCGAATTCGTAATAGATATTATGCTAGGAGCGATACCAGTTTCAAGGGCACCATATCGTATGGCGCCAGTGGAGATGAAGGAGTTAATGGTTCAATTACAAGAACTATTGGATATAAAATACATTCAACCGAGTGTTTCTTCGTGGGGAGCGCCGGTACTATTTGTGAAGAAGAAGGACGGATCGTAGAGACTTTGTATTGACTACCGAGAGTTGAATAAGTTAAAAATAAAGAATAAATACCCATTGCCCAGGATCGACGATCTCTTTGATCAATTGAAAGGGGCAAAGTCTTTTTCTAAGATAGATTTGTGAACGGGGTATCATCAGTTGAAGGTTAGAAAAGAGGATGTACATAAGACATCATTCAGAACTCGTTACGACCATTATGAGTTTCTGGTGATGTCATTTGGGTTGACAAATGCATCAGCTGCATTTATGGATATGATGAACAGAGTGTTCAAACAATATTTGGACAAGTTCGTTGTAGTGTTTATCGATGATATTCTAGTCTCTTCTAAGATGCCAGAAGATCACGATGAACACATGAGGTTAGTGTTGGAAACACTAAGGAAGGAGAAGTTATATGCAAAATTCACTAAGTGTGAATTTGGGCTATAAAGGGTTTAGTTTTTTGGACATGTTATAGACCGCGATGGAATTTCAATATACCCAGCGAAGGTGGAAGCAGTGATTAATTGGGAACAACCGAAAATGCTGACTGATGTACGGAGCTTCCTAAGGTTAGCGAGATACTATCAAAGATTTATCTAAGATTTTTCTAAGATAGCTACTCCGTTGACTAATTTGACAAGGAAGACAGAGAAGTACGTGTGGACTGAGAAGTGTGAAGATAGTTTTCAAGAGCTGAAGAAAAGGTTGAGTGAAGCACCTGTAATATCTTTACTCGATGATACAGGGAATTTTATAGTTTATAGCGATGCTTCGCATAGAGGACTTGGTTGCGTGCTCATGCAACATGGCAAGGTCATTGCGTATGCGTCACGACAATTAAATGATTATGAGCAAGTTTATCCTACTCATGATCTGGAACTGGTCACGGTAGTGTTTGCCTTAAAGATATGGAGGCATTACCTATATGGAGAGAAATGTGAGATATACACGGACCATAAGAGTCTAAAATATATTTTCACACAAAAAGATTTAAATATGAGACAAAGGAGAAGGCTGGAGTTGATAAAGGATTACAACTGCGATATCCTGTATCACCCCAGAAAAGCCAATGTAGTGGCCGACGCCTTAAATAGGAAGGGTCGGAAAAAGTTGTCTATGTGAACGGCTCAAACTGAGTTAATAACAGAGATGGCTCGAATGGAGTTAGAGGTGAAGTTACCGAGTAAGTCGGATTAGAGATTGTTTACAACGAAGATTCGATCTACTATTGTAGAGAAAGTCAAGAAGGTACAACTCGGAAATGATTAGTGTGACCAAATGAAGAAGCGACTAGCAGATGAAAATGAAATAAAGTATAGTCTTGATAATAAAGGATTATTAAGATTTGAAGGAAGAATTTGGGTTCTGAATGAGACGGAGTTGAAGGAGGAAGTGTTACAAGAGGCTCATAGTTCAAGGTACTCGATCCATCCTGGTAGTACTAAGATGTATCAAGACCTTCGACAGAGTTTTCGGTGGCCGAACATGAAGAGAGAGATAAAAGAATATGTGAGTAGGTGCTTAACTTGTCAAAAGGTTAAGGTCGAACATCAACGACCAAGTGGCTTGTTACAGTCATTGGAGATTTCAGAATGGAAGTGGGAGCATATCACGATGGACTTTGTGGTGGGACTTCCAATTACACATAAAGGGTATGACGCTATTTGGGTAATAGTGGACCGGTTGATGAAGTTAGCTCACTTTTTGCCAATAAGATTTAATTTTAACTTAGATCAATTAGCTAAACCTTATATTAAGGAAATTATTTCCAGACATGGAGTATCAGTTTCGATAGTGTCAGATCGTGATCCACGATTCACATCAAACTTTTGGAGAAGTCTACAAGAACAGATGGGAATGCAGTTGAAGTTAAGTACAGCGTATCATCCACAAACCGATGGACAGAGCGAAAGGACAATTCAGATGCTAGAAAATATGTTGAGATCTTACGTAATGGACTTCAAAGGTAGTTGGGATGATCATCTACTGTTAGTAGAGTTTACGTATAACAACAGTTATCATGCGAGCATAGGCATGCCGCCTTACAAAGCTTTGTACGGAAGGAAGTACAGAACACCATTGTGTTGGGATGAAGTAGGAGAACGTCGAATGCTAGGACCTGAATTGGTGCAGCAAATAGCGGATATAGTTAGGTTGATACGAATGTGATTGGTAGCAGCTCGAGACAGACAGAAGAAGTTTGTGGATTCGCATCGAGTGAACGGAGAGTTTTAAGTAGGCTCGTATGTATTTCTAAAGGTATCTCCTTGGAAAGGAAAAATACGCTTTGGAAAGAAGGGAAATTTAAGTCCAAGGCTTATAGAACCTTTCGAGATATTAAAAAGGGTAGGAGAGGTAGCTTATATGCTAGCATTACCTCCAGACTTTGAACAAATACACAATGTGTTTCATGTATCTGTGTTACGTCCTTATAAGCCAGATTATAAGCACGTAAAATAGTATGAGTCTATTCATTTTGAGAAGGACTTGACGTATGAAGAAATGCCTATTCAAATCGTTGACAGGAAAGAGCAAGTTCTGAGGAATAAAGTTATACCTTCGGTAAAGGTGTTATGGAAGAACCACGATGCAGAAGAAGCAACGTGGGAACTTGAAGAAAATATGAAGAATTACCCTCAGTTATTTGTTTAATTTATAGCAAGATTCTGGGGACAGAATCCTTATAAGAGTGGGAGAATGTAACGACTGAGAAAATTAGATTAATTGAAAAATAGTTTTATTTAATTTAATAATGAATAAAATTATAATATATGTTATTATAATGAGTAAACAAGATAAGGGTTGTTCTATAACCTAAAAGTGTCATAATATCATAGTATTTTGGCTACATAAAGGAATTAAAGTGTTTGAATTTCCAAGATGAAAATAAAAGCTTTCCAAAAAATTCTCTGAAAAACACTATTCATCAATTTCTGCTCAGGATTTATTTTTGAAATTCCGGGAAATACGTAATGATAGAATAAAAAGGAAGGATGGATTATGTAATGATAATTCAGTTATGACAAACGTAGTTTTTCAACTGCGTACTAAGTTCGAGAATGTTAAAGAAAGTAAAGATTGAATAAACGATGATTGTATGATACACAAGTATTATACGAAGCAAGGAATATGAGTATGATACGAAGTATTATATGAGTATGTATAGAAGCTAGTATATCATATATGATGAATGATTATATGAATTAGTATACGAGAAGAATACATAGACTATACGTTAAAAGCCTTAAGATAATTGTAATGGACTTGTAGGATTTGTGTAGGAATTGGGCAAGCCCAAGTGAAAACTTGTTAAGACCCAAATATTAATGATGCAAGCCCAATGTAAGGCCCAAAGTAATTCAAACCTAAGCCCGAACTGAGAACCGGACCGTGGATCGAACAGATGGGTCACCTGGTGAGAAAAACCCATGGGGCAACCTATGTGGGCCCCCTATGAGTGAGTCATAGCTGGCCATTTTGGTGGCCAAGCAAAGGATAAGATTTGTGTTGCCCAAGGAATTAATAGTAAGAAGGTGAAAGTAAGGAGGTGGGTTGGTTTAATGACTATTATGCCCTAACCTTGCCAAGCCTGTAAATAAGAGAAGTTGTTGGTCATTTTGTGCCTTGTTAAAATCCACTAACATCTTAGCTTACATTGAGAGAAAAGTGAGAAGAGCTAGTCTTTGATAATCTAAGAGAAGGAAGAAGAAGAACCAAGTTAAGAACACCAAAGGTAATGAATCCCTAACCATTAATATCCATCTCTTCATTATAATTTTGATAGAGAAGTGAGTATTGGTGGTGCATGTACCATAAGGAGTATAAGGATGGTATATAGAGGACTTAAACCTTAATAAACCATGTTGTAAATGAATAATAATCATAAAAGTTATGAACTAATTAATAACATTGAAGAATTGTCATTTTGTTGTTGATGGACAAGTTTAAAACCATCATGTGTAGGCTTAGATGATCTATGTTGTGTTGATGGAAGAAATCCATTTGGAACTGAGTAAAAATCTCAAGTAACGAAGTTATGGCACAATTTACGAGATTGGACGATAATCGTCGAAATCATGAAATTCTCGGAATAAAAGTTAAAAGTCATCATTGAACTCAAAAATGTTAGTTTTCGATGGAGTATAGTCTAAATTTGCATTTTAGAGTTGCGGACTCGAAAATGGTCAAATTCTAACTTAGAACGAAGAAACGAGCTATGAACGTTCACGAACGTTTAACAAATTTTTAATAAAGAACTTAATTGGTGAATTCTGTGTTAACGGATTCGAAAATGAAGGATTTTCAAATGAAATCATAGTTCATATGATATGTGAGCTAACAGCTTTTAAACGAGCCATTTCTGACTTATAATGAATAAGTTATGAGCCCGAAAAATTTACAGAAGAAGAAAACTATGAAATTTATTTGAGGCTCAGGGCCGGAGCTGCAGCGCAACCCAAGGAGGTAAAGTCGGCGCCGCAACGCTAGGCCAAACCCCAACCTACGGAAGAGTGGCACCGCAATGCGAGCCATAAAGAAGAATTTGGCACCGCAACGCCAAGACTATGACTTAGCTACTGACGAAACACTGTAACGACCAAGATATTCAGATCCATTGTAAAATAATTTTATTTAATAAAATAATGAATAAAATTATATTATTTGTTATTATAAGTGTTAGTAAGATGAATGTCATTCTATAACCTAGAAACGTCGGAACATCGTAGTATTTCGACTACGTAAGAGAATTAAAGTGTTTGAATTTCCAAGAAGAAAATAAAAGTTTTACGAGAAATTTTCCAAAAAACACTATTCATCAATTTCTACTCGGGAATTATTTTTGAACTTCTGAGAAATACGTAACGATAGAATATTGAAGTGAGTTAGATTATGTAATAATAATTCAAGTATGGAAAACGTAATTTTTCGCTTACGAACTTAATTTAAGAATGTTAGGGAAAATAAAGCATTAAGAAGCTATTGTAATGATCATATGATACGTATGTATTGTACGAGGTAACGAATACGAGTATGATTCGAAGTATTATATGAGTATATATGAAGGATGGAATATCCTATATTATGAATAAGTATACGAGTTAGAATACGAGAATAATACGTAGACAATACGTAATTAGGCTTTTAGCCAAATGAAATGGACTTGTGGGATTGTGTAGCAAATTGTAAAGTCTAATAGAAGTTAAGGTGCAAGCCCATGTGTGAGTAAGGTTAAAGCCAAGTGGTTATTAAAGTAAAGTCCAAAGGGAATTAATGTAAGCCTAAAGGAATAAGTTAAGATAATTAAACCTAAGCCCAAGCTATTGATCTAATGGGTTATGGTGACCCATGGGGCATTAATCTTAGTGACCAAGATGTTAGTGTGATGGCCAAGCAAAAGAAGTAGGGAACAAGTTTACTTAATTAAGAGGTAATGAGTAGTATGAATGTGTATTAAGGAGGTGGGATTTGCTTTTGTCCATAATGCCCTAAGCTTGGAAATCCTATAAATAGCAAGCTTGATTTTCATTTGTTGGTTGTTATTTTCATCGAACACTTTCAACTTAATTGTTAGAGAGAATAAGCAAGAATAAGTTAGACTTTTATTTGATACAAAAGAAGAAGAAAGCTTGTTAAACAAGGGTAAGCCTCTTATGTCATTAGTCTTCCATCTCTACCATTGTATGTTGATAAGAGAAGTGTGGATTAATGGACATGTATGCTAAGAAATGATAAGAATGAATAATCTAAGGACTCAAGTCTTAATAAGCCCTGAATAAGCACTTTGTTCATAGATAAGTTATGAATTAAGGAAGAACTTGTAATACTTATAACTTTTTTACATGAATGAAGTTAGTATGATAAAAGAATGTAAGAATGTTGGTTAGAAGACTTAAACTATCATAAGTCATGAGAATTGAAACTATATGTAGTTTATAATTTGATAAGTTATAAACTCATGAGGAATAAGTCATAACTTATCATTGAAATAAGTTGATGTAATATGTAGATTAAGATGTCAAAATGATGGATAGAATCCATTTGAAACGATGAATAAATCATAAGTAACGAAGTTATGCCGGAATTCTCACGATTGGACGACAATCGTCGAATTCGTGAAATTCAATTTTAATTTTGAGTTCGGAAACATTGGTTTTCAATGAGAACAAGTCTTATTCGGCATTATAGAGTTGCAGACTCAAAAATGTCCAAATTCTAACTTAGAACGAAGAAACGAGCGTTGAACGTTCACGAACGTTTATCGTTTTCATTAAAAACGAACTAATAGGTGAATTTTAAGTTAACGAAGTCGAAAATATAAAATTCTTGCATGAACACATAAAGTATGTGATTTGTGAGCTAATAGATTTTGAACGAGCCAATTCAGACTTAAAATGATCAAATTTGGAGTCCGGGAAATTCGATATGCAAAACAAAATTTTTCATTGTTCAGGTACGGAAAGTGAGTGCACAAGGCCAAATTTACAGCATAATGGTGGCGTTGAACGCCAATGTGCAAAGGTTAGACCTTCAGTAGTTTTACGCTGCGGAGTAGTTGCTGGCATTGAGAGTTAAGGAGGGAAGCCACAATGTACCGGATTCGACCCTCACCATTAGAAGAGTGGCATTGCCAAATACAATTAAAGAGCAACACGACTAGCCGCAAGATCGCCAACATTAGGAAAAAGCTAGAGAGGAGTGGTTATGAACATAAAGAAGTAAGGAAGTTAATGAAAGATGAATTGTAAACTTAAAGTAAACTTAATAAAGAGTGTTTATAACCTTAGTATGATAACTAAAGGTTAATGATAATCTATCGAACATGAACGTGATGACAATGTAAACTATAAACGGCAAGCCGGAACTAATAGTAAGAAATCTAATACATAATTAGATTGACAAGAAGGGTAAGATTCATTAGGAACCATGTATGTTTAATCATGACTTAATGTGTTATGTTATGTGATCATCTATTGTAGAGACCATAAAGACTTAAAGTGAACGTGTAATAATAGTAGCAGAGGCTGAAGGCAAGTATTCTAACCCTTGTCTAAGTTCAATCTAGAAAAGCTTTGTGATTCATGTATTCTTACGCATGAATTGATGTATGATGAAGTCAAAGCCAATTCTTTCGGATTTCTTATAATCTATCGAAGTATGCTTAATGTTTTACCAAGCTATATTGGTGTGGTTTTCAAATAAAGACCGAGTATGCTAAACAAATGTTTTGTCGTCAAACGACAGGCACGTGAGGTTGCAACAACTTAAACGTACATACGTTTAAAGAATGTAGTGTTGATCAACATAGAGTACTATAGGCTGATCACCTAGACGTACTCGTAAGAAATGTCGGCACTACTACAAAATAGTAAATAGATAACGCGTAAAAAACGTGATTTCTGTCAGAAAAATGTTGTGGTTAAGAGTGTCATCTATTTGACACCCTTATACAACGTTTTTAAAACACTGTAGTTACACACATTATACAACGTTTTTTAAGAAAAAACGTTGTAAATTTGTTTTTCATAAATTAGTGAATTCTTGAAAACGTTGTAGAAGGTATGATTCCACAACGTTTTTTGGCTTAAAATATTGTAGTTTAATATATCAGACAACATTTAGGCACATTTGCACAACGTTTTTTAAATGTTGTAGATTGACATGAAAAAAAAAGAAAAAAAAAGTTATAGTTCACCTATATTACCTGTGCACCTACAATCTGCTAATGTCATGATATATAGCTAAAGGTCTAAATTCTCATTTAAATTTAAAACCAAAATGTATCAACCATTCAAAATACATCCCAATAATACCACTCGTTTACAGTTTCAAATTACTACATCCACAAAATATATACCAAACTATCCATATATGCATCTCAAATTCACTTTTCAATATAAATTACTACTATATTGAATTATGAATTTGATTACATCCACAAAATAAACCAAACTATCCATAAAATTAAGCTACTACCTAAGCCTGTGCAAAAAAGCCTAGGTTCTCCTTCAACTGTCATGGATCACTAAAAAAACCAATCATGTCGCAGCCCTTGTTCGCAGCCCTTATATTGGTGAGTTCCTTATTCCGCACTGGATTGACCTATGATAGACAAATAAAACACCAAGTCACCTAGAGAAACCATAATAATTATACTAGAGGAAAAGAAAGTTCACATTACATCAAGATCCGTATCAAGTATGCAGCAGAATTCATGATAATTGTGACAATTAAATAAAATAAGCAACTGATAGAATGGTTGCAAGAAACTGCGACTAATACAATTTATACTAAAGCCAAGCTCCTGGGATACACCGAGGGAAAGTGATGTCTTGCCAGAACCAAGAGGTCCAGCAAGTAGAAGAGCCCGGCCATCCATCTTTTGGCGTATCATATCAACAACAAGGCCTGAAGCTTCTCTTGCTGCAGCCTGACCAACAAAGCCTCCTCCCTTTGAAATCATAACAGATATTATACTGGTATTACTATGTATTACATATATTTATAGTCTATATTAAAAGGGGAAATGCCATTACATAGTGTAGTAAAGGCACATGCTAATTTAATTTAAAGAGTGCAGCCACTGTGCAAATAATGCAAAAAGTTTGTACCCAGATGACCCTATACACCTACATTTGACAGCAAAAGCCCTTAAAGGAATGATCACTTCCATATACCTTAACTTTCACGTTCAGTTCCATTGTTCTTGTTTATATATTGCAATAAAATACTTTGAGAAGGCATTAAATGCATTATCTAATGTGCAACACCTTGGTATTATATGTAGGTTCAAGAGAAAGATATCAAATGATCAATTACCATGATCGGAATCATGAGGCCCTGGAGATGCTTCAGGATGGTACTGAAGAGACATGAGCTTTCGTTGAGGGAAGGCAAGACCAGCACAACTTCCATCATTGAGATATACATGAGTAACTTCCACACCATTGGGAAGTGATGCAGGGTCAACAACATAGTTGTGATTCTGTTAATGAGGAAATTGAAATGATATAAACCAAACAAATGGGAGGTCAGCATCATTGAACATCATGAAATTAGCTAAAAGACGGGAGTATGTTTAAGGCTATAAATAACCAAAAGGATCTGAAAGCAGAAAACTTGGAAAACTTAGGTGGAGTTGTGTGCACATTGGAAAGTCATACAAGGTTACTGACTAGAGTTAGTTAATGAGCACACTTGAGCACTTATCTCAACACAGCCAGTACGAAGGTTACGAACAGGATGATTTCCTCCATGGTGACCAAACTTCATTTTATAGGTTTTACCACCCAATGCCTATCCAAGCATCTGATGGCCCATGCAAATCCCAAAAATAGGAACCTTTCCAATTATTTCCTTGACTGATTCAACAGCATAAGGAACTGCAGAAGGGTCACCAGGGCCATTACTGAGAAATACTCCATCTTGTTTCATATTTAGAGTTTCAGATGCTGGCCATGTTGAAATGACAACTGTTATATTACACCCATAAGATGCCAAGCGCCTCAGTATATTATGTTTGATACCATAATCATATGCAACAACCTTCACTTGTAAAAAGATAAAAAATGAGTATATATTAGAATAGCAAATATGTTTTTTGTAATTCAGTACTACTTCAATCTAATACGAACATGGAAAGTCTCTCCATCTCTACCACTAGAATTAAAATCCCACTCTGTATCTGTCTTCTCAACCCATTCGTACGGGGCCTTGCAGGAAACACCACTTATTAAATTCACTCCTGAAACATTATATCAACAAAACATAGTTATTATCGATTGCAATCTACCAATATTCTAATATAACTTCCAAAAGTTATATGAGGAAACACCTTTTGTATTTTTCTCCACAGTAGGAGGATTGTCTGTCTTTGTAATTTAGAGGTACTAAAATTATTTGCATAGTGGGAAGAGTGAGAGGTACCCAAATTTTGTTCTTTTCCCTATGTAGGAGATGACACATTCACAATTAGTTGAAATATATTCAATACGTACATGTCTGGTGCTTGTATTGGTGTTAGATTCATAAATTGCATTCGTTCTTTAGCAAGGGACAAAAGTTGTTATGCTCATTTATGAATTGATATATTATGTTAAGACACGTAGCGAGCATTTCTCATGATATACTAATGACTTGAATACACAACTTCCCTCTTCTCCCTCTTCTCAAATTTATTAATGAAGTACGAACCAACAACTAACCTATGGACTCAAAAATTGATGGTAAGAAGAATCCCTAATCTAATCTAAATAATAATAAAAATAACCAAATATAGTGAGTAACTCAGTTATAATATACTTTGCAATCTAGCTTAAAGAGCATGATTCGAATAATTTACAAAATCGAAGTATTGAAGAATTTGAACAACATACCTCTGGTGAACCAGGAGCAATTCCAATCAGAACCAACCATTTTTTCGAAGGATCATATCTATAATTAATTATCTGATTGTTTGCAAAATTAGTTGTTCTATCAAATATCTTTACAGGTTCAGAATCGCCTACATAGAGATCAATAGTGAAACAATAAGAGAAAAACCACATTAGGAGTTTGTAGAGTGAAAACAAAAATGGAACCTATGACAACACGTTACCAGTGTTGGCTGAGGTAAAACAGTGGACTTCATACCTTCAATGAACCAATGATATACAGACACTTGGGTGACCAAGCCCAACAACTTGGGTGTAATCCACTTCCAAAAAACAACCTAATGAAGCAGCTAGTAATAGTTAAGTAAAACTTTAAAATCTAGGACCTTTTTAACGACTAACGACTAACAGTCTATTTTATTTTTTTTTGCTTTATTAATGGTCACTCATTGTCTTTGATGACAGAAGCATGAACAACATAATGGACAAGTAATTATATAATTCCATACCAAATAAAGATTTTCCACAACATTCCTGTAAAATTACACAGAATATAGGTGGTCAATAACATAAACTGAAAGTTCCCAAATAGAGTTTTCCTCAAATTGATAGAAGAGCTGTGATACTTCGGTGTGCAAAGTTCTCAAAAAAAAAATTTAGCTTTTACAAAAGAATGGCTCAACAAAGTAAATTTTCTGTCAATAGTTAGAGTATTAGGGTATTGCAACCACCACAGGGGTGACACCCATGTTCATATTTTATACAAAATTAATGTTCATAACATCAAGTAAACACCATAAACGAAAACATTGCAATTGGCCATTTAATTACTGCAGAAGGTACATAGATACAATACTCATATATTATCACACAAATTTATCAAATAAGTTCTCAGACAATAAATTAGGAGATCTTCCATAAGCGAGATTCCAATTGGCATAATATCATATATACTTTGTTCATATTACCAAACAATCAAAATAAATAAGAATGAGATAGAAATTTGGCTAACCCAACACCGAGTAGGGAGGTATTCTACATACTACGTACAATTACCCTTTTCACCAAGGTATAGTTAAAACCTATATGTCGCCACCGCCGCCACCACTATGTCGCCGCTGCCGCCACCACTATGTCGCCGCTGTCGCCACCACTACGCCGCCACTATTTCTAGGGTTAGAGGGAGTCGAGAGGGAGGAGAATGAGATGTGCTGCATATCTGAGTGAGAGAGTTGAGCTGCAGATCTTGAGTCGTCGATGTATAAGGAGTTAGAGGGAGTCATCGTCAGATCTGGTTCAGAGAGGTTTTTCTTATTGTTTGTACACAGCTGGTGAAATGAGATAGAAAGAGGCAGAGACGGGAAAGTACTAAAAGGAAAAGAAAGTAGTCTTTTAATTTGAAATTTTTAGTTCTGTATTCTTTTTTCTCCGTGTTTTTTATATATATAACGTTTTTTTTTTTTTTAATGTTATCTATTTAAAATCAAAAATTGCCTTTATAAATACATAATATTTTTTCATATGTATTTATAACATTTTGTTAAAAAACGTTGTAAAAAAATACTACAATATTTTTTATAAAAACGTCATCTTTTAAGTGTTGTCTTTTTATGGTTTTGTACTAGTGCGGACTTACGGACTTAGTGCCGGGATGTACTTTACTGAAGGTTGTCATTGTAAAACGTTTTAAAAAAAAGAGAAGTGCTATTTTGAATTATCTATAGTACTTCATAACTATTGTTCAGTTATTAAAGATATATAATTTGTATGATTCAAGCATATTGTTAAATGGAATTATTGTACTTACTGAGCTAGTTATGCTCACTCTTGCTTGAACCATATGAATGCAGCTAAGACCGAATGGACTGAAGGATCCGGCAAGGATAAAGAAAAGGATAAGGCGAACCGCCGGGGATACTTGGATGTTTGAAAGATGTGCGTTGTGACACCCGCCGGGGCTACGTGGATGATTGACAGATGTGCGTTGTGACCCCCGCCGGGGATACGTGGATGATTGAAGGATGTGCGTTGTGACCCCCGCAGGGGATACTTCATCAGTTGATAAGTTCAGCGTTGTAACCCCCACCGGGGAGGTTTAACATTTCGTGGTTTTGCATTATAATCTCCGCCGGGGAGGTTTAGGGTTGTGACCTACAAAATGACATCGATCGACCTTTGTGAGGTATCAGAGCATGATCTGTGGAAAGTCGAGTTCATCCAGATAAGTATACCCGCATTCAAAGTAATACCAATGAGATGGCGGGAGTTTAATTCTAACCCATACGAAACCAGGATTTCAGGCTATTCCGCTTAATCGTGTAGCATTTTTATTCCTGATTTGGCCTTTTTAGCTTGTGAGACCTCCTTTGCAACTCTAACTGGACCGAGCCGGTGGTGTGGGACCCACGTAGGAGTGTCGCAGGTACACCTTCAGTAGCCACAGATGGACCTACGGCCAACCGTGGCTATGTAAAGCCCAAAGGTTGCTTTCATAAGTCATTTTCAAGTTGCGCTGCGAAGTAAATTTGAGAGCTCTTCTTCAGATCTGCTGAGTTCGGGCAACTTTCTGCATATTTTGCCACCGTACAAGCGTTCTTCACTGTCCTGGTAACATATGCATGTATTTTTTCCAATTTAGAAAATGACTTATCATATGAAATGCATTTAGACACATAGTAGTGAATATGCATGCTGATATTACTTGATAAAAAATATTCATCATAGCAAATGTTAGTATTAAACCATGGTGAACATAATGATGTGAAAAAATTTGACTTTTAAAACAGTGAAATCGGCACCTTTTACTGTCATTTCTTATCCTATATGAGGACAAATGAGTAAAGGTAGAAAAGTAAAACAATCCTGGTAATTAGACTACACTTACAGATTTTTTACTGTGATGTGATAATGCATGTAGGATGTATATGACTGTGTATAGGTGTGCTACTGAATGGCCACCTAGTCATGCCTATGTACATATGGATAGTCCCATTTACAAAGGGGGCTATGGCAAAATTTTCCCAAAATGTAGGCATTGAGTAGTTATGCATTTTTAACTCTACTGTAGATGTATGTTAAAACAATGCATGCATGCATGTAATCATAAAATGCATTTTGAAAAGCTCCAGTTAAGAATTTACCACACCCTTTCTGAGGTGATTTGGAGACTTGTTGTCCAGATATTATGGATCCAGATCAGCCGAGTAGTTCCCGTAATACTACTTTTGGTGTACGAAGAAGGGCTTCTGAAGAGCCTCAACGACAGTCTGTCAGACAGCCTCGTCTTTTGGTGGAGGCAGTGATACGTCCCATTCGGGTTGAAGTGTTGAATGTCGAGGACGAGGAGGAGGATGTACCGATCGAGGTTCCTGCTCCTGCTATACGTGTTCCCCGTAGGGAATTTTCAGGTGTTCAAGTGGCGAACCCAGATCTTCTAGGTGACTTGAGTAGGCATCCTTCAGTATACCTGCATGCAAATAAGGTATGAAGTTAGATCTTTAATCTTCCTTATTTCCTATTGGTGAGGAGTCAAGGATTCTGATGTTGATCTGCATTTGATGTAGGTTCCCGGCTTCACACAGCCTTGAGGGAACTGGTTTAGCATTCACTCTATGTATCAGGCTTTGCATGATGACTACAGAGCGATTGTACATGGCTGGGGATTTAAGATGTTCTTCTCCATTCTTCCCTGTCGCTGTCCCTGGGGTTACCTCAGGGCATTGTCTGAGCGGTGGTTTCACCAGACTCAGTCACTTTATTTGCTAGATTATGAGGTGATGATGACGCCGATGGATTGGCGGTTTATCACAGATATGGAGTTTGGAGGGGATCTAGTGCCTTGCACAACGGATATTACCCCTACTGCCGTCACATCCTTGTTGGGAGTTCCGACGGAGGCGCTCAAGGGCAGGACTATTCGTACGGGTCCTTTGAGTGTAGATGCTATGAGCGGGCTATTGAGTGAGCCCATACTAGATGATGTGAGAGTCAGGGATCGCATTCTTTGGCGATTGTTCCTGATGATCATTAGGGGCTGCTTCATAGCAGATAATTCCTCTATGGTGTCCTTGGCTTTGATCAGCGCTATTCGACACGTGGACCGTATAGGAGAGTATGATTGGGGTTCCTATACATTTGCCTACTTCCTCAGGGGAATGCGCATGTGATCGCAGGGCTTGACCGAGGCGTGGTTAGGATTCTACCCATTTCTGCTGGTGAGTATTTCTCTTGTCTTTTCCCATGTATAGGTTAAGAGTGTTGATCGACAAGCAGATGTTGCCTTTGTGTTGGCGCTTTTGGGCCTATGAGAGGCTTCCATGTTTTGCGTTCCTGTGAGCGTGTTAGGGTTTAGACACCTATCCACGAGGACGGAGATGACATCATTCCATCTTGGCGTGAGGTCCCCTGTTCTTTGAGGGTTTCACTCATTGTCGCCACAACCTGGAGTTGTTGACGTGGATGTCATCACATGGGTTCCTTCTCGGGGAGCATTTAGGAGTCAGATTTGAGGATGGGTACTTTCATTTGGAGTCGAGTACGTCATTTCCACCCGCAGGATTCCTCTCTTTACGATGGAGGATGGGAGCTCTATTTAGGAGAGTGTGCTATCAGAGTACCTACAGAGAGATCCATATGCCGATCTTGCCTCCCGCCCCAAGTTATTGGCCTGTTTGCGATCACCCATCATTAACATCCCATTGTTGGGATCGACCGGTTATACTTTGTCGAAGGCCCCGGACTTAGGAGATGTTCCGGCATTGGTGGACCCTCGCGTACCATTGGAGCTCGTAACCGCGCCACACACGGTTTATGGGGATATGGTTCCGAGATCCGTGATGATGATAGATTGGCTAGCTTTGTGTCGAGATCCGACTCATATGACCAGATCGATGAGATCAATTCGACAATTTGGACCAGGACACATCTTTTATTGGCATTTGGACAGAGATCCTTCATAGGTATATACTTTTAATCCTTCCAGCTCAAGCGGCTGGCCCTCGGGTGACCCATATGGCTTCACGGCTGAGATCCTCCTCAGATTTACCGACATCCCCAGAGATAGAGATCCGGTGACTTAAGAGGAGTTACATCAGATGGACAGTATCGATGATGTAGACATCGACACCATTGACTTTTTCTGATGTATATTTCTTGTTATTTCTTTTGATAGGCCTCTGTTAGCTGCAAGGTAACTTCGCCCCATTCTCGTTATATCTTTTGATAAGCCTCTGTTAAATGTTGGGTAGCTTTGCCCCATTTCCCTATATTTTAGCTGTACAGAGATGTATTAGATGATGATATACTTAGGAATGTATGTACAATTTTCCATTCCCTATATCATATTGCCATCTATTATATTATGCATGTTATTATGTTATGCATATGTATGTATGTCCAGAGATATTCAGCATTAACCCCTGGATGGTCTTATGACACGGCCCGTACCGATGTCTTCTTCGACAGTTAGCCGTATTGATCATACCCCACAATTTTTTATGGTATCTGGTATGTGCTCATGGTATGATAGTATATCACCATCAGACATGGTGATCGTAGATGATTTCTTGCAAAGATACTATGAATTCTCGTTGATGTTTTAGGTTCCACAGGTGATTTGTAGAGGGTATACTAGAAACCTTTGGGTATCGGAGAGGCAAGTTTCCGATTTAGGACCCAGGAGTTGACTCCTACTTTGGAGGAGTATGCACAGTTGATGATGCTGCCGCTGGACAGACCTTTCGTGCATATGGCTATCGGAGACATGACTAGAAAGTTCATAACCCTCACTGGATTGAGACGTAAAGTGGTACAGGACGAGATTACATCCGACCACGTGATATCCCAACGTTTTTTGTTTGACAGATTTGGCTCTGAGGATAGTTATACACGGCATTTTGGGGATTTCACCACACCGGAGGATCATTAGCGTTCAGACAGAGTGGATGTACTGCTATTGTACGTATTGTTATACCTCTTCATGCCACGGTACATGGATGAGTTGGATATCGGTGTCATTATGGTAGTGAGAGCTCTCAGGGAGGGTCATACCATTGTACCGATGATCATTGCGAGACTCGAGGTCACTACATATCGTCAGACTTATCCGTGCAGAGTGTTCACAAGTAGCTCGGTCATGCTGTATATGTGGTTTATGTCACACATGAGACCGATTGGCACACTCAGACGGCAGGGGTTTTGTTTCAACCATGATATAGCCATGTCGTACTCCTTTCAGCCTGCGGGGTGTACAGATGCTGCATCGTGGTCAGATTTCCTGGCAGGGATTGGAGATCCATTTGTTATATTGCCGTGCTCAGGGCTTAGCTCACCCTACAGCTTCATTACTCATGCTTTGGGCTTGGATTATCTCCCTCTGGCCGGATTGAGGGGCATGATTACTTACCACCCACTGGCCGTGATGTGTTTGTTTGACCAGTTTCTGGATTTTCATCCTTTTGATGGGGCAGTGAGTCAGCGCTTCTCTTCACACCATTTATCAGGGGAGGACAGATCCAGGTTGTATGCCTGTTGGGATCAGCGAGAGCTGGCTGGGTTTTCTATTAGTCATCTGGTTTGTTCTGCAGAGTATTCCGCATGGATGGAGATAGAGACTGCATTGGCTGCGGTAGTATCCACAGTAGAGGAGACTGATTCTGACGATGAGGAGCCTATAGAGGAGGCTGACATTCCCATCGATGACTTATCGCTGGTCATGATGAGCATATGTGATGGATTCTCTACCCCGAAAGTGCCATCTTGTTACTCCAAAGATTCTGGCACATCATTTGGAGCAGAGCTTACATCTGATAACTTATGATAGAGATTAGGCTAGGGTCGCGATGTTGACAGCTCTTGATGAGAGAGACGCCTCTCTGTTAGAGAGGGATGAGGCTAGATCAGCCAAGGATGCATTAATTGCGGAGCGGGATGCCGCATTATCTGCTATGGATGTGGCCATTGCAGACAGTACTTCGGTGAGATCCCAGATGACTGTCAGTTTTGCTGATATGAGTGCTTACATTGATGAACATTATGCCACCATGCAGTTAGCCTCTGATCTGCTAGTTGATGTAGATACCATCAAGCGTGAGCTTGCGGCGTTACCTCAAGATCTTGAGATAGGGATGCCATGTTAGATCTGATAGTCCGCATACATACAGATCTGTAGATAGCTTTGTATTTTCCTGCACAGACTAGCTTAGCCATTTTGTCATGTACAACACAAATGTATATATCAAACAGTATTATGTATGGCAGGGAAATATATTTTGATTCACTTCCCTTTTAGTTATGCCGTGATACTTGCTTGATATTTGCCTATTTCTTCAGGGCCTTGTGATCTTGATGCATTCTGAACTTATCCCTGATAGGTGGACATTGCGACGTCGCAAGATCTCTTAGAACGGATCATTGATTTCTGTATATCCCTGCCATCTTTGGTGTCTTGGGACTGGTATCTATATGAAAAAGTGGAGAGGAGGGTGGTTTTTTCCTCTATGAGATTGACCGCACCACAGATGGTCGCCAGTACTTCTATTTGTGAGAAGCCTAGTTAATTCCATCTCTTATGGGTTGGTATTGCTCTTTGAGGCACGATCGCAGCTTAGATGGTCACCGAATCTTCTATTTGTGAGAAGAGGTTGGGTAATTCCATCCCTTTGATCTGAAACCGATGAAATGTGGTGAATTGAAGGTTGATCCCAGTACCGTGTGACAACTTTTTTTTTCTGGTAGGGGTTAGACTGAACCATAAATGGCTACCTATGTACTCCTATTGAAGAGGAGATCAAGTCTGCGTAGTTCGAACCTGGTGTAAGAGGTTCAATGCTGAATGTGAAAGGCAGATAGGTGTAGAAATGTTTTTGTTGTTTTTGTTGTTTATTGTAGAAGGGCAGAAATGTTTTTGTTGTTGTTTTTTTGTGTTGCGACCGGGCCATATAAAATATGGTTGCCTACGTACCCCCGGGTATCAGGGAGATCAGGTTGACGTAGTTTGCCCCTCAGGACGAATCGCAGCCAAAGTGAAGTGTAAATCCCATGTGCAGGCTATACTGCGAGGAGAAGAAAGTTTAATCCCATAATGGGGATAAACTGCAGGTGTGGAAAAAGTTTGATCCCGTCTTCGGGACAAACTGCAAGCGTAGAAAAGTTTAATCCCATATTCAAGATAAACTGCAAGTGTGAAAGGTTCAATCCCTTCTTCAGGATAACTGAAATTGTATGGAAGGTTTGAAATGAAGTGAAACCAGGCTGCTGTTTTGAAGTGTATGTTTCCCTGAGGGGCAGAAGAGTATGTAGAAAGGAAAGGGTTCAAAATTGGAATGACTGGTGATTTGATGATCAAAACTAGGATGTTTCTTTGATGGTAACCTCAGACATAGTACCATTTCACGGTGTCCGAGTTGATAAGTTGTGGAAATTCATCGCCATCCATTTCCTGCAATCTGAGAGCACCTCCTGTCAAAACCTCCTTGACAACAAATGGGCCTTCCCAGTTAGGAGCGAATTTTCCCTTAGATTGATCTTAGTTATCAATGATCTTCTTTAAAACTAAGTCATGTTGTTTGAACTGCCATAGTCGGACTTTTTTGTTGTAGGATCGTGCGATCCTTTGCTGATATAACTGATCATGGAAGATAGTTGCGGTTCACCTTTCGTCTATTAGAGATAATTGGTGATACCTGTCTTGTACCCATTGGTCTTTATCCAACTGAGCATCCATCAACACTCGAAGGGATTCCATTTCCACCTCTATGGGGAGCACTGCTTCCATCCCATAGGCTAATGAGTAGGGGGTTACCCCAGTGGAAGTACGCATAGAAGTTCTGTAGGCTAATAAAGTCAGAGGCAAGAGGTCGGGCCATCCTTTATGATTGGCGAACATTTTTTGCATGATCTTTTTGATATTTTTATTAGCCGCTTCAACAGCACCATTCATCTTTGGACGGTAGATGACGGAGTTAAGGTGTTTGATGTGGAATTTTTTGCATAACTCCTCCATCATTTTTTTGTTGAGGTTCTTAGCATTGTCTTACACAATGACCTCTGGTTGTCCGTATCGATAGACGACATTGTTTCTGATGAAAGCAATGATGATTTCTTTAGTAACCCTGGGGAAGGTTGCTACTTCTACCCATTTGGTGAAGTAGTCGATCATGGTGAATATGAATCGATGTCCATTACTGGCTTTGGGCTCGATGGGCCCGATCACGTCCATTCCCCACATTGAGAAGGGCCATGTCGAACTCATATTGTGGAGTTCCCTTGGAGGGGCGTGGATGAAATTTCCATGAATTTGGCATTGATAGCACCTCTTGACGTGATCATCATAGTCAGCTTTGAGTGTAAGCTAATAATGCCCTGTTCTGAGGATCTTATTAACAAGTAGGGGTCCGCTCATGTGAGGGCCACATACTCCACCATGGATCTCATCCATGAGTCTCTGAGCTTGGTCTTTATCCAGATATCTGAGGAGACCTAATCCTGCATCTCTTTTGTAGAGTGCATCTCCGCTTAGGTAGAATTTCATAGCAAGTCGATGAATCCGCCTCTTCTCAGTTAGGCTCACCTTAGCGGGTGTAGATCCATCTCATAGATACTCCTTGATGTGCTGATACCAATGGTTGTGGATGGGAGGTAGTTCATCCAATACTTCTCCAACATAGTTCCTATAGACTGGGGCTTTTTGCAGAGCAAACGTGATGCTTGGCATGTTTTCCTTGTCAGATATGTGAACTAAGGAGGCCAACATTGCTAATGCATCCGCAAAATCATTCTTATTACGAGGAATTTGTAGAAAGGAGATTTCTTCGAACTCCAAAGCCATCTATAGAACTTGCTGATGGTAAGGCAGTAAATGTAATTATTTGGTTTGATAGATTCATGTGGATTGTCTGATTACCAATTCGGAATCCCCAAAGATAGTTAACCGCCTGACGCCCATTGAACGGGCAAGTTTTAGCCCCATGATACAGCCTTCATACTCAGCTGTGTTGTTGGCCGATAAACCGCAAACGCGATTGACGGTGACGGGATCTGTTCCTGTGATCGCATACTAGAACTGCTCCAGCTCCAGAACCTTCTGCTTTAATAGGTCTATCAAAGTATATTTTCCACGTATGGCATGTATCGTACTGATGTTGTTGCTGAACTGTCATCACCCCTTCATCGGGGAAGTATGTTTCCAAGGGTTTGTAGTCCCATGCAGGTGCGGTGGCCAGTTGATCCGCAATTCCTTGACCTTTGACAGACTTTTGCGTCACGTAAACGATGTCAAATTGTTGTAGGATCAACTTCCATCTGGACAGTCGACAATTCAGTATGGGCTTACTGAACACTTACTTGAGAGGATCCATGCGACATATGAGATGGGTTGTGTGACCATGGAGGTAATGCGGTAACCTCATGAAAGCCCATGCTAAAGCACAATAAGTCTTCTCAATCAAAGTGTACTTGTGCTCACTGATGCCGAATCTTTTGCTGAGGTAATAGATAGCTCGTTCTTGGCCTCTATCATCTTTTTGCCCTAGCATACAACCCATGGCATTGTCATTTATGGACAGATACATGAATAAGGGAACATCATCCCTGGGAGGTACCAAAATAGGAGCGTTAATCAGTTGCTCTTTGATTATGAGGAAGGCTTTCTGACACTCATCGTTCCATTTCATGGAGGAGTTCTTCCTTAACAGCTTGAAGAATGGCTCACAGGTTGCTGTGAGTTGAGAAATGAACCTGCTAATGAAGTTGATTCTTCCCAAAAATCCCCGTATTTCCTTATCTGTCTGAGAAATGGGCATTTCCTTGATGGCCTAGATTTTGGTAGGATCCAGTTCAATCCCTTTGTGGCTGATTAGGAAACCTAGCAACTTGGCCGACTTAACACCATAGGCGCACTTAGCTGGATTCAACTTCAAGTTGTACTTACGCAACCTGTTGAAAAGTTTTCTGAGATGGTCTAAGTGGTCATCCTCCTTTTGGGATTTGACAATGATGTCATCCACGTAGACTTTGTGTATTAAATCGTGGAAAAGAGCCATCATAGCTCGCTGATAGGTTGCCCCGGCATTGATGAGGCCGAATGACAACCGTCTATAGCAAAAGGTTCCCCAAGGCATGATGAAAGTAGTTTTCTCACGGTCCTCCTCAAATGATTATAATTTGATGGTACCTCAAGAAAGCAATCAAGAAAGGAGTACATTCCAGACGAAAGCAGTGTTATCAATAAGAATGTGGATAAATGGCACGAGAAAGCTATCTTTAAGGCAAGCTTTGTTCAAATCCCGGTAATCCACGCAGACTCACACCTTTCCTCCTGGTTTAGGCACGAGAACAATGTTGGATATCCACTCCGGATATGTAGATACCATGATGATGCCTGCTTGAAATTGTTTCACAATTTCTTCTTTAACCTTTAAACTCCACTCAGGTTTCAATCGCCTGAGTTTTTGCCTAACTGGCTTGAATCCTTCTTTAATTGGAAGGCGATGAAGAACAATGTCAGTGGACAAACCCACCATGTCTTCATGAGACCATGCAAACACATCCTGGAAATTGCGTTAATAGTGCAACCATGTCATTCCGTTGATTTGTGGTAAGATCTGAACCAATTTGGATAAGCTTAGGATTGTCTAGTGTTCCAAGATTGAAAGAAGTGGTTTGATCAAGATTGGGTTTGGGTTTGTCTGTGACCCATTCCTTAATCTCTTGAGGTGTCTCAATGTCCTCTTGGATGTCCATCAAGTCTAAGTCCAACTTTGCATCAAAGTTCTGACCCTTGTGGGAGAAAGCACCTCATCGCAAAGTATGACACATCTAAATTGAGTCCTCAAAGCGAATATGCTTTCACTTAATATATGCAACTGTTTGATCATACAAAAGTGTTATCATGTACTTGATAAAATAACTGCTAGTACTGTAAAGAAAAGTAAGCAATTAAAGTTATCTACAGAGCAGAGGGATTTTTCTGCCCATTTTACCCTCGTCGACCAATGCATGGAGTGCTGCTCCAATTGTCGAGGGCAAAGTCCTGATGGACTGCAGTGATGGAAGGATCGTCATCGTCCTCCTTCTCCCGAATGATAACCATGACATCTGGGCAATCATCATCTGGGGTGTATCTGTTTGTATGTTTATCATGAATAATGACGTGTATGCCTACTATCATCAAGGCAATGTCATGTTTACATTTTTGTTCCTTTTCTTCTACTTCGGGATCAAGAATCAGCATCTCTTTAGCTTTGATTGGCACTGATTTAGGAAATAACATGGCCACAACATGGGCTGGCACCTTTACTGGAGACTGTATTAGCTCATGGGGTAAAGGTATAGAAAATCGCCGTGCGGCGGAAGCTTGAGGAACCGTCTTATGCTTATGAGTATTCCTGTGACTGGAACTGGCAGAATAGCCTAGTCCAGCTATTCCAATTTGGATGGACACTTGGATAGGGTGCTTAATACCCTGCTTATCTTTACGAAGCCCTTATCCAGGTTGATAACCTAATGACATCATTTCTTGAGTGGCCGACATAACCTCGGCAGTAATCTTGGGTATGGGAAGTGGCGCTCCAATAGAATGGTATTGTGTGGTACTCACTTCCAGAGTATAAAAATTGGCCGGTTCAACTTCTGAATTGAAGCTGATGATTGGTAGAGTTCCTTGTTCAGGACATTTCTGCTCAGCGGTGACAGTGACTAGACTGTTATTGACAATATATTTGAGTTGTTGATATAACGTGGAGGGAACGGCTCCAGCCATGTGTATCCATGGTCTCCCCAATAGTAGGTTGTATCCTGAATCTATCTTGAGGACGTGGAAGGATACATTGAATGTATTTGGACCAATCTCAATTGGCAACTCAATCTTTCCAACGGAATTTCGTCGGGATCCATCAAAAGCTCTGATAACCGTATGGATGCTTTGGATCCGCTTGAGATTGACATTCATCTTCACCAAGGTGGCATAAGGACAGATATTTAGAGATGAGCCTCCATCTATCAAAACTCCAGCTAGCATATACCTGGAAGACAAAATCAAAATGTGTAATGGTTTGCAATGACCAGTCCCTTCGGGCGGTATATCGTCATCAGTGAAGGATATCACATTGTTGTTGAAAATGTGATCAACCAAATGTTGAAATTTTTGCACATCCACTGGTTTTGGTAAATAGGCTTCTTCCAAAACCTTCAGTAAAATCTTTCGATGATCATCGGAAGAGAAAACCAAGTCCAATATATATATATATCTGGTGTGGAGCTTCTCGCAAGCTTAAAACCACCTTGGCTTCATTGTGGCCTATGGTGCAGAGGAATTTTTCAATCTTCTCCATGGGAACCTTACGCTTTGCTTCGCAAGTAGGTTTCATAACCTGTTGAGGAAGATATAATGGATTTTCCCTCAACACTATAGCAGATATATGAGACATGGATCCTTCAGCTTCTCCATAATTCCATGGAACTTTGTGTAAGCTGACTACAGGATGTTGTGGTCTAAAAGGTAAAGAAATTGGCTTTGGTGCGGCCACTTTCAAAGGATTGTCAACTCCTTTGAGTTGAATTGGTTGTATGGGGAATATTTTTACAGTCTCATCATCCACTTCGGATATAAATGCTACTGATCCCTTCCATTTGGTAGGACATGCATTCCCACCCTTGAGCTGTACAGTGTAATCATCTGCTATTTGCAGGACACCGCTATCAATAAGATTCTGAATGAGATGGCGGAGTGCCCAACATTCTTCTGTGTTGTGACCGCGAGAATGTGAATGATATTGACACACTACATCAGAATTGAACCGTCCTGAGCGGGGATTGATTGGAGGTAGAAGGAAGGTAATTCTTCCTTCATTGATCAATATTTGCAATATCTCCTCCATAGATTGGCCAAGATAGGTAAATTCCCTTTGATTGGCAAAATCCCGACGGGCTTTAGCATTGGCTCTCTTTGCAACCTTATCCTCCATAGCTTCGCTTTCTGAAGGTGGTGATGGAGCATTCATAACAAAAGGAAGGAGATAGGCATGCTCCTACCTGATTAATTGGCGTATGACTTGATTCTGGCGGGTCACCAGTTCTGCTAGTTGCTCAATTTGTTTGCAAAGAGCTTTCATCTTTCGTTCCATAGTGAACTAGAACTTTGCATAATCCCGTCTGTCAACACCGTCTTTTAGGGTTTGGGATGATTTACCATTACAATTAGAACTCTGTCCAGCGCTCCAACTGATAATGTTGACCTCTTCTTCTTTATGTTGAGGAAGAGGGTTATCTTGCACTTGAGGTTGACCCGGTTTGGTGACCACGATCTCACCGTTGTCTATTAAATCTTGGATCTTGTGTTTCAAGGCCCAACAATCTTGAGTATCATATCAAGGTGCTCCCGCATAATAAGCAAATTTCCGAGTAGCATTAAAACACCTCCCATTAGGGTTGGTTGGCAGAAGATGTGTAATTTTCTTCTGAGTAGTCAGAAGAGCAAGAATATTCTCGAGCGAGTCCCCTAAGGGTGTGAACATTCGAGGAAGCTTCACTTCTCCACCTTTAGGCAATGGAGGGTTTGAAGGTTGTGCTTGAAGAGGGGAGTAGTTTCTCTTCTGTATAGGCACGCTTTGATTGCCTTTTTGACCTTGTAGTATCAAGGAAACATCCTCCTCTTTCTTTTTATGGACCCTCCGGAGGTTGTTTCCATAAGATACGGACTAGATGTGCTCAGCAACAGCTTTAAGAGCGGCTAGGTCTTGAATTTTACCAGACTTCAATCCCATTTCAGCCATCTCTCCGTGTTTGATCATTTCAGAGAATGATTTGCCAATAACAGCTAAGACTCTCTCATAGAAAGGAGTTTCCTGTACATCTATGAACGTCATGACCATTTCTGATTCCGTCATGGAAGGAATAACTTGAGCAGCAAGGCACCTCCACCTTTGAGCATACTCTCTGAAAGACTCATTAGACTGTTTCTTAACCTTGGTAATTTGGTACCGGTCAGGAGCCATCTGAGATTGAAAACTGTATTGAGTGAGGAAGGTGTGAGCCAGATCTTCCCAACTATTAATCTTTGAGTTGTCTAATCTGGTATACCACGAACGGGCTTCTCTAGTCAGACTTTTCTTAAACAGCTGCATTCTGAGCTTTTCATTTTCTGCGTAAGACCCAAGTTATCCGATGAACACTTTCAAATGTGTATATGGATCCCCTAATCCATCATACTTTTCAAAATCAGGGGTTTTGAATTTCTCTGGATAATGAACATCAGGGAAGATGCAAAGGTCAGCATATGAAACACTTCCATGTGTTCCAATCCCTTTGAGAACACGAATAGTTTCCTCCATTTGGAGTACTTTCTTCCTGATATCATCGGTGTTTAGATCTCCTTTGAGATGGGTGTTTTCAGGTTCTTTGTTGGTCGTATCCAATGGAGGTTATAGATTTATTTTATCTAGACCTTGTGTTCCTCGTGTAGAGGATTCTGTATGTGGAGGCATCCTTATACCCTGAGTGGACTGATGCAATTCTTTAATCAAGACAGCCAAATTTGTGATTTGTTGACTTAATCCATCAAATTCTCCTCGAGAAACAGGATTAGATTGGTCAGACGAAGACATGATTGGCTGTAGGCTCGTGGCCTTTTTGGATTTTGAGCGGGTAATAGGCCCAATGATTTCCCTACAAAAGACTTATGTAGTTTAGTCTTAGGGTAATGTAAATGTTATCATAATATATCCATTTTAGGAATATTGTCCTGCAAAATCGGGTGTTAATTGATAACATACATGCACAAATAATCTTCATATTTTCCATTACATAAAGATAAACATGGAATAAAATTACAAGTAAATATTTTTACAAGTAATTTAAAATGGAAAGAATGAAGAGACTTTCCTTCGCGTTTGGTTTATCAAAGGTTGACCTATCTTAGGGTTTCTCTCGCGGCTTTTTGGCATGAAGGTTCCCAGATCATCGCAATCTACTTGACGGGAGGTTAATCCGGTCTTTCAACTGGAGCGAATCTGGGTGGTGCCTTTCCTGAGCCCCGTTGGAATTATTCTTCCTACGAGTCCAATAATCAAACACCAACAGGATAGCCTCCTGACGGAGGAACCACACAACATACATTCACATACAATGTGTCTCACCGTTTATGCAAAATGATGACATGTGCGAAGCACTAATATCGCAGATAGATATAGTATAGTGCAATAATTAAAAATGCATTCGTACACATTCATCATAAATGTAAATGCAACATTCACACACAAGCATATAACAATTTTTAAAAGCTTGTAATAGCGGCTTAAGCCCTCTTACTGGAATCCCCAGAGGAGTCGCCACCTGTCGATGTCGGGATTTTTAGTGTCCCTTTTCGTTACTTGTTCTTTGGTGTTCTCATGTTAATGTGAGATTTGTTTGAAAAAACAAGTGAAAAAGGTCCGACATGTATAATGTCGACGATTTGACTTTAAGAGTCGCCAGTTGGTGTATTTAACTAGTTGCACCAACGCAACCGAAAAGGTTTGCACATTGACCCAGTGATGTGACACTGCTAAACGGGTCTGTAAAACCGTGATTCATTTGGGTCTGGGGGCTTGATTATGCGGAGGGAAGGTGTTAGGCACCCCCCGACATCCGTGTTGCCATGGTGACCGCCACTTTTCAAGGAAACTGTTATATGAATGTGTGTGTGTGTGTGTGTGTGGATCAATGTGCAATTATTTGGAAGTAGTGATGTACCTCATTCGAACCTATATACATAGGGTTTGAATTTATGAAAAATTCAGTTTTAAACAGGATATAGCAATGAAGTTTTGTAAAAAGAGGTTTTTCAAACCCTGTGCTCTATAGTAATTGAGGCCTTTGATACTTCCATTTTCTTATTAAATGTTCGGCTTGTTTTCTTTTATTTTTGAGATGCGAAGCATATTCGAGAAAATAATATACAACAGTACCGAACTCCTCATGGGCATGACAACCATCCAAGGAAATTCAGACACTGTAAATAATGTACAAGCTGCTTACAGCTGAAAAACGTCCATCACGGGAACCGAATCTAGATTCAATGGGTTGAATCTGTGATCACATGATTCCTAGGCTCACATGATACTGCAGTTTGTATGGAAAGCAGTAAGTAGTTATATATATAAAAGCTGTAAATATATATATACAGACTTGATCAACCACCACAAAGCAACTCCATGGGGGATTGGAAATGTAAATATATAAAAGCGGTAAATATATATATATATGGACATGATCAACCACCACGAAGTAAACTCCAGATGGGACAAAATATAAATAAAGCTGTAAAAGCGATCAACTGCCACGAAATAAACTCCAGGCAGGACGAAATGTAAATATATATATATATATATATATATATAAAAGCAGTAAACACACCGGATATAAATCCAGGCTCATCGGATATGTCCGACAACAATTATATATATATATATAGTAGGGATCAGGTGCTTACTCTTATTGTGCTTACCCTGCTTACCTATAAAAAATGCGTCTCTACTCATTTCTCTCTCCTCGCTCAAACATTTTGCGTCTTTTTTTTCTCCCCTCTTATTTCTCTCATCTCAAAGGACGCGAACTGAGATTCCATCTCCATCCGGAAAATCAAGTGAGAATCGATTCCAAATCTAAAGCCCCTTGACACGGTCGACCCCTTCCCTCATCCGATTCTCAAATATGTGCTTCCAATACAAGCCCTAATCCTGGTATGTCTCCAATCCAAATCAATTTTTATGGGTATTCCAAAACAAGCCCTAATCTTGTGTGTTATCTGTCATTTTCAGACAAAGGTGCGATTTCTTGTGCATTTTCATTTTAATTCCAAAACAAGCCCTAATCCTGCTTGTTCTCAAAGCTTTTAAGGTGCGATTTCTTGTGGGTTTTCATTTAAATTTCTACTTAATTCGAGTTTTTGTCACAATTTGTTGTATATTTACATAAAGAAATTTATTCGAGTTTTAGTCAAATTTTATCTCAGGACAATATTTTGGATCAAACAAAAAACTCTGTATCTAGTAGTTGTGTAATATTTTTGGTATTGATTAGAAATTATATGATTGTTTTAATTTGTTGAGTGATGGTTTTGAAATCTTTTGCATATATAGTATTTGATTGTTGTTTCACAACCGATGCTTGGGAATCAGAAGAATATAAAGCTTATGTGGGAGGTGTAATGGGTCAACTAAGGGATTACTACCCAGACGCCTCAATCTTGGTATTCAACTTTCGTGAGGGAGGGGTACTCAATTTGTTTTTTAAAGATAATACTTTAAAGATTTGGGATCTCAAAAAAAAACCTGACCTAGGGTTCTCTCCAATGCTTGTATTTCAACCTTTAGTGGACATACTAATGAGAAGGTTGGTTTACTATCCCCATATCGTAAATACTTTTTGAGTCTGTATAATGTTTCATTTTAACTGCTTTTGCTTTCCTTGTGTGTAGAATTTTGTTGGATTATCAGTTCTCAATGGGTATATAGCATGCAGTTCTGAAACTAATGAGGTATGAGTTTTCTTTTATAATTTTTTGTGCTGCACTTGTTTCGTCTAAATTTTTGGAGTTCCAATTTCCGACAAAGCTTAGTTTATATTTAGCACATTAAGTAAAAATGGCATGTTTACAGTGTGTTATGATTAATTCAGAACAACTAATGCTCTTACTATGTGTTATGATTTTATTTTATTTTTTCTTTCAGGTTTATGCATATTACAGATCTCTGCCCATGCCAATTACTTCTCACAAATTTGGATCAGTTGATCCTATTTCTGGATAAGAGACTACTGATAATAATGAACCATTTGTTTCCAGTGTTTGTTTGAGGGAGAAATATAACATGGTTGTTGCTGCAAACTCAAGTGGACGTATAGAGCTGTTGCAGATGGTGTGAGAACAAATTGATTGTTTCGTGAGGGAGGAGCAAATTTATTGTAGATGTACCGAATATTGTAATATTGTGTTGAATATTGTAATGTTCATCAAGGATCTATAAGAATCTGATTATATTGTTTACTGTAAAATGTGTTAAATAATAGCATGTTCCTGAAGGATTGGTCTTTCATTTTCAATCCTGTATTTTGTTGAATAGTTGGAAAAAAGAAGAAGCATACGAATAAGTAACACAACATCCCATAGCAGCAACAACTGCGCAGTCAAAAATAATGAAATAGTCTTAATAAATTTAACTAGCGACCTTTTCCTCTTGAGAAATTTTAATCAGAAATAACAAGGGTTCTCGTGCATAGAGACCTTTTCCTACATTATAGTTTCTCTTCATTGCTCAACAGGCACATAAAAGATGCTATAAAAGATGCTATGAAACAAACTCAAAAAGGCCATGTCTGCACAGCAAAACAAAGGAGATCCAAATATGTTCTGCAAAAAAAGAGGATCAAAATTGATTACCAAATTCACCACCCAATATGTCATACTGGCTCACAACAACCGTCTTGATTACCAAAGCGAATCCAAAAGTCATACTACAACAACTTACTACAACAACTAGAAGTCACAACAAAATATTTTCTTAAACAATCTATTAAATCCCAGCTGCTGCAAGAATGTAAGCCATACTACAACTGATTGCCTGACATTAAATATGATCTGTAGCTGTAGTTATCCACCTCTTGTAGCTGGATATAAAGTATTGAAATTTTATCTCCTTGAACAACTGATTGCCTGACATGAAATATGATCTATCAGCCATAAAGAAAAGGACATGTAAACAAATCATTACTTGACAAAATGTGCCTAAAGCTGCTCAAATGCTAGTAGAATAAAAATCATAATGCACTAGCTCAGAATGAGTGTGTAAAATTACCTCAGAATTTAGATTTAATAATTCACATATCAATCTCAGTAGCATCATCATTATCACCACTTGGAGCCTGCGTAGCATCATCATTTGATACTCCAATTCTACATGTAAACAAAAATTAAAGTCAAATACAGAGCAAATACCAAAGTCAATTTTAAAATAATAGCAAAGTTAAAATACACAATTTGCTTACAGATTATTAAGCTTTGGATAGTTTCTTTTATCGTATGTCACACCAACTTCCCCACATGCATGACAACGTCTACTCTTGCCACTTTTTGCTTTCCCCAAATCCCTTTCTTTGCCACCCTTTAGCCTTTTGCCACACCCTTTTGCTCGCACGTAGTTTGGCTTAATATAACTATGTTCATGTGTAGAAGTCATGTTAACTGACTTGGATACACTAATTCCACCACACTCTATTTCCTTGTTTCTTTCTGAATCAGTATTTCCAATAATTTGCTTCACCTTCTCATATCCATTATCTAGCCATTCTTTTACAAAATTTATGGCTTCTTCATTTGTGAGAGCACTATCAATAAAATTTAAAGAACGTTGAATCAATTGACTCCGCAAGAGTAAGTATGACTTGTCATCTTTTATCGCCACACCATTATCATCAATTACACTTACTGATTTTGTTGTCTTTGTCCACCTCGATAAAATGTATTTTGTAGGCAACTTGTCAAGATCATGATACTTATTCAAGTAAGTTAGTACATGCCGACATAGGATTCCCAAACTCTCAATTTTTTTACAAGTGCATGTAGCATAATCCCAAGATTTGTCATAATGGATTTCTCTTACATTACACTTGTTGTCATTCCTTCGACAAATCTTATATACATGGTAGTTGACATCCTCTTTCATAAGTTCAAACTTATAATTCAAAGACTCACACAACTCGTCTTCAAATTTGTAATACATAGAATATGTATAAATGTCAACCATTTGACTTAAGAAGTGATTGGCAATTTTCATTTTCGGTCTCTCAATCAAATCTTTGTTATCTGATTCCAACTCTACATGTCGTTGATGTTGAAGGCCCCAACCAAATTGAATCATAAAATCCACTAATGAATTTCCTTTAGAAATAAATCTTTTAAAAAACGCATGAGAACTCTCCACTCGTTGGCTACTTGACATGACAGCTGAGAAAACATGATTCACATATGCGGGTGCCCATCGACAACGGATGTCATACATTAATTGTAGCCATTTATTAGTAGTCAACCCACTTTTTTCCAACAACTCCACCCAAGTAGAGTCAAACTTTTCCACAGTCTCTGAATTCCAAATGCAATCTGAAAACTCTTTATAATAAGCACTGTATTTTGCTGAGTCAATATTCTCTGAAAATTTGGTCAAAATGTGCCAACTACAATACCTATGAAATGTCTTAGGAAGGATATGTGAAATGGCGTTTGTCATAGCCGGATCCTGATCAGTGATAATCATCTTAGGTGCATCACCTGGCATTGCATCCAAAAGACACTTGAACAACCAAACAAAAGTATCTATGGTCTCATCACATAAGAAAGCACAACCAAATACAATAGTTTGACCATGGTTATTAACCCCCATTAGTGGTGCAAATATCATTCTGTAACGATTAGTGTTGTACGTGGTATCAAAAATGACAACATCGCCATAAAATCTATAAGCCCGTCTAGAAGTTGCATCAGCCCAAAAACAATGAGTAATCCTATTTTTATCGTCTGTATCAATTGTAAAGATGAATGCAGGATTCTTCTGTTGTTCTAACTTCAAGTACTCATTCAACAAATCACTATCTTATCCCTTCAGCTCATTACAATTGTCTCTTTCAAAGTTATATAAATCTCGTTGCGTGCAACCAATATTTTAAATCCCCCCCGTTTGCACTGCAAGAAAGTTGTATTGCTGGCATTGTGGTATATTCACCATGCCAAGTTGTTGGCTCAAACATTTTTGGGCAGCTGACACATTACAGTGCGATCGTAACAAATGTCTCTTATGTGGGGTTGACAATGGGTGACAATGGCCTTCTTCAGTTATGGTAACTATGTACAAGTCATTTCTTTTATCCACCACAATTCTTTCACTACAACCTTCTCTGGTAGATCCACGTTTTCTTTTTGCATCCACATTGGCTAATAGTTTGCCCTTTCTTTTCTTATAACAGAAATAATGCTTCCTCACAATCTCACCGCTTCCCTCAATTTTTTTCTCAGTATGCTTTCGCACACTAAAACCAGCATGTACTGCATACGTATTGTAAAAAGTGTGAACGTCCTCTAATGTTTGAAATTCTTGACCTAGCTTAGGCGTAAATTCATCGGCTACTTGAGGATAGTAGACAACAGATTTATCATTGTTCACATCCAACCCCTCTTCAATCAAGTCATCCCTCTCCATCTCCATTTCAAAATTGTAAATGCAATCTAAATTCATTTCTGCATTATCCCCACAACTATCAATTTCATAGTTCATAGCATCCATAATAAACAACAGTTCCCTGAGAATAAATTTAAAAGAATGATTATGTCCACACTTAATATAGAAAAGTCTATCAAAAATACACTCAATACAGAAAAGTCTCATCCTCAGCATCATGGGTCTATCAGAAAGTTATCAACATGAATCCTTGCTTAAGAGAAATAGAGAGAAAGACTACAGTTATTTACACTTTGGAGTTAGGATACATACCAGATTTGAAGTATCAGACAACTTTTGTTCCTTCAAAATTTGGAGAAAAAAGTAATACTTGTCATTCAACTTCCATAAAAGGAGATAAGCAATCAAGTACCTGATATAGAAAAAATTCCACTGTCATAACATCCACTATATTTTCAGTATCAGAATTTGATTTTAAAAACAAATTCTCTGTCATATCCGGAAAATTGAGTCAATTTCAACTGTTTCAAATTTTATTAAGTCACAAATTACTTGACATTCATCCTTCAATCTTTAATTTTAAATAAATATAACAAAACAACCTATTTAAGCTGGACATGAATAAACATCCAACAGAAATGCAATGGGTTAGAATTGCGGTTAAATAAAGAATTAATTAAGACTTGACACAAAGACTTGCAATAACAGAATAAAAATAGAAAACTAAGTTTATATTTAAGATAATCTGAAGATTATGATTGCTTGAAGTCAATGTATAAAGTAGTAACATTTAGTTCTAGTTAGAACTATATAATTCATAGTCCGAGTATGCCAAAGGCATAGGCATCTACTACAACCTAGATAACAGGAAAAACACTAGCATCAGTGCAGAGCAAGTAATCGGCCTACTTCTTAGAGGCCTTCTTCTTCGAACTAGTATTAACATTTGAACTTGAAGAAAAATAACACAAGATAAAAACAAAGAAAAGGGAAAAAGTACCTGCGTGAGAGCTCAAGAACCCTTTTGGCCTGAGAATCATCAGAGGACACCTATTCCAATAGAATTAGGGCTTGTTTTGGAAGCGAAAGAGAATCGGATAAGAGAAGAGGGTCACGATCAGGGATTCTCTTTGGAATACACGAATCAGTCAAGGGGCTTCAGATTTGGAATCGATTCTCGCTTGATTTTTCGGATGGAGATGGAATCTCAGTTCGCGTCCTTTGAGATGAGAGAAATAAGAGGGGAGAAAAAAAGACGCGAAATGTTTGAGCGAGGAGAGATAAATGAATAGAGAGACGTTTTTTTATAAAAAGCGAGGTAAGCATAATAAGAGTAAAGACGTGATTATATATATATATATATATATATATATATATATATATATATATATATATATAAGCGGTAAATGCTAGGATATAAAATCCAAAGCTCATCGAGATATATCGATAATAGTTATATATATATATATATATATATATATATATATAAGCAAGTAAACGCTCCAGACATAAGTCTAGGCTCAATCGAGGCATAACTCGATAATGTTTGTCCATATATAAAATATATACATATATATATATATATATAAGTATATATATACAGACAGAAATGAAAGCCACGGACCGAAGTCCGGGCAAACGCACAACACGACTCTCAATGTGTATAACAGTGTGTGCTAATATGGAAAGAAAGCTTTATAGAATGTAAGAAGGCCTACAGTGGGTTGCCAAACTAGACTTCTATAACTCTATGTTGATAAACACTCAGCTCCCGCCGGATAAAAGTATAGCTATATGTGAGCTAACATGTGTTTAAACTGAGGAAACACTCAATATGGGTGTATACAGAGTAAATTGGACAGGGCTTCCTCGCCTTTTCTCTCTCCTTCCTCTCTCAAATGGCTGACCCCAAGGTCTATATTTATAGACTGATGGCCATAGGTACACCTGCGGCTGGTCGTGGTGCATCCGGGCCTCACGGGTCCCGACATCTCGAAGTACGTGCACTCATGCACTGTAATATCCGCTTGAACTTGCAGAACTTCAATAAGAGCATCCGAACGAGGTATATGTGACCTTCTTCAGACCCCTTGTGTCGAGAGTTATGCAATGACATGGATTAGAGGTTATACGAAGTCAGGAAGAGGGGTCCATGCCCATGGTCTTCAAGCTTCAAATTCTATCCAAGGTACTGCCACGCGTAATAGTCACTCGGGATTATAACTCCTCGGTTCTTGTGGGACATCATTGGATGTATGTATGTATGAAGTGTTGAGACGATGCGCAGGTGTTGAAAGGGCAAGATGACGTTTGACTCTTCGCCGGGGTTATCGCCAGTTTGAGTTGAAAGCAGACGTTGCTCAGTGTTACATCTAAGATTGGACTGCTGCAAGTGTTTGAATGCCGCAAGGTCATCTTGTGAAAGTGCCTGTCTGCCCTATGCTAGCTCTAGGTCTGAGGTATGAGTGCCTCGGTGGGAGGTCTGAGCTTGAAGCTGATAGCATGCATTTGAAATAAGCATTTCTGGAGTTATCGCCAGAACTGCAATAACACTTCTTGGGGGTATCGCCAAGGACGAAACTCGGGGTTATCTCCGAGGTTGGAGAGGATCCTTTTGGTGTGTGTTCCAGGGTTAGAAATGATGTTCCCGGGGTGTTTTCCGGGGTTTGGATTGACTTTTGGTAGTATCCAGAATGGATGTAAGTTGTCTTCCAGGGTTATCTCTGAAAGACGAATTTGCCCTCCTACAATGTCAGTAATAGGCATGTAGAAAATTTCGAGTGTCTACAAGATCTATGTTCTTGAATTTGTAGTAGGGTCAGATCTATCATATATAGAAAGTTATTCATGGTCAAAGTCGGTTGACCGACCATAACCAAACAAAATCTGGGTAACCCAGATGCTACCCATAATACTCTGACAGCCAGTTTACGTCCTTGGATCTTTCGTGTGTTTGATGTTTTTTGTTTGTTTTTGCATTCATGTTGTAGTCAGGTAGATGGACTATATATTAAAGCTTTAATAACACCTAAATATTAAATAGACTGAAAGTAGTGACTGGTCAAAGTTGTATAAAAGATCACGAAGACTGATTTTTGGAATTTCCAGAAACCGGATGAACAAAGTTTCTAACATACTTTGACTGGATTGGGTCTGGAGATTACATTGTAGTTAAATTGATTTGATAAATGTTATATGTACTATGTCATGTATACTACACGTTTGAATCATTATAACAGCATAACATCAACTAGAACCCTAAGATATTTAAGCCACAAAGTGTCTACTCGAAGCTGACTGGTTTTCTGGGTTACCCAGAAAAACCCAGTAAGCTCTGACAGCTTGTTCTATGGCTTGGATCTTGATCATGTGTTAGAATCTGACCTAGAAATTGTTATTAACTTGTAATATTACATGTGTACTACAATATCTAATCAATCACTTGCCTAGAAACACCTTACACAATGATTTATTCTTGGTCAAAGTATGCAACTCGTTCACTGTCTATGAAGATCTGGGTTTGATGAAGAACATGAAGAACACCTATATGACGATTACTCATCGCTATCAAGCGATCTTTAGCGAGAGTTTTATTAATTCTAATTAATTAAATTTTCAAAAATCATTTAAAAATAGAAATTAATTTTTGAAAATTCCAAAAATTATTTTAAGTTATGAAAATTAACTTAATAATTTGTCATATTTTAATAATTATTAATATTTATTTAAATATTAGTGATATTTAAGTTATTTAATAAATGTATTAAATAAATTAATTAAAAATGATTTTATTATATTAAAAATCATTTTAAATAATAATAAGGTATTTAAAAATATTTGAAGTTATAAATATAACTTTTAATATTTAAAGGTAAATTTCATTAGTTATTTAATATTAATGATATTTAAATTGTTTAATAATTATATTAAATAAATTAGTTTTAAAATTATTTTAATATTATAAAAATTATTTTAAATGAAAATAAAGTGTTTAAAAATATTTTAAGTTATAAAATATAACTTTTAATATTTAAAAGATAAATTTATTAATAAATTTAATAATAATGATATTAGAATTATTTATTAATTATATTAAATAAATAATTTAAAATGATTTTAGTTATTTAAAAATCATTTAAAAGGATATAAATGAATTAAAAATATTTTTAAGTTATAATTAATGACTTTTAATATTTGGATAAATAATAAATTAATATTTAAATATTAATGGTAATTATTTAAAATTGATTTTAATTGTTTTAAAAATCATTTAAGTGTAATATTAATGTTTTAAAATATTTTGAGTTATTATAAATAACTTTAATATTTTAGTAATGATTTCATTAATAGTTTAATATTAATTAAATATTAATGATAATAGAATTATTTTATATTTAAATCATTTTATAATGATTCCAGTATTTGAAAAATTATGATAAATTATAATAATTGTTTAAAAATTATTGTAAGTCATTTAAAAATAATTTGACCGATATTTAAGTTATATTGAATTTCGGTAAAGAATCTTAGGCTCGATATTTACCCGATATTGCCGTCGGTACACCGAAATATTTCAGAAATTGATCTGGACTTAGATAACTTGACTATATATGTGTTTGTTTGTGATCCAATGACTGTTAAATATGCGTGACAATGTAATTAGGTTATATGATGACTGGAAATAGCAGTGCTATGTGTTATGGTATATTATTTTGATCAAAAGAATAATCTTATGAATGATAGGTTTCAGTATAAAAGATAAAACTAAGTTGCATAACTGTAAGCAACAGACCAGACAAGTATCCTTACTCTTTTTATTTACTTATGCAATACTCCTTTATAAGTAAGTTATAGAATTATAATCCTGTTATATAAGTTCTTAAACCCTACTAGTATCAGTCACGTATTTCAACAATAGTATTCATGCCAGTTATCTAACTATATTTGTTTACCAGTGATGAGTAGGTTTTATACCTATGAATCTGATACTATTAAACTTAATTATTGCTATCTTTAAGTGTTTTTAGTATCTTTTTATGTGTTTTTTGTTATTTCTTATAGGTTGGAGCTGGAGGGACAAATTGGTCATTTGGGAGAAGAAAAAGGTCAAAAATGATGAAAATTAGAGCTGAGTGGCATTTTTGTAATTACGCGGTCTTGGTGGCGCTAAAGCGCTGAAATGGTTCGAGTTGAGCGCTAAAGCGCTCGTAATGCGACTAAAGAAGGATTTTTCTACTGCTAAGTGGGTTTTTGAAGCCAAGATAGAATCTAAAAGAGGGTTGAGACTAATACAAATAGGAGAGGATTTTAGAAAAGAGGTATCACTTAATTTTTCAATTGATTTGCAGAGACAACAACGAAGGAAAACACGAAGGAGAATTGCAAGGGCTGAAGATCAAAGAGAGAGTATTGGAGCAAATTCAGAGTTTCTTCTTCTCTTCTCTAGTTTTATCTTTTGTAATTATCTGGGATGTTTAGATTATTAATCTGGATGATGTTTTTCTTTATTATTATCATGAACTAAATTTGAATTAAGATTGGAACGGAACTTGGTATGTAGTTTAAATTGAACCTTCCCATTGAATGAAAGTTGGTTTTTATTGAATTGTTTATCATATCTTATGTTTATTGATTAATTGTTTGGCCAACAATTACTGAGATAATCTTATAAAATTGGAAGATGGAGTATAGATTGAGATCTAGATATGATAACATCTGTTCATATAATCTGAATAGGGTTAATATGATTAGCATATAGGATAGGAATATACCTATGTGTCTTTTGTATCCATTGAAAGAATTTGTGTGTAAAACCCTTATTAACTTGATTCACATAGGAATATAGTGAATTAATTAACTAGGGTGTTCCTTGTAATTCTACGTCTTAAAGATCGAATTTAGGAGGATTTGTTCACGTGTCATTGGAAGAAGTGTGTGAATTTTATAAAGCATTCTTGGATAATGATTCATTTTAAATAATTGATTTAAATGGGAAGTAAATTGGTTTAAATGAAATACCAAGGGAAGGTGTAATCTTAACCTGTTAAATCTGTAGTCATTCTTGTGAAATTCTGATTTTAGTTATTAGTTTTGTTAAGTTTAATTTTTAAATCACAAACAATATTTCTTAGTTTAAAATAGGATTATATGCATTAGAATTAGTAATTGATAAATATTAGTCTATTTCCTCGTGGGAACGATATCCTTGCTTGCTGAATATTACAATTGAACTCGTATACTTGCGTGTTAAAGTGCTATTAAGAAATTAGGCACCAAGTTTTTGGCGCCGTTTCCGGGGAAATTAGTTTAATATTTTGTCATTATTAAATTCAAAGAAATAAATCTTAATTTAATAAACATTTATTTTATTTTATTTTATTTTTGTCTCTAGTCTAATTCCTTTTCAGGTACCATGGACAACTATGACTATCATTGGCCATATTCGAGAATGACTCGGCCAAGGGAGGCAGAGAATTATGGACTCGATGAATTGTCAGCACAATTTGGGACACTTTCAAGGAAGATTGATGCTTTATCAGCACAACTTATTCAAAGTGTAGCGGTGATATGTGAGTATTGTGGTGGAAACCATCCGAGTCATCAATGCACCATTAATTTCAAGTCATTACAATATAGTGGTAACTTCGACGATTACCTCAACAATTATGAATATTCCAGTAATTATCATCATGAGTGGGGGAATCCACTAAATCTTTCATGGAACGATGACAATCTAGCCCAACCATTTGCTCCATGCCAATCATACACTCCTGAATTACAAGTTCAAACTCCTAATCATGAAGAAGAAAGGATTTTAAACTTGGAAGGACTTATTTCCAAGTTCATGGTTTTGATTGAGGAGTAGACGAATAGTCAGGAGATGTCGGTTCAAAATCTTGAGAACCAGGTGGGACAAATTTTCAACGCCATCATCAATCGCCCTCAAGGTGAAATGTCAAGAAACATGGTTCCCAAGACTGATGGATTGCCCATGCTAAATCTAGAACCGGATGTGCCAAAAGAAAAGGATGTAGAAAGGGAGGAGACAAGTGGGGAGCAGGAAAAGAAGGTCACTAAAGATCTAGCCTTGAGTTCTGACATAGATGAACCGATTTTGATAGTGCCCCATATATCTTCTCTACCAAAGTTTAAGGATTCGGTTAGATTTGCAATCATGTGTCCAATTGGTAGTCATTTTTTTGATAAAGCTATATATGACATGGAAGCTAGCTTAAAATTGGTGTCATGGTGTGAAGAGAATGGGAAGAGAGATGAAGAACCAGTTGTTCTGAAAAAGCTTCAATGTAAAAATTCGTTCATAGATACAACTCGAAAAATGCCTAGTTATTTGAAGGTTGTAAAAGAGAATCTACCTATAAAGAACAAGCTAGGTGAATTTGAATTAATAACCCTTACTGATGGGAAACTCTCAGAAGTTACGTTATTACTAATGGATGGAGGGTTCCTCAATTTTTTGAAGGGGAATTAGATACAGAAAGTTGAAGCAGTCGGGCTGAGGACGTTAAACTAAGCGCTCACTGGGAGGCAACTTAGATTACATTCCATCTCTTTAAATTTTAGTTCATTAATTTTATTTTAGTATTTTATTTCATTTAGCTATATATTTTATCTTATTTTAGGGTGGTATGTTCAGTTGTAATCTCCTTACAAATGATAACTTAGAATTGGGTTTATGGCTTGCAGGTTAGAAGCATAAAAGAGTAAAAATTTTGGCTAAGACTGGCCCAAGCGCCTAGGCACCGAAAACAAGCCTATTCCAAGCGCCTAGGCACTCAACTGCAGAATGCCCAGACACGCCCAAGCGCCTAGGCGCTCACTTTAATCTCTTTTCAAGTGCCTAGGTGGTCACCAACACCATCAGATTCTGTTCCCAAGCACCTAGGCGTTCCAACCTTCAAAATTGTAAGTGCCTAGGCGCTCTACCTGTGCACTTAAAAAAAATAAAGCCCTAAGTAAGGCAATTCTAATTCAAACCCAATTCCTTTCACTCCTAATTCAAAAGCAACTCCTTCCAAGCCCTTGCACCACAATAACACCAACTCTTGCACTATCCCAATCAAAATATAATTCATCTTCTCCAAACCACATTCAAGACAAAAGTAAGCTAAAGTCAACTTCTTTATCTCCTACTTGGATTCCAACTGCAATAATTCAAAGCAAAGTTCAAGCTTCAAGATTTGCTCTAAACCAAGTTTAGGGGAGGTTCACATAGGGGTCTAAGCCTGCAAGTGATTGGCGCTCCATAGTAGTACCTACCACCTCCACCCTTGTCCGTGTTCCATCTCGACTGACTTAGCTCCTGAGGATGATGCTAATACAGAAGTAGATGATACTGACGAGGAATAAGGCTTCGATCTTTCAGGAAAGTCCTCAGTGCCTAATTTCTTATATTTTTTTATTATATATAATGAGGACATTGCATATGTTCAGTTTGGGGGTGCATTCTTCAAGTTCCAGTTGCATTCATTTAGTATAACTTATTCATTTCTAGTTCCAGTTGCATTCATTTAGTATTCATTTTATAGTTTTTCATGTAGTTTTCATTCTAATTTCTTAAAAAAAATGAAAAAAAAATTCAAGTATTTGCATGTTTCCTCCTGTTAGATAGTGCAAGTCTGTTTTAGCCAATGATGAGATTGGAATTGAGTAGACAAGTATAGTATTGACTGTTAAGACTTTGATTTGATTTCTTGTCATGATTTGAATCTTTACTTATTTGAAACTGATATAATAAGGATAGCACAGTAAAAATAACTATGTTGACTGATTGAGTCTAAATTGACACATAATGGACTTCTTGAGGATAATACTAGTTTGAATGAGTGAAAGACATGAATAGGCGGAGATGACTGAATTTAGACAAAAACTTAAATTTGGGGAAAAAATTGGGATATATAAGCTTCAAAAAAAAAAGAAAAAAAAGGGAAAAAATGATGAAAAAGATATCGTGGCTTGTCTTGTTTCGTGGCCTTTGTTACTTGAGCAAGTACGCCCGAGGGAGTGTCTTTACACCTAGTGCTCCAAGGTCTTATATGGTCTGGGAGTCGTTAGTCGAAAGCTCGCTAAGGGGTAGCACTGTTAGCCTAATGGAATGAGACATTGCATAGTCATGGTTAAAAAAAACAAAATAATAATAATAATAATAAAAAAGCAATAAAACGGGAAAAGAGCAAAAAGCCCCCGTAATGATAAGTAAAGCATAAGTATCTCAGATTGGACTCTTGAATTTGGTGGAAGTTTGACTTTAGTTGGATCTAGCTTGTTCGTGAATTTTATGAGTTTACACTGTATGATGCCTTTAAAGAGATCTATTATATGTTGTATTTAGCATTATATTAGTTAGCATTGTTGTTGAGCAAACACGCATTATATCAGTAATACTAGGGTAAGATATGATGATTCACTAGGAAATTATTGATCTATCTTGGTATGATGTATTAACATGTTTATTGTGATTTCTCTGAGGCTTGATGAATAGATTTTGTTCTGCTTGACTGTTGGAATCGTAGGCATGTAGATAGCTGCATTTGCATTTGCATTGCATATTTAGTTATTGCATTGTGTTTTGTTGCTTGGGGACAAACAATTGGTTAAGTTTGGGAGTATTTGATGAGTAGGTTGGAGCTGGAGGGACAAATTGGTCATTTAGGAGAAGAAAAAGGTTAAAAATCATGAAAATTAGAGCTGAGTGGCATTTTTGTAATTATGTAGTCCTGGTCAAGCGCCTAGGCGCTTGGAAATGGCCTGAGTTGAGCGCCTAGGCGCTCATGTGCAGTTAAAGAAGGATTTTTCTATTGCTAAGTGGGTTTGTGAAGCCAAGAAGGAATTTAAAAGAGGGCTGAGACTAATACAAATAGGAGAGGACTTTAGAAAAAAGGTATCACTTAATTTTTCAAGAGATTTGCAGAGAGAACAACGAAGGAAAACACGAAGGAGAATTGCAAGGGCTGAAGATCAAAGAGAGAGTATTGGAGCAAATTCAGAGTTTCTTCTTCTCTTCTCTAGTTTTATCTTTTGTAATTATCTGGGATGTTTGGATTATTAATCTGGATGATGTCTTTCTTTATTATTATCATGAAATAAATTTGAATTAAGATTGCAACCGAACTTGGTATGTAGTTTAAATTGAACCTTCACATTGAATGAAAGTTGGTTTTTATTGAATTGTTTATCATAACTTATGTTTATTGATTAATTGTTTGGCCAACAATTACTGTTATAATCTATATAAAATTGGAAGATGGAGTATAGATTGAGATCTGGATATGATAACATCTGTTCATATAATCTGAATAGGGTTAATATGATTAGCATATAGGATAGGAATATACCTATGTGTCTTTTGTATCCATTGAAAGAATTTGTGCATAAAACCCTAATTAACTTGATTCACATAAGAATATAGTGAATTAATTAACTAGGGTGTTCCTTGTAATTTTGCGTCTTAAAGATCGGATTTAGGAGGATTTGTTCACGTGTCTTTGGAAGAAGTGTGTGAATTTTATAAAGCATTATTGGATAATAATTCATTTTAATTAATTGATTTAAATGGGAAGTAAATTGGTTTAAATGAAATACCAAGGGAAGTTGTAATCTTAACCTGTTAAATCTGCAGTTATTCTTGTGAAATTCTGATTTTAGTTATTAGTTTTGTTAAGTTTAATTTTTAAATCACAAAAAATATTTCTTAGTTTAAAATAGGATTAATTGCATTGGAATTAGTAATTGATAAATATTAGTCTATTTCTTCGTGGGAACGATATCTTGTTTGCTGAATATTACAATTGAACGCGTATACTTGCGTGTTAAAGTGCTATTAAGAAATTAGGCAACAACCAGTACGGAAGTAGTGTATGATCAATATATACCTTGTTGATAGTTAGTTAAGTTAGATTATTCAAGTGCCCTTACTTGGATAATGATTGTATTTAATCTCATGTCGACACATCCCTACTAATTTTCAAGTTTGTATATGTTATTTAAAAATTGTCTAAGCTATTTAACTCAGCTAGACATAGAATGAAAGAATATTGTAGAACATGATAGAATATTATTATTAAATTGAAATGTTTTATTTCGAATGCCAGATTAATTATGAACATCCCGAATAGGGAAAACTTTTATGCGCCAAAGGTGGACCAGCTGAACGACTTATCGTTCAAACAAGTAGTGTTGATCAATACATGGCATAACAGGCTGATCACCCTCTGTGTATGTAAGACATGACAGTTTGTAGATGAAGTTTTGTTTAACCTTTTCAAAAATTAATAATAAAGTTCATAGTTTGTCAAACTATTTTCCATTCATAGTCAGCATGTAGTTTCAAAAAAATGAAATAGAAGTGATATGTAGTTCAGTATTGTTTCAGCTTACTTCATAACTATTACTTTGTTGCTGAAGTGTCGTCCAAAGAAAATATTCAAATCTTTAAGATAATCTTTATTTATTGCTATTACTTGCTGTGCACTCAAGTGTTCATTCTTGCTTTAAATTTAAATGTTTTCAGCTAAGCTAGCACGTCCTAAAGGTTCCAGCAAGGACAAAGGGAAGGGGAAGCTGAAGGAGTAGATTAAATTATGTTGTTATGACTGTTTGTAGTAAGATAATATAATATTTATCATGTAATGTAAGACTTAAAGGTTCTCGAGACTGGAAAGGTAGATAACTTTGATATAATAATTTTGTTTAATTAATACATTAAGTAATTGAATGAATGTTATCGTGGAGCACCAAGTACGGGTTTTAAGTACCCGGATTTGGGGGCGTCACAACATGGTATTAAAGCTTTAGGGTTAGAAACCTTAGGTGAGAGTAGACCTTAGGCTATAACCTTAAGACAGAGGGAAACGTTGAAAATATAAATAACTCAAATAGAGTTTAAAGGAGATGAATTAAATAAATTCATCGTAAAACAAAATAAAAGATAACTTATACAAAACTATTATTTGTTGTGTGTATATACTATATGTACTAATCAAAATAATTTATGTGTGTAGATGTCAGGCGAAAAAGGATTATTATACGCTTATAACATGAAGAAGGATCAAATCCCTACACCCGAGCTAATATCGAAGCCAATAACTGAAATAGAGGCTCATGTTTAAAGTAACCTTGATGAGGTAATTATTTTGGAGAATATAGAACCAGAACTAGAAACAGTGGAACTAACAGATAGTGATTTGTACACCAAAGTTGGAGCTGATCAAGTATCAACAGAAGTGCAGAATCTGCGGGACCAGGTTTCTTCTTTAGAAAAGTTGTTGGAAATCGAAAAGCTATTTAATAGTCAATTGTAGAAGGCGTTGATTGAAATAATGGAAGAACAAGATAAGCTTAAGATCAAATAGATTAGATAGGAGCTAAAAGCCGAATATCAGGTGAAACTCTGAGCGAGAAAGGGAAAAGAAAGATGAACGACCGTGAGTTAGAAAATTCTGAAAACTTGAAGAATACAGGAAAGTGAAGAAATCGTAAAATGAAACGTAAAGGCATGTGTAAGAAAGGGAAAAAGATATGCTACATTTTCGGCTATGAGGGACATACCTCTCTTTATTGTCTTGACTACAAGCAAGGTGCATGTTTTAAGTGTGGGTTGGAAGATCATCAGTCGAAAGATTGTCCAAGATCAGGATAAGGTGTAGGAAATAAGTAGGATTAGTATTTGAATATGTATGTTTGATGTTATGATATGAGTGAGTGTGTAATGTAATATTCCTAACATCTATATAAGTTATGTTAGTAAATCCCAACTTTTGTGTCATCAAGGGATAACGGATGCTTATAACAATATGTGTTATCCGGTGTAAAGTACTGTGAATGAATGTGAATATATATTTGTTTAATGAAATAAATTTTTTATGTCTCTATCTGATAATTTGATAATCCAGTAAACCAAGTTTTCAAAATTTAATATTTTGAGTATATGATTATTTAAGTTTGAAATCACGTGTTATATGTTAAACATATGCGATAAGACATAAAATATAAGACAATAAAAGGATAATTTATGATTTTATTAGATAATGCCACCAAGAAGACAAAATTAAAACTAGAGGGCAGAAGAATCTGTTAACAATGTGGGAGGACAACAACAACCAGACCCAATACAGAATTTTGCGAACATGATAGCTCAAGCTATGCAGAATGTGATACCAACCAGAGGAAACCAGCCCGATAATCAATTGGCAAACTTTAAAGACTTCAAAGCAGTAGGACCGCCCGAGTTTAGAGAGACAACTGACCCGGTAGAAGCTCAGACTTGGATAAAGGAGATAGAAAAGGCTTTTATGATTGCTAGGGTAGCGGAGGGGCAAAAGACAGCTTTTTCCACGTATATGATGAAAGGGGAGCTGAATTTCTTGTGGGAGGCAAATCAAACTAAAGCTGGAGTAGGAGAGGTGACGTGGACTAGGTTCAAAACACTGTTCTTTGAGAATTATTTTTCGACTAGTATGCAAGCTAGGATGGAGGTGAAATTTATGGAGTTGAAACAAGGGGACATGTCAGTTGCGGAGTATGCCGCAAAATTTAATGAATTAGCTAGGTTCGCTCCACATCAACTGGACAAAGAAGCAAGGAAGACACGAAGGTTTTAGCTGTTCTTAAAACCCTGGCTCTACAACAAGGTGGCAGTATTACAGATATGTACTTTTGCAGCACTATTGGACAAGGCTATCATAGCCGAAGAGGGAAGTGAAGCCATGACTCTTTACAATAAGGAGAAGAAGAATAAAGCTAAGGTTGAGAGAGTTGTCAACGTGGAGGGGAGTAGTGGAAGTATGACGGGAAAGAGAAAAGAGGACAATTTAGGAAATATTCAAATTAAGCAGGAAGGTGTGAAGAAGCAAGTTGTGCAATGTAGAAACTGTGGAAAGAACCATTCCAGAGAGTGCTTGAAGGGAAAGTCTGTGTGTTTGAAGTGTGGGCAGGAGGGACATATCTCTCCCAACTTTCCTAATCCAATGATGAATAGTGGTTATTTTATTAGTGGGTCAACAGAACATAGGGTGAGGGAATGTCCGAAAAGGAGAACTGCTAGGGGAAATGTTAATACGGGGAAGAGTAGTGGGACGCTAGCAATAACTGGTCAAATTCCACAAAACCAACCAACCAAATCGACCGCAAGGACCTTCAATATGACAGTTCAAGATACCATGGCAGCTGGTGATGCAACTCCACGTATTATTCGAACAAATTTTATTTTCATATATATGATTTTCTTATATATATAGTGTGACGTCCCCAAATCCGGGTTACCAGCTGACCCCCGAGTTTGGTGCTCACGATCCACAATATAATAACATCTAACTACCCATTCAGTGATGAATATAAACTTACATAACATTAATTAATAGGTTATCAACGTTATCCCAGGTCATCTAACTTTAACATTACAAACTTACCCTTTAGATATACAAAAAGGGTTTACAAAATAACATAGAAATATCCTTAACATAAAACTACTCCAGCACTATGCCTTTGCCTTTATCCTGCTTAGCCCCGCTGGCCTCATCGTTCCTAGCTAAAATATTTTATTTAGCAAGGGTGAGCAACAAGTTTGCCCCGCAAGTTAAAATATACAATAAATGACATATATATCATGTATAGAAGAGTCTAGCTTGTATAGAACTTCAGCAACAATCAAATAATTTCGAGATAGCGGAATAATAATTCAATCTCAATAATAAAACTTTCTGCTATTTCATACTGAATAACATATCCAAGATGAAAGAGTATAATTCTTTCAAAGATTCAATAATATTCAATTGAATAAAAGGAATTAACAATACTACAACAATCTTTAATAAAGTGGGATATACCTAGATTTCATGTTGAGTGATCACAGAGGATCATGAACTAATAGAGGAATCATTTAGTTATTAAAACTAAATTACCACAAGAATATAAATTAGTTATAAAAACTAAACTATACTCTTCTGCAAGTACATGGAGTGGCCAACTCCTTTGTACCCTATATTATGCATAATACTCAATAATAGCGCATATGTCGATTTACGACATTAAAATTTGTTCGTCTCAGTCTTACTTCACGAGTTCGTACCACAACAATATGGTTTTGATTACTTTCAAAGAAATACTATGATTTTAATAATTAATAACAATATTAATCTAGCCGAAATCAATGGTATAGATCTTCCAATAACAATTTAGTTCATAATGAATAAAACATTTCATGCTTTAACAAATATTAGTCTCGCCTAAACAATTAGCTGAGACATGATTTATAATTAGTTCAAATAATAGAACATTATTCAATTTCACTACGTACAAATTACAACAATCATTATAGATGTGATTAACTATCAATAATTATTCATTACCATGCTTGAAAATTAGTAACTCAAGTTGAGTTAGGAAACTTGTCTTTCACGGTGATTACTTCCACTCAAATAAACTTATCTGCGTTCGTAAGACCTATAATTAACAATATCAGTCTCACAGTTAGCACAATAATTCACAACACAAATCACTTTAATTTACGGTCAAACCTGTTCCTAGTCACATTACCACATAGACACATCAGTGTTTATAACCTATATAAACACTTATCAAGTCTCACTAGTTCAGTCTGGTTGGACTTCGGTAAATTTTTAGTGTACAGGTCACCCTATCCGACAATTAACACAGTTATTGTCAATTAAACTTGGTCTCTAAGCTTCAATATTATTTTAGATATGTCAATTATCATTAATAACATTTTTCAGAAGCTTTTAATAATATATAAACACTTATTATAATTTATAATAATTTTTCAAATACTTAAATCATTTTTAAATGATTTAATTATCAAATAATCTTATCATCATTAATATTTAATAATATTAAAATATTAATGGCATACTTGTCAAAATATTAAACTTATTTTAATAACTTAAAAATATCTTTAAATAATCAATATTCTACTTAAATAATTTTTTAAAATAATTAAAATCATTTTTAAATCATCACCATTAATATCTAAATATAAATGAAATTTTTATCCAATTATTAAAAGTTATTAATTATAACTTAAAATATTTTAAAATCATTTTCTCATTTTTAAATGATTAAATAAATCTAACATCATTAATATTTATTTATTAATGAGAATTCTCTAAAAATATTGAAACTTATATTTTATAATTTCAAACATTTTCTAATACTTTATTCTTATTTAAAATGATTTTTAAAATATTAAAATATTTTTAACTCATTTATTTAATATAAAATTAAATAAATCTAATATCATTAATATTAAATTATTAATGAAAATTCTCTAAAATATTAAAATTTACTTTTTATAACTCAAAATATTTTTAAATACATTATTCTTATTTAAAATGATTTTTCATAATATTACATCATTTTCCTCTAATTTATTTAATACACTAATTAAATAAATTAAATACCTTTAATATTTAAATAATTATAAATATTAAAGAAATATATTCCAATTGGTCAAAAATTATTTTTCATAATTTAAAATAATTTTTAAAACCATATTTAATAATTTTTATAATTTATTTCTATTTTTAAATAATTTTTGGAAAATAAAAAAAATAAATATATTGAAAACCGTCGCTATAGGCCTTTAGCGACGCTTGACTGTTGTTTAGGTGTTCTTGGCTTAAAAACAGTGACAAAGTCAGTGTTCAAGGTGTATGGTTTGACCGACCTTAATTCTTAATCCAATCATGTTATGGGCTTTCTTATGCATCAATTCTATAGCAGGTATGTAACAATACTATTAACAATCCTTATCTTGGTTATACAACATCTCAACAAGGAGATCTGAGTCTCTAAACATGCTGTCAGACGGTTTCTGGATTTTCCAGAAACCCAGGCAGTTCGAGTACCAACTTTCTAGCTCGATTAATTTGGTGTTCTGGTAATCAAATGGTCATTCTTATGGTTCAAGAATGCAGTATACATGTCAAAGAACACATATATATCAACATATCAATCCAAATACATCATAGTTGTAAGTATCAACTCGGTCAAACATAGTCAGAAATCATATTCATACACTTTCTGGAATTTCCCAAAAAAGTGTTCTCGTGATTAGATGGGCTACTTTGACCACCGATTAAGACCAATCTGTTTTTTGTTTAGGGAACCTAAAGGCATGGACTTAGAGTCCATATTACAGGCTACAACTAGATTACAAACACATTAACATAGCATCTAACGTCTGACAAATATAGGCCTTAGAACATCATGTCAGACTCGGTTTACACACTTTCTGGGTTACCCAGAAAGTGTTGGTCATGCTCGATCAACCCTCTTTGACAATGAATAACATACAATCTGGACATGTAATGGTTGTGATATCACTTCGAGATTACAGTCCTCATGTCAAACAACAGATTCAAAACATAAAAAAAGAAAAATCACAAACATGTAGAGATCTATGGCTACTAACATTTGCTTGTCAGAGCACTTTCTAGGGTTCAAGCAGTTTTTGAAAACTTGATCTTTAATGTCTTTTGATGCTATAGATCTATGGTATACCACCATAGATCATCATGAAACATGTTCTAGCAAAGATCTAAACACATAAACACATATTTATCTTGAGCATACAAGATCAAATAAAATTAAGGTTTTACCTTCTAGCTTCCAATATTAGATTCTTGATCTTTCTCCACCGATCAAAGTGTTCTAAGTGATGATCTAGGGACTGAGATACTAAGTATTTTCGGATGTTTAGAGAGAAAAAGAATTATTGAGAGCTAGTTGGCAAATGGGTTAAGTTTTATGAATTTTCTCTCTCCAAAATCACTTATATCTTGGATGCAATGTTTCTACACTTGCTAGGTGGCATGTTAGGTTGGATTTGGTAAGGATTTGAGAGCACATGGCTTTATCTACAAGTGCTGAGTCAGCAAATTCTAGAATTCTCTTAACTTAAGCTTTAAGTTAAGGGGTATTTTGGTCTTTTCACCCTTAAAAGGGTATTTTCGTAATTTCTCTAACAAATTTAAGGGTATTCTAGTCAATTAACATCATTCTCCTTAATTCTCACCATTAGGGTTTGATAATTCTAATTAGGGTTTAGGGTTCCCGAAAATGAAATTAAGGTTTTTCGGCTTTCGTTTAGGATTCCTAACTATACATTAGGGTTTCTAAACCTGAGATTAGGGTTTCTAATCTTTCCTTAGGGTTTATTAATGTTGTACCCTAGTCAATCAATCACTAATCAAAAATTCTATACAGTACAACACATATACAACGATATTGTTATAATAATTATATTTTCTATCGAATCCCTATCCGGACTTAGGGTTAGGGTTTCTATTCGATGTTAAGCACAACTCTACTCTTATTTTTTAGTCAATACACAAATTGACCACTTCTCAAGACTCGTATCACAGATACACAACACAATATTAACAGTCAATGTCAATATAAATAAAAAAATAAATTTATTCGTAAAATTCGGATTATTCGAAATCCCGGGTTATTACATATAGTAAATTAGTTTATAAAGAAATTTTGAAGAAGGAATTTGAGTTCTATTAGAAATCAAATTTCTGGTTAAGCAGATAGACAAGCTTTATGCTGAATAATTAATGATTGGTTCGATCAATTATGATCAAGATCTAATTGCAATGATTGTGTATACGATGTACCCTTATATGTATAAGTTTTAAAATGGTGATTCCGGGGACAGAATCTTTATAAGGGAGGGTGAATGTAATAACCCGGTATTTTTTATATAAATAAATAACAAATTTTGCATATAAATTATTTTTTATTATTTTAAAGGTGGGAATATGTGCCAGGTAATGTGTATGTATATTTGTGATAAATAAAAATTTATTTATAACTACAAATATATTTTTAAAGAATTATTAATCATTATAAACAATATTTTTATAGTAATCAATTTTATAGTATAAATGATTTTAGTACTTATTTCCCATTAAAATAAATTTACATATTATTTAAATAATATATTAAATGATTAGTAGTATTATTATAATAACTATTTTATTATGTGAATTTAATTAGATTAGTTAAGTTAATTATTTTAACTTTATTAATAATGTTGTATATAAAAGATAAATCAGATATTGAATCCAAACCCTAATTCTGGATTTAGGAATGAGAAGACTATTATAATATTATTTTTATTTCAGTGCTATAAATATGTACTGAATGTACGTATTGTTAATGGTTGGTCAATTATGGTGAATAATGTGAAAACCATAATTGTAAATTAGAAACCCTAATTTCCAATTTAAAGCCTTAATTGCTAAAGTGGAAACCCTAATTATTATCTTAGTAAATTATAATGTTAATTAGAAAACCCTAATTCATAATTTGGGGAACCCTAATAATATCAAGAAACCCTAAGTATTTTTAAAATCCTAATTTTAATTAGTAAGTTTTAATTAAAATTTTATTAAGCTTTAAACTTAATTTTTCAAACCATAGAAATTATTTGGGAAACCTTAAAGTTTAAAATCTATTGATTAAACCCTAGATTCAAGTAGCATGGACAAGAATACCATTAAAATTGCAAGGCTATTGACCAAATTACCCTTTCTGTCACATTCTTAGATTTGTTGCTTGCAAATCTTGCCAATATATGGAGTTGGTGAACTAACTTAGATATCCCATGTGCCAAAATCTTTTCATATCAGCCATATATTGACATCCAAGTCCATTACAACATCATATAAATAGATTTAAGAGAGAGAAATGTCATTTTTTTAAGCTATTTGATCACCATACTTATCCAAGTCCTTATTTCTATCTAACCCACGAAATATACAAGCATACCAGTCCTAAAATTAAGCCCCATGAAATCCACTAACAAATCAGAAAGTCAGATTCAAGTTAGTTCATAGAAAGGTATAAAACCTAACCCTAGAATCTGATCTTTAATCTTATGTTAGATCTTGTGTTTTAGTGTTAAAACATGTTATATGCAGTAGATATTGAAGATCTTGGTTGGTATCTTGTAGATCCATAACATCTAAATGCTCAAAATCGATGATTTTCAAAATCTGGAAACAAATTTAAAAGTGGTCTGATAACGAATGTCAGACCCTATAAATCTCAATCTATTATGTATTTTGGTTGTTTAAATGTTTGATCTTGTAGTATGCTATGAGATCTATGTTCTGGAATTTGTAGTAGGGTCAAATCTATCATATATAGAAAGTTATTCATTGTCAAAGTCGGTTGACCGACCATAACCAAACGAAATCTGGGTAACCCAGATGCTACCAATAATACTATGACAGCCAGTTTACGTCCTTGGATCTTTTGTGTGTTTGATGTTTTGTGTTTATTTTTGCATTCATGTTGTAGTCTGGTAGATGGACTATATATTAAAGCTTTAATAACACCTAAATGTTAAATAGACTGAAAGTAGTGACTGGTCAAAGTTGTATAGAAGATCACGAAGACTGATTTCTAGAATTTCTAGAAATCGGATGAACAAAGTTTTTAACATACTTTGATTGGATTGGATCTGGAGATTACGTTGTAGTTTAATTGATTTGATGAATGTTATATGTACTATATATACTACACATTTGAACCATTATAACAACATAACATCAACTAGAACCCTAAGATATTTAAGCCACAAAGTGTCTACTCGAAGCTGACTGGTTTTCTGGGTTACCCAGAAAAACCCAGTAAGCTCTGACAGCTTGTCCTTGGGCTTGGATCTTGATCATGTGTTAGAATATGACCTAGAAATTGTTATGAACTTATAATATTACATGTGTACTACATTATCTAATCAATCACTAGCCCATAAACACCTTACACAATGATTTATTCTTGGTCAAAGTATGCAACTCATTCACTGTCTATGAAGATTTGGGTTTGATGAAGAACACCTATAGCGACGGTTCTGTCACTATAGGCAGTCTTTAGCGACAGTTTTATTAATTCTAATTAATTAATTTTTCAAAAATCATTTACAAATAGAAATTAATTTCTGAAAATTCCAAAAATAATTTTAAGTTATGAAAATTAACTTTTAATAATTTGTCATATTTTTCATAAATATTAGTATTTATTTAAATATTACTGATATTTAATTTATTTAATAAATGTATTAAACAAATTAATTAAAAATGATTTTATTATATTAAAATCATTTTAAATAATAATAAGGTATTTAGAAATATTTTAAGTTATAAATATAACTTTTAATATTTAAAGATAAATTTAATTAATTATTTAATATTAATGATATTTAAATTATTTAATAATTATATTAAATAAATTAGTTTAAAAATGATTTTAATATTATAAAATTATTTTAAATGAAAATAAAGTGTTTAAAAATATTTTAAGTTATAAAATATAACTTTTAATATTTAAAGGATAAATTCATAAGTTAATATTAATGATATTAGAATTATTTATTAATTATATTAAATAAATAATTTAAAAATGATTTTAGTTATTTAAAAATCATTTAAAAGGATATAAATGAATTAAAAATATTTTTAAGTTATAATTAATGACTTTTAATATTTGGATAAATAATACATTAATATTTAAATATTAATGGTAATTATTTAAAATGATTTTAAGTTTTTTAAACATCATTTAAGTGTAATATTAATGTTTTAAAAATATTTTGTGTTATTATAAATAACTTTAACATTTTGGCAATGGTTTCATTAATAGTTTAATATTAATTAAATATTAATGATAATAGAATTATTTGATATTTAAATCATTTTATAATGATTCCAGTATTTGAAAAATCATGATAAACTATAATAATTGTTTAAAAATTATTATAAGTCATTTAAAAATAATTTGACTGATGTTTAAGTTATATTGAATTTCGGTAAAGAGTCTTAGGCTCGATATTTACCCGATAGAACCGTCGGTACACTGAAATATTTCAGAAATTGATTTGGACTTAGATAACTTGACTAGATATGTGTTTTTTTTGTGATCCAATGACTGTTAAATATGTGTGACAATGTGATTAGGTTATATGATGACTGCAAATAGCAGTGTTATGTGTTATGGTATATTATCCTGATTAAAAGAATAATCTTATGAATGATAGGTTTCAGTATAAAAGATAAAACTAAGTTGCATAACTGTAAGCAGCAGACCAGGCAAGTATCGTCACTCTTTATATTTACTTATGCAATACTCCTGTATAAGTAAGTTGTCGAATTATACTCCTGTTATATAAGTTTTTAAACCCTACTAGTATCGATCACATATTTCAACATTAGTATTCATAGCAGTTATCGAACTATATTTGTTTACCAGTACAGTAGTAGTGAATGATCAATATACACCTTGCTGATAGATAGTTAAGTTAGATTATTCAAGTGCCCTCACTTGGATAATGATTGTATTTAATCTCATGTCGACACATACCTAATAATTTTCAAGTATGTATATCTTATTTAAAAATTGTCTAAGCTATTTAACTCAGCTAGACATAGAATGAAAGAATATTATAGAACATGGTAGAATATTATTATTAAATTGAAATATTTTATTTCCAATGTCAAAATAATTATGAACATCCCAAACAGGGAAACAAGTAGTGTTGATCAATACATGGCATAACGGGCTAATCACCCTTCGTGTCCGTAATACAGGACAGTTTGCAGATGAAGTTCCATTTAACCTTTTCAAAAATTAAAAATAAAGTTCATAGTTTGTCAAACTATTTTCCATTCATAGTCAGTATGTAGTTTAGTATTGTTTCAGCTTACTTCACAACTATTACTTTGTTGCTGAAGTGTCGTCCAAAGAAAATATTCAAATCTTTCAGATAATCTTTATTTATTGCTATTACTTGCTGGGCACTCAAATGCTCATTCTTGCTTTAAATTTAAATGTTTTTAGCTAAGCTAGCACGTCTTGAAGGTTCCAGTAAGGACAAAGGGAAGGGGAAGCTGAAGGAGTAGATTAAATTGTGTTGTTATGACTGTTTGTAGTAAGATAATATAATATTTATCATGTAATGTAAGACTTAAAGGTTCTCGAGACTGGGAAGGTAGATAACTTTGATATAATAATTTTGTTTATTTAATACATTAAGTAGTTGAATGAATGTTATCATGGAGCACCAAGTACGGGTTTTAAGTACCCGAATTTGGGGGCGTCACAGATAGCATTACCTCCAGACCTAGAATGAATACATAACGTGTTTCACGTATCGGTGTTACATCCTTATAAGCCGAATTATAAGCACGTAATAAAGTATGAGCCTATTCATATCGAGAAGGACTTAAGGTACGATGAAATGCTGATTCAAATTATCGATAGAAAAGAGAAAGTTCTGCGGAACAAAGTTATACCTTTTGTGAAGGTGTTATGGAAGAACCACTGTCGACATCGGGATTTTTAGATGTCCCTTTTCGTTACTCGTTTTTTGGTGTTCTCATGTTAATGTGAGATTTGTTTGAAAAACTAAGTGAAAAAGGTCCAACATGTGTAATGTCGATGATTTGACTTTAAGAGTCGCCAGTTGGTGTTTTTAACTGGTTGCTCCAACGCAACCGAAAAAGGTTTGCACATTGACCTAGTGATGTGACACTGCTAAATGGGTCTGTGAAACTGAGATTCATTTGGGTTCAGGGGCTTGATTATGCGGAGGGAAGGTGTTAGGCACCCCCCGACATCCGTGTTGTCACGATGACCGCCACTTTTCAAAGAAACTGTTATATGAATGTGTGTGTGTATGTGTGAATCAATGTGCAATTATTTAAAAGTAGTACGAGGCCTCGTTCGCACCTATATACAAAGGGTTTAAATTTTATAGAAAAATTCAGTTTTAAGCAAAATATGGAAATGAAGTTTTGTAAAAAGAGGTTTTTCAAACCCTGTGCTCAATAGGAATTGAGACCTTTTCATACTTTCATTTTATTATTAAAATGTTCAGCTTGTTTGCTTTTATTTATGAGATGCGAGGCATCTTTGAGAAAATAATATACAGCAGTGTCGAACTCCTTATGGGCATGATGACCATCCAAGAAATTCGAGACATCAGAATAATGTACAAGTCGCTTCACATTGAAAATGTCCATCACGAGAACCGAATCTAGATTCAGTAGACTAAATCTATGATCACATGATTCCTAGGCTCACATGATACTACAATTTATATGGAAAGCAGTAAGCAGTTATATATATATATATATACATATAAAGCAGTATATATATATATATCTGAACATGATCAACCACCACGAAACAACTCCATGGGGGATCGGAAATGTAAATATCTAAAAGTGGTTAATATATATATATATATATATATATATATATATATATATATGGACATGATCAACCACCACACGGCGACTCCATGGGGATCGAAAAAAGTAAATAAAGCGATAAATGCGATCAACCGCCACGAAGTAAACTCCAAAGTGATTAAATATAAATAAAATGTAAAAGGCCACGATAAGTAAACTCTAGGCACGACGAAATGTAAAATATATATATATATATATATATATATAAGTAGTAAACACACTAGATAAAAAATACAGGGCTCATCGGATATGTGTCAAACAACAATTATATATATAAACATATATATATATATATATAAAAGTAATAAACGCTCTGAATGTAAAATCCAGGCTCATCAGATAGAGTCTGACAATAGTTTTATATATATATATATATATATATATATATATATATATATATATATATATAAGCAAGTAAACGTTCCACACATAAGTCTAGGCTCAATCGAGGCATAACTCGATAATGTTAGTCCATATATAAATATATACATATATAAGTATATATATGACATTGTAATGAAAACCACTGAATTTGAAGTCAAAGGCATATACACACACAACATGACTCTCAATGTGTAGAATAGTGTGTGCAAAGATAAAGAGAAAGGCTTTATAGAGTGTGAGAAGGCTTACAGTGGGCTGCCAATGCAGACTTCTATGACTCTATATGGATAAACACTCAGCTCCCGCTGGTAAAATGTATAGCTTTATGCGAGCTAACAGGTGTTTAAAAAGAGCAAGCACTCAATATGGGTGTGTACAAAGAAAATTAGAAAGGGCTTCCTCGCCTTTTTCCTCTTTTAAAATGGCTACCCCAAGCCCTTTATTTATAGAGGGGGGAGCCGCAGGTGTACCTGTGGTAGCCGCAGATGCACCTGCTGCTGCCCGGGGTGCCCCGGGTTCTGCGGATCCCGTCGTCTCGATGTACATGCACTTGTGCACTGTAATGTCCGCTCGAACTTGCAGAACTTTAATCTGAGCATCCGAACGAGGTATATACGACCTTCTTTGGACTGTTTGTGTCGAGAGTTACACAATGACATAGATTATAGGTTGTACAAAGTCAGTAAGAGGGGACCATGCCCATGGTTTTCAAGCTTCAAATTCTATCCGGTGTACTTCCACGCGTAATAGTCACTCGGGATTGGAACTCCTTGGTTCTTGTAGGACACTGTTGTATGTATGTATGTATGTATGTATGTATGTATGAAATGTTGAGATGACGCGTAGGTGTTGAAGTAGCAAGATGACATATGACTCCTCACCGGGGTTATCGCCGGTTTGAGCTGAAAGCAGACGTTGCTCAGGGTTACATCTGAGATTGGACTGATGCAAGTGTTAAATGCCGCAATGTCATCTGTGAGAATGCATGTCTTCCCGGTGTTAGCTCCGGGTCTGAGGTATGAGTGCCTCGGCGGGAGGTCTGATTGAAGCTAATCGCATACATTTGAAATAAGCATTTTCGGAGTTATCGCCGGAACTGCAACAACATTCCTTGGTGTTATCGCAAAGGAAAAAACTCGGGGTTATCTTTGAGGTTGGAAATGATGTTCCCGGTTTGTGTTCCAGGGTTGAGACTGATACTCCCGGTGTGTGGTCCGGGGTCGAAACTGAACTTCTGGTAGTATCTTCCAAGGTTATCAGAAGATGAATCGCCCCTCCCGCAATGTCAAGAATGAGTGTGTGCGAGAAAATTTTGAGTGTCTCATGATGCCCTCTTTATCATATTCATGCAATGCAAGACATGGATAGGATAAAGAATCCTAGACACTTGAAATGCAACAAGATAAACATGATGCTATGTGCAGCAACATGATGCAAATATATGATGCATGATTGTTAGTTAATCTTGTTGGGATGACAATCACTGATGTCTTGGACATGCGATCCAAGTCTTCAAGGATGTTAACATTGGGGCTATCACCAAAGTTGTGAATCCTAGACACAGACTTCATTCTCCATAGAGGTACCTCTTGTATTCAAGAGATCTGTGGGGATAAAGCTTTGTTTGTTTGATGATGTGTATAACATATCCCATCATCCTATCGGAGTTACTGCCAACAATATGTACTTGTTAGGGCTGCTTGACCTTCGCTGATGTGTGTATCACCGGATAGATCTTTGTTGGGTGCATTGTTAAGGCTGCTTGACTTTAATCGATGTGTGTATCAATGGTTGCATCGCGTTGTAACCCTTGCTGGGGAATGTTGCTTCGATGGGTTTACTTGCCATCGGCTGAGATAACGTCAAGGTTGCTTGACCTTCATTGAAGTGTGTATCAATGGTTGAATAACATTGTAACCCCCACCGGGGATACGTGGATGCTTTGTAAACTTTGGCGTTGTAACCCCCGCCGGAGATACGTCGTTATTTCATAACTTTGGTGTTGTAACCCCCGCTGGGGATACTTCTAGGGTTGTGACCCTTCACTGACGACATTGGACCTTTGTGAGGTATTGCCGAGCATGATTTGTAAAAGTTGAGGAAATTGGTATAGTATACCTTGTACATAGGCGAATACCAAGGAGAGAGATGTGGGGCCAGATTACGGCCCATGAAAACCAGGATTTTAGGCTATTCCGCTCAATTGCGTAGCATTTTAATTCCTGATTTGGCCTTTTTAGCTTGTGAGACCTCCTTTGCAACTCTAACTAGAGCGAGCCGGAGGTGTGGCACCCACAAAGGGGTGCCGCAGGTCCACCTGCGGCTAACCGTGGCTATACAAAGCCCTCGAGTTACTTTCATAAGTCATTTTCAAGCTGCACGATGAAGGAAATCTGATAGCTCTTCTTTAGACCTATTGAGTTCAAGCAACTTTCTGCATATTCTGCTATTGTACAAGCGTTCTTCACTGTCCTGGTAATGTATGCATGTATTCTTTTCCAGTTTCTATCCGTTGGAAAAGGACTTATCACATGAAATGCATTTAGACACATAGTAGTGAATATGCATGCTGATATGACTTGATAAAAAATATTCAACATAGAAAATGTTAGTATTAAACCATGCTGAACATAATGATGTGAAAAAATTTAACTTTTGAAACAGTCAAATTGGCACCTTTTACTGTCATTTCTTATCCTATTTGAGGACAAATGAGTAAAGGTAGAAAAGTAAAATAACCTTGGTAATTAGACTACACTTACAGATTTTTTTACTGTGATATGTGAATGCATATAGGATGTATATGACTGTGGGTAGGTGTGCTACTGAATGGTCACCTAGTCATGCATATGTGCATGTGGATAGTCCCATTTACAAAGGGGCTATGGCAAAATTTTTCCAAAATGTAGGCATTAGGTAGTCATGCATTTTTAACTCCACTGTAGATGTATGTTAAAATAATGCATGCATATAGTCATAAAATGCATTTTGAAAAGCTCCGGGTAAGAATTTACCACACCCTTTCTGAGGTGATTTGGAAACTTGTTGTCTAGATATTATGGATCTGGACCAGCTGTGTAGTTTCCGCAGGACCACTTCTGGTGTACAGAGGAGGGCTTCTGAAGTACCTCAACCCCGTTCTGTTAGATAGCCACGTCGTTTGGTGGAGGCAGTGATTCTTTCTATCCGGGTTGAAGTGCCAGATGTCGAGGACGAGGAGGAGGATGTATCGGTTAAGGTTCATGCTCTTGCTGCACGTGTTCCCCATAGGGAGTTGCTAGGTATTCAACTGGCGAACCCAGATCTTCTTGGTGACTTGAGTCGGCATCCTTCAGTTTATCTGCACGCAAACGAGGTATGAAGTTAGATCTTAATCTTCCTTGTTTCCTATTGATGAGGAGTAAAGAGTTCTGATGTTGATCTGCATTTGATGTAGATTCTTGGCTTTACACAACCTCGAGGGAACTGGTTCAACATCCACTCTATGTATCAGGATCTATGAAATTTATCTAGGCACACTTAGAAGGGGGGGGGGGGGTTGAATAAGTGGGAGCAATCTATGACCAACTTTTAAACTTTAAATTAAATTATTAATTTCAGGCTACTATAAGGATTGAAATCAGCTTACTGAATTAATATAGCCTATTAAATAAAATACTTGATGTTCAAGAATTATCTTAATATAATGCAAGTAGTCAAATTTTAATAATTAAGATAATTAAGTAACTTATGTGATTTTAAAGTAAAGCAAATAATAAAATCAACACCAAGATTTTTTACGTGGTTCAGCTATTACCCTCTATAATAATAGCCTAGTCCACGTCCAATGCCAACTAGTATTGGAGACTCACTTTATTTATTTCTTTATAAATAAATACAGATTACAAAATAGATTCTAATTAATTAACAATTAATTCCTCTTGAGCTCTCTTGTTCCTTGTGCACCTATGCACTCTTCAAGCACCTTTGCTTCCTTGAACCTATTTGTAACCCTTTTCTCTAATCCACTAAGACTAACACCTTTAGACTACACTTAGTCTAAACAAAAAATTCAATACAATTATAGAGGTCTATGATCAATGCAAGAATATTTAATTTAACAATTAAAGGCTCAACTATACGTAATGATCAAGTAGCACACAATAGATAAACAATTAATTTCTTACCGAATACCAGTTCAAATAATACCAGAAAATTAATTGCTTAGCTTCTAAAAAATTTGCACTTGACAAAAACAGATTGCTCGATAATAACAGTAATAAGTGCAAGTAGTAATTCTGTGAGTTGTAATTTTCCGTTTGAATTAAAGATAACACATTATGAGTCCACACAATCTGGTTTGTTTATAAACATTCTCCAACGGTAACACTTTGAAACAGTCCACAATATTTATCCAAAACCAACTTCCTGTTAGTTACCAAAGTTTGAATAAATCAAAAAGGCCACAAAAAGATAACCACTTTAATCAACTGACTTTCTCTCTCCAAGCATTAACATAAGTGGCGTGTAAAAGAAGACTGTATTAATTACTTATCATTTCCAACTTCCAAGACACGGTTTCTTAGAAATCATAATTACCTCTTCCTTGAAAAACGTATGTGCATCAAATCACAAAAAGGTAAATATGCTAGTATACCATATATATACCCACATGTAACAAGCCCAAAGAAACCATTTACTTAGACATGCATACATAGATATATATCCACATATGATCCAAGAATACCATTTTATAATATGTATGTGAAAACGTGTAACATAAAGTTATGCATAAATCTAATCTCAAGTCATTACGTTAAAAATAACCTTTTAGAATTTTTTAAAACATTTTTCATTTAAGACATAAAAATGCAAATAATATGTCCTAGAGCCTTTAAATGAAAGGGAATGTGCATGCGATAGGAGGGCTTGATCCTATAAGCGGACTATTGAGTGAGCCTATATCCAATGATGTGAGAGTCAGGGACCGCATTCTTCGGCGATTATTCCTGATGATCATTAGGGGTTGCTTCATAGCAGATAACTCTTCAACGGTGTCCTTCGCTTTGATTAGCGCCACTCGACACATGGACCGTATAGGAGAGTATGATTGGGGTTCCAACACCTTTGCCTACTTCCTCAAGGGAATGCGCATGCGATAACAGGGCTTGATTGAGGCTTGGTTAGGATTCTGCCCATTTCTGCTGGTGAGTATTTCTCTTGACTTTTTCCATGTCCAGGTTAAGAGTATTGACTGACAACAGATGTTTGCCTTTGTGTTGGCAGTTCTGGGCCTATGAGAGGCTTCCATGTTTGCGTCTTGTGAGTGTGTTAGGTTTAAACACCTATCCACGAGGACAGAGATGGCATCATTCCATACTGGAGGAGGTCCCTATAGCTGAGGGTTTCACTCATTGCCGCCTACAGCTGGAGTTATTGATAGCGGATGTCATCACATGGGTTCCCTATTCTGGGGAACACTTGAATGTTGGATTTGAGGATGGGTACCCGACTGGGGTCGAGTAAGTTATTTCCACCTGTAGGATTCCTCTCTTCACAGATGGAGGATGGGAGCTTTATTTATGAGATCGTGCTATCAGGAGCGCTACAGGAGAGATTTGCATGCCGATCTTGCCTCCTGCCAGGCGTTATTGGCCTATTTTGCAGTCACCCATTACTGACATCCCATTGTTGGCCTATTGGCCTATCAGAGGACCCTTGCACTCAGGAGATATTCCAGCATTGGTGGTTCCCTCGTACCATTGGAGCTCAGACTCGCGCCACATAGTTTATGGGGGATATGGTTCTAGGATCCATGATGATAACGGATTGGCTAGCCTGTGTCAGAGATCCGACTCATGTGACACAGATTGACAGTTTGACCCGACAATTGGACCGAGCACATTTCTTTATCCGGCATTTAGGTAGAGATCCTTCAGAGACAAATTTTTTTGATCATTCCAGCTCTGGCGTTGGCCCCTCAGGTGACCCATATGGCTTTGCCGGTGTAGATCCTCCCTTGTATAGGCCTGATATCCCTGTAGATAGAGATCCAGTGACTCAGGAGGAGTTACATCAGGTGGACAGGATTGATGATGTAGATATCAATACCATCGACTTCTTCTGATGTATATTTCTCATTATCTCTTTTGATAAGCCTCTGTTAGCTGCTGGGTAGCTTCGCCCCATTCTCGCTATATCTTTTGATAGGCCTCTATTAAGATGTTGGGTAGCCGCCCCATTTCCCACATATTTTATTTGTCTGAGAGATGTATTAGATGATGATATACTTAGGAATGTATGTACAATTTTCCATTCCCTATATCATATTGCCATCTATTGTATCATACATGTTATTATATTATGCATATGTATGTATGTCCAGAGATACTCAACATTGACCCCTGGATGGTTTTATGACACGGCCCGTACAGATGTCTTCTTCGACAGTTAGCCGTATTGATCATACCCCACCATTTTTGGTGGCATCGGTATCTTTACTCATGGTATGATAGTATGTCACCACCGACGGGGTGGCAGTAGATCATTCTTTTTGAAGACACTATGACCTTATTGATGTTTCAGGTTCCCACATGATTCATAAATGGTATGCTAGAGCATTGGGTAATGGAGAGACATGTTTTCTGATTCGGAACTCAAGAGTTGACTCCTACTTTGGAGGAGTATGCACAGTTGATGATGCTGCCGTTAGATAGACCTTGCGTGCACATGGCGATCGGCGACATGAGTAGACAGTTCATGACCCTCACCGGATTGAGGCGTAGAGTGGTACAGGATGAGATTACATCCGACCACGTGATATCCTAGCATTTTCTGTTTGATAGATTTGGCTCTGAGGATAGTTATGCACGACATTCCAGGGAATTCACCATACCGGAGGATCAGTGGCGTTTGGCCAGAGTGGATGTACTATTGCTGTGCGTATTGTCATACGTCTATATGCCATTATACATGGATGAGTTGGACATCGGCGTCATTATGGCAGTGAGAGCTCTCAGGGAGGGTCACACCATCCTACTGATGATTATGGCAGAGACTCTGAGGTCGGCCACATATTCTTCGCACTTATCCGGCGTGAGAGTGTTCATAAGCAGGACTCGATGCATTACTATATGTGTGGTTTATGTCACACTTGGGACCGATTGGCACATTCAGACGGCATGGATATTGTTTCACCCATGATATAGCGATGTCGTACTCCTTCCAGCCTGCAAAGTGTACACAGATCTTTGCATCTTGGTCGACTTTCTAGCGAGGATTGGAGATCCATTCACTATATTGCTGCAGTGTTGGGGCTTAGCTCACCTACTAAACTTCATTACTCATGCTCCGGGCATGGAATATCTACCTCTAGCTGGTTTGAGAGGGATGATCACCTACCACCCACTTGCCGTGATGTGTCAGTTTGACTAGTTTCAGGACTTTCATCCTTACGAGGGGGCAGTGATTCAGCGCTTCTCTTCTCGCCATTTATCATCAGCGGACAGATCCAGGTTGTATGCCTGTTGGGATCAGTGAGAGCTAGCTGATTTTTCTGTCAGTCATCCGGGTTATCTGCAGAGTATTCAACATGGATGGAGACAAAGACTGCATCGACTATGGTAGTATCCACAGTGCAGGATATTGATTCCGACGATGAGGAGCCTATGGAGGAGGCTGACATTCCCACCGATAGGGACTTGATCATTGGTTGCCAAGATTTGTGATGGATTCTCCCACCCCGAAAGTGCATCTTTGTTTCTCAAGATTTAGCATAACATTTGTAGCATAGCCTACATCGATGACCTATGATAGAGATCAAAGCTAGGGGTGATGATGTTGTGACTCTTGATGGGAGAGACGCCGCTCTGTTAGAGAGGGATGAGGCTAGATCAGCTAGGGATGCATTGACTATGGAGCGGGATGCCACCCTATCTGCTAGGGATGTGGCCATTGCAGACAGTACTTCAGTTAGATCCCATACGACTGACATCCTTGCCGATATGAGTGTATACATTGATGAGCATCATGTCACCATGCAGTTAGCCTCTGATCTACTAGCTCGTGTAGATGCCATTGGGCAGGAGCTTGCAGCTTTACCTCCGTCTTCAGAGAGGGATGCTATGTTAGATCTGATAGTCCGCATACACACAGATCCGTAGATAGCTTTGTATTTTCACGTCTGACTAAGCTTAGCCATTTTGTCATGTACAACACAGATGTATATATCAAACAATAATATATATGGCAGAGAAATATATTTTAATTTACTTCCCTTTCAGTTATGCCTTGATACTTGCTTGATATTTGCATGTTTCTTCAGGGGCTTATGATCTTGATGCATTTTGAACTTATCCTTGACATGTAGACATTGAGCCATCATAGGATCTCTTAGAACTGATCATTGATCTGTATGTATCCCTACCATCTTTGGTGTCTTGGGACTGGTTTCTGTATAGAAAGGTGGAGAGGAGTGTGGCTTTTTCTCTCTGAGATTGACCGCACCACAGATGGTCGCCAATACTTCTATTTGTGAGAAGCCTAGTTAATTCCATCTCTTATGGATTGGTATTGCTCTTCGAGGCACAACCACAGCTTAGATGGTTACCAAATCTCCTATTTGTGAGGAGAGGTTGGGTAATTCCATCCCCTTAGTCTGAAGCCGATGAAATTTGGTGGATTGAAGGTTGATCCCAGTACTGTGTGACAAGTATTTTTGTTCTGGTAGGGGTTAGACTGAACCATAAATGGCTGCCTACGTACTCCTATTAAAGAGGAGATCAAGTCTGCGTAGTTTAAACCTGGTGTAAGAGGTTCAACGCTGCATGTGAAAGGCAGATGTCTGTAGAAATGTTTTTATTTTTGTTTTTGTAGAGGAAGGGCAGAAATGTTTTTGTTGTTTTTTTTTGTTTATTGCGATCGGGCCATATAGAATATGGTTGCCAACGTACTCCCGTGTATCAGGGAGATCAGGTCAACGTAGTTCGCCCCTCAGGACGAATCGCAGCCAAAGAGAAGTGTGAATCCCATGTGCAGGCTATACTGTGGGGAGAATAAAGTTTGATCCCATAATGGGGACAAATTGCAGGTGTGGAAAAAGTTTAATCCAGTCTTTAGGATAAACTGCAAGCGTAGAAAAGTTTAATCCCGTCTTCAGGATAAACTGCAGGCATGAAAGGTTTAATCCCGTCTTCAGGATAACTGAAATTGTATGAACTTTTTCAAATGAGGTGAAACTAGGCTTCTGTTTGAAGTGTATGTTTCCCTGAGGGGCAGAAGAGTTTGTAAAAAGAGAGGGTTCAAAATCGGAATGACTGGTGATTGGATGATCCATACTAGGATGTTTGCTTGATGGTAACTTCAGACATAGTACCGTTTCACGGTGTCCGAGTTGATAAGCTGTGGAAATTCATCGCCATCCATTTCATGTAGTCTGAGAGCACCTCCTACCAATACCTCCTTGACAACAAACGGGCATTCCCAGTTAGGAGCGAATTTTCCCTTAGATTAATCTTTGTTGTCAATGATCTTCTTCAAAACCAAGTCATGTTGTTTGAATTGCCATAGCCGGACTTTTCTATTGTAGGATCGTGTGATCCTTTGCTGATATAACTGACCATGAAAGATAGTCGCGGTTCGCCTTTCATCTATTAGAGACAATTGGTGATACCTGTCTTGTACCCATTAGTCTTCATCCAACTGAGCATCCATCAACACTCTGAGGGATTCCATTTCTACCTTTATGGGGAGTACTGCTTCCATCCCATAGGCTAATGAGTAGGGGGTTTCCCCAGTGGAAATCGCGATTGAAGTTCGTAGGCTAATAAAAGTCGTGAAGAGGTCATGCCATCCTTTGTGATTGGTAGACATTTTCTGCATGATCTTTTTGATGTTTTTATTAGCCGCTTTAACAGCACCATTCATCTTTGGACGGTGGATGATGGAGTTAAGGTGTTTGATGTGGAATTTATTGCATAACTCCTCCATCATTTTTTTGTTGAGGTTCTTATCATTGTCTGACACAATGACCTTTGGTTTTCCATATCGACAGACTACATTATTTATGATGAAATTAATGATGACTTCTTTGGTAACCCTGGGGAAGGAGGCTGCTTCTACCCATTTGGTGAAGTAGTCGATCATGGTGAATATGAATCGATGTCCACTACTGTCTTTGGGCTCGATGGGCCCGATCACATCCATTCCCCACATTGAGAAGGGCCATGGCGAACTCATATTGTGGAGTTCCCTTGGAGGGGTGTGAATAGCATTCCCATGAATACTGCTCCCTCGTACTGGATATTAGAACTGCTCCAGCTCTAGAGCCTTCTGTGTTAACAGCCCCATCAAAATACATTTTTAATGTATGACATGTATCGTACTGATGGTGTTGCTGAACTATAATTACCCCTTCATCAGGGAAGTATGTTTCTAAGGGTTTGTAATCCCCTACAGGTGCGGTGGCCAGTTGATCCGCACTTCCTTGACCTTTGACAGACTTTTGCGTCACGTAGACGATGTTAAATTGATGTAGGATCAACTGCCATCTAGACAGTCGATAATTCAGTATGGGCTTACTGAACACATACTTGAGAGGATCCACGCGGGATATAAGATGGGTTGTGTGACCATGGAGGTAATGTTGTAACCTCATGGAAGCCCAGGCTAAAGCACAACAAGTTTTCTCAATTAGAGTGTACTTGTGTTCACTGATGCTGAATCTTTTACTGAGGTAATGGATAGCTTGTTCTTAGCCTCTATCGTCTTTTTGCCCCAGCATACAGCCAATGGCATTGTCATTAATGGACAGGTACATGAATAGGGGAACATCATCCCTGAGTGGTACTAAAACAGGAGCATTAACCAGCTGCTCTTTAATGGTAAGGAAGGCTTTTTGACATTCATCGTTCCATTTCATGGAGGAGTTCTTCCTTAAAAACTTGAAGATGGGCTCATAGGTTGCTATGAGTTGAGAGATAAACCTGCTAATGAAGTTGATTCTTCCCAAAAATCCCCGTATTTCCTTCTCTGTCTGAGGAATGGGCATTTCCTTGATGGCCTAGATTTTAGTAGGATCCAGTTTAATCCCTTTGTGTCTGACTAGGAAACCTAGCAACTTTCCTGATTTGACACCAAAGGCGCACTTGGCTGGATTCAACTTCAAGTAATACTTACGCAACCTATTGAATAGCTTTCTGAGATGGTCTAAGTGAAAGTAGTATGCACACAAGCCAATCATGTTTGATGATAAAGCATATACTTTGTAACAATCATATTCATTTATTAATAAAAAGTATTAATTTATTAAAGGCTTTTAATTATCTACATGATGTTGTTTTATTATATGTGATAAACCCATAGTTTTAAGCAATTCTTTTAGAATAATGATGATGATCATTCTAATGAGATCTAAATTCTTAGAAAGCTTAAAACTAAAATAGTTCCCAATCATTGGATTACTAAATTGGGGATTAGTGAATCCGGATAGATTGGTATATCGTTGCTTGCTCATTGGATGAGGATGATTGATCTCATGATCATTTGTGTGGAACACTAAAGCAAGTATGTAGGTGCTTATTAGAGAATAAGTTCTTTGAGCGTGGCTCGCTAAGGAATACCTAATGGAGTTTTACTTTTGTCAATAGGAATTCTGTAGTGATAGTAGTCAAGTGATCCTTGGACTTGAGATCATCATAGTATCTTGTGTATGATGAGTTATACTTTGACTTATTCCTTAAGACCCTTAGGGTATATCAAAGGGTATGCTTGGGTATAATAAGTTGTACATGGAGATAATGTATGATCGATAAAGAATCTACCACATCTATTAAAAGAAGAGAAATGTCTATGTGATTAGATAAATGACAACCCGATAGTCCTTGGCAAAGCGAGAATGAAATTAGAAAGGAGTTTCTAATTTGCATTATTTGGTGTTGTGCATTTAAGGATCGAAATACATATAATTAAATAAAATAAAACTTGTGATAATTCCATGTCTTATATTTAATTAGGACATTGTATGGTGGAAGGATTGAATTATGCGGTAACTATTTACTCAAATGTTCTTTTATGATTAATGTTGAAATCTATATTATACGGAAAGTCGTTGATGATTAGGGGAGGCTTATCCCTATTGTAGAATAAATATTATTTATTTAAATAAATTAATTGTTTAATTTATTTATTTAAATAAGATTAGAATTTATTCTAATTGATTTATTCACAAATAGGTTTAATATGGAGAACCTAAAGGGTCACACCATAAAAGGAAGAATAATTATTTAAGAAGTTAATGGTATAATCGTAATAATATGTTAAGTATATTTAATTTAATCTATAGTGATAGAATAAATTAAATAGCTTAATATTATTATTTAATATTTTAGAAATATTAAATATAAATTAATAAGAGAGTCTTATTAATATTATTACAATTATTATTATTTTAATTTCTAAAAGAGTTTAGGAATTAATTTAATATAAGTACTCTCATTTATTCCTAATAGGATTAGGAGGAAAATTAATTAAAGGAGTTTAATTAATTATCCCTAATAAGATTAGGGAGCCCATTTAATTAAAAGAGTTTAATTAAATAATACATTATTATTTTAATAGGTTACTTGATATCTTTATAAGATGAGTCTTATATCGGATATTAAATATAATAATTCCAAAAGTTGGAGAGTACGTTCTTTTCTATAGAGATAGAAAAACTAGGGTTTAGCCAACCACCCATCTTCTTGAATCTTTTTTCTTCCTTGGTGGATCACCTCAGAGGCCAAACACTTGGGTGGTTAACGTTGATCAAAGGAAGGAACCAAACCCGGTGGATTCAAGTTGAGCGAAAAGGATTGGAGGTGAACTTGTACACGAGGAAGCTCGATCTTCAAGGGTATGATTCTTATTCTTTATCTTTTTCATTTAATTAATAATTTTGCATAAAGGGTGATCGGGTATATGGTTTGTAAAATTTTAAACTCGATTTTACACATTTAGCACTTTTTATGCAATTTGATTGCGTTCTTGAATATTACAAACCTAACGGTGGCATCGAGCCAAACCTTTATATGAATTATTAATTATTCTAATTTGATATGTATATTGATATGTGTTTAGAACAATTTATTTGGGCATAATATATATTATATAAATTTATTTTAAAATAAAATAAATAAAAATAACGAAATCGGTTAAGCTTTTTTTTATAAAAGTGTTTTTGATTTGGTAATTTTTTATTTATTTATTTTCGCTTTATATACGCTTTGAATGTTAACAGTAAGTTTGGTTTATATCATATATTTGTATCACAAGTATAATGGTATATATGATATAAAACGATTTAATCATTTCTTGGTTTATATATTATATTAGATATATAAATAGTGATTACCTATTCACGTGAATAGGTTTAAGCGATATGGAATTATGGATTCATGGAATCATTATATCTTGATTCTACATAATGACTAATATATATATATTATTATATATACGGTTATATATATATATATATATATATATATATATTATTCTTACTTATTTTATAATTAAAATAAAAGTTTATTTTAATCTTAAAATAAAGGTTTATTTTAATATTAAAATATAAAGATTTATTTTAATTTTAAAATTAAATTTCATGCTAACTAATTAGAGTTGGAATTGGATTCCATGATAACTAATTAGAGTTGAAATTGGATTATATGTTTCCTTAAATAAAGGAGTTTATTTAGATATGAAATAAGATTTCATATTATTCAAAATAAAAGAGTTTATTTGTGAATAGGAAAAGAATCCTAATTTCCTTAAATAAAGGAGTTTATTTAGATATGAAATAAGATTTCATATTATTTAAAATAAAGGAGTTTATTTGTGAATAGGAAAAAAGAATTAGTGTTTCCTTTAATAGGAGTTTTTTTTTTTACATGAAATTGGATTCCATAATTAATTAAAATAAAGGAGTTTATTTTGATTAAAAAAATAGTTTATTTTATTCAAAATTAGATAAATTAAAATAAAATAGTTTTATTTTGATTTAAATTTGGATTAAAATAAAGGTGTTTATTTTAATTCAAAATTAGATTTTATACTAACTAAATTTGCCCATTAAATGATATCAATATATATATTAAATGTTTATTATTCATAAGATGAATGTTATTTATTGATGCGTATGATGATGTGTATGATAATAAATGGGATTGATTATGGACTATTGACGATGTGATTGGATTTTATTTTAGTTGGATGCATGAATGTATGGGTTTTATTAAATGGGAATTCTGCGTACCTCGTCTTCTCTAATTTTTCTTAATGTAAATTCTATCTCTCTCCTATGTACTTCCCCTTGACTGTTGATCAAGGTTTCTATTTATTTTAAATAGTTTTGTAATAGGAATAGTTAGAATTAATTTTGAAGAATTGGAGATCAAGGAACAAGGAGGGCGCTTGAGAGACCCGTTTGTAATGGAGCCCGGGTTTAAATGTAATAGTTATATTTAAATATTATTTCTTGCACCCCTAGGGTTTGACCTTTTTGGTTCACTTGGTGGCTCTAGTAGTGAACAAACTAGAATAAAGTCCATAATCAATTCGGGTAGAATATAGTATTCTATATGTGCATGCTATACTATATATATATATATATATATATATATTATATATTATGCAAACATGCTTCGCATGTTTATTAATATAATACGCATATTTATATATATATGTGCATGCGCTAAACAAGATGAGACAAATTAATAATAAAACCCTCAAATTTTTATATTAAGTCCTAAGCGTTCAAAGATATTTGGAATATCGAGCGTAAGCCTTCTAGCATGATAAAATTAATAGAGTATTAAATATTTAATATGAGTTTGTTGTGTCACCACAAGGCAAGTATTAAGTATTTAAGATGTTAATTTATCACATTTGATGCTTATAAAGAAAATTGAACAATATTGTTTTGTTGTGTCACCACAAGGATGATATTTTTCTTTTTTGAATATATGGAGTGCTAGGTCGGACTTAACTTGGATAATTTTGATTCGGATGTGCCACCACTTGATCAAAATAATCTAAGAGGCAAAAAGAAAAGGAGTTGCATAGTTGATGTAATTGACAAAAGTTGTCTACCTATTTATTTATATATAGTTTGTTGTGTCACCACAAGACTATATACATTTGAAATGGGATCCTTATTCTCACTAGCAAATCTTTAATTAGATTTTTTGCCGAACTATATAAGTGAGGGTAATATAGTTTGAAGAAAATAGTGGGAGATACCAATTTAAAACAAGACCTAATTTATTTTGGTAATTAATAAAAGAATGTATGTTAAAATGTTGTTAATTACAAATTCATTTACAGAATTTTACAATGTCTAAAATTACTATCATTGCGAAGCATATTAGATGCTAAATTAACTTGGGCCGAATTAAGCGGATTGGTTAAGGAATTTGAGAATAGTTCTCATAGTTGAAAAGCTATCTTATGTCCTTCATATCGCCTATCCACGCAATGGTTGCGAACAATGCCTACGAGGAAGAGATTACTACTTTTAGAAAGTGGCAAGATGATGCTGATTGGCTCGATGCATCATGCTCGCATCTATGAGTACTTGAGCTTGGCGTCGACATGAAACTATGGATGCTCCTACTATATTCACGCACATCAAGTAGTTGATGGTGAGGAAAGTGGGACCGATAGATATCGAGATATCTAAGGAGCTCTTAGATCTAGAATGGCCAATGATGACACTATAGTAAAGAGAAAAAGTTCTTAACATAATCAATTTGATTGATCAATTAGGACAATTGGTTTTGTCATGGATGGAGAGTTGAGCCAAGATTTGATTTTTGCACTCACTCAGGACTCCTTTCACAATTGTTGTGAATTTTCATATGAACAAGCTAGATATCGCCTCGTTGATTTGCTTAACATATTGAAAAATGTTGAGAGTCACTTTTCAACCAAGAAAGATCATGTCTTCTTCTTGGTAGGGGCCAAAAGATCTTACGAAAAGAAGAAGCGATTCAAAGAAGGTAAATAGAAAGGCAAAAACAAAGGATAATAAGAACAAAAGCGTCACGGATAGCAAAGGAGTTTGCTTCCTTTGCAATAAGCTGGACCTTTGAAAAAAAAGCTGCGAGAAGCATCTTGCGCAGAGGCTAACAAAGAAGCTTAGTGAAGTTTAGGTTTCAAATCTGATTTTGTTCATGATTGAAATTAATTTTTCTTTAAGTCGAGGTTCTACTTGGGTATTGGATACCGACTTTGGTTATCATAAATATAGATTTATGAAGGGACCAAGCGAAGTAGAAAGCTAAACAAATATAAGTAATCTATGTGTGGGAAATGTAGCAAAGGTTGCCATATTAGCCATATATAAACTTATAGTTTAGCAATGCCTATGGGAAAATCTATAAAGTCGATAAGTTGTTATTGTATTCCAATTCTTGTTAGAAACATTATTTCCATTTTATTGTTGGACAATAAAATTTTGGTATTATAATTAAGAACAATTGTTGTTACTATTTATAATAATAATGTTTTGTATAGAAGGCTGGAATATTACTTAATGGATTTTGTATACTTGACTTAAGTGAAAATAATTTTGCAAATTGAATAAACTAGTATAAGAAAAGGAGATGATCATTCAAAGAGTTGAATGTGTGTATTTCTTGAAATACAAGTGTGAATTATTTGAAAGGTTCAAAGAATTGAAGTGAAACAAATTAACAAAGTATTAAGATTCTTTGATTAGATCGAGGAATAAATACTTGTCTGATAAGTTTCTAAATCATCTCAAATGGTTTCTCATAATGGACGCCTCATCGATCCTCGATAATTGATTGATGTACGAAAGGAAAAAAAATAATTGGATAGTGCGGTCCATAATGATTTATGAGCATTCGGTATCCTTAAGGGAAAAGGTAACCTCAAAACCTCAAGACTCCATAAAAGTTATGGACGGGGAGGATTCTAATCTTAAGTATGTTAAGATAAGGGTTGTCCAACTTATGTGAAAAGGTTTCAAAAGGATAAGCTTGGGACAAGATTTGACAAGTATCAAATTTGTGGGACATCCTAAAGTAAGTTTAGGGTATATGTTCTATAATCCTACTTAGCAAAAGGTGTTTGTTGCGAAAACTTTGCCTTCTAAGATAAATGTGTTTATTATTGAAGGGGCTAGTGGGAGGATAATAGATCTTAAAGAGTTCAAGAACCACAAAACACTATAAGTCGAAATAAGAGGAACACTATAGATAGACCTATTATACCTATGGATTCATGAGATAAATAAATGCGGAATAGTGATGAAGATACATAGGAGGTATGGATTCATCATGGATGATGATGATGAAAATACACATCATAGAAGATGATGATCGAGTTACATACGATGAGGTAAGAGTTCTAGTGTGTACAAAAGGGTCGATTGGGAGCATCGTGACATTCCTAGTATTATATGTTGATATACTACGGATAAGGAATGACATACCAATGCTACAATCGGTAAAGATAAAGTTGTCTAAACATTCCTCCATGAATGATTTGGGAAGAGTATCTTAATTGGGGATAAAATCTATATAGATAGATTTAAAATGATGCTCAACTTAACCCGAGGCGTATATTCATTTGATGCTAAAGTCGTTTAGCATGGCAAACTCAAGAGATGTCTCATGTCGATGAGGTATGGAGTGTATCTCTCTTAATAGTCCCCACAGACTCACGAAAAGAGAGGTCGCATGAGTGACAATCATGTATGCAATGAAATATACGAGACACGATGTTGATCGGTCGTATTATGGAGAAGTTCACTATGAGTCGGTGAAAAACATCTTAAAGTGCTTACCGGCACTAAGGATGTGATCATATTCATGGTGGGTCTAAATTAAAACTAGAGGGCTTATGGACTCAAGTTTTTGAAGCATGAGACCAAGATGACAGAAAAATCCACTTTAAGGTAAAGCGTTATCTTGAGCGGTAGTGCGATGAATTGGAAAGGTTCCAAGCAATGAAAGAGTTCTTGGTTTAGTGATAAAGACAAAGTATATAGCTATAAATGAAGGCGCAAGTTGATTGTTTGGATTAAAAGTTCATTCTGAGAACTAGGAATAGTTCTAAGTCTCATCTTGGATCTAAACATGTGTTGTGGCACTTTCATTTGATTATTAGAATCATTGAAGATGGGAAATCACTATAGAGATAGTGGACTCTCATGAACAACATTACATATCCATTAACTAAAGCTTATCCAACGGCGGGATAATCGTCACTTAGAGAAGAAGAGTATGAGTTACCATGACGATTGGCTTTAGTGTGAGTGGGAGATTGAAAGTAGTATGCACACCTGCCCGATCATGTTTGATGATAAAGCATATACTTTGTAACAATCTTATTCATTTATTAATAAAAAGTATTAATTTATTAAAGGCTTTTAATTATCTACATGATCTTTGTTTTATAATATGTGATAAACCCATAGTTTTAAGCAATGCTTTTAGAATAATGATGATGATCATTCTAATGAGATCTAAATTCTTAGAAAGCTTAAAACTAAAATAGTTCCCAATCGTTGGATTACTAAATTGGGGATTAGTGAATTCGGATGGATTGGTACATCGTTGCTTGCTCATTGGATGAGGATGATTGATCTCATGATCATTTGTGTGGAGACACTAAAAGCAAGTATGTAGGTGCTTATTAGAGAATAAGTTCCTTTGAGCATTGGCTCGCTAAGGAATACCTAATGGAGTTTTACTTATACTGTCGATAGGAATTTCTGTAGTGATAGTAGTACAAGTGATCCTTGGACTTGAGATCATCATAGTATCTTGTGTATGATGAGTTATACTTTGACTTATTCCTTAAGACCCTTAGGGTATATCAAAGGGTATACTTGGGTATAATAAGTTGTATACGTGGAGATAATGTATGATCGATAAAGAATCTACCACTTCTATTAAAGAAGAGAAATGTCTATGTGATTCGATAAATGGCAACCCAGTAGTCCTTGTTAAGCGAGAATGAAATTAGAAAGGAGTTTCTAATTTGCATTATTTGGTGTTGTGCATTTAAGGATCGAAATACATATAATTAAATAAAATAAGACTTGACAAGTAATTCCATATGTCTTATATTTAATTGAGACATTATATGGTGGAAGGATTGAATTATGCGGTAACTATTTACTCAAAGGTTCTTTTATGATTAATGTTGAAATCTATATTATACGGAAAGTCGTTGATCGCTAGGGAGGCTTATCCTATTGTAGAATAAATATTATTTATTTAAATAAATTAATTGTTTAATTTATTTATTTAAATAAGATTAGAATTATTCTAATTGATTTATTCACAATAGGTTTAATATGGAGAACCTAAAGGGTCACACCATAAAAGGAAGAATAATTATTTAAGAAGTTAATGGCATAATCGTAATAATATGTTAAGTATATTTAATTTAATCTATGGTGATAGAATAAATTAAATAGCTTAATATTATTATTTAATATTTTAGAAATATTAAATATAAATTAATAAGAGAGTCTTATTAATATTATTACAATTATTATTATTTTAATTTCTAAAAGAGTTTAGAAATTAATTTAATATAAGTACTCTCATTTATTCCTAATAGGATTAGGAGGAAAATTAATTAAAGGAGTTTAATTAATTATCCCTAATAAGATTAGGGAGCCCATTTAATTAAAAGAGTTTAATTAAATAATACCTTATTTTAATAGGGTTACTTGATATCTTTATAAGATGAGTCTTATATCGGATATTAAATATAATAATTCATATTTGTTGGAGTATGTCGTTCTTTTCTATAGAGATAGAAAAACTAGGGTTTAGCCAACCACCCATCCTCTTGAATCTTTTTCTTCCTTGGTGGATCACCTCTAGAGGCCAAACACTTGGGTGGCTAACGTTGATCAAAGGAAGGAACCAAACCCGATGGATTCAAGTTGAACGCGAAAAGGATTGGAGGTGAACTTGTACCTGAGGAAGCTCGATCTTCAAGGGTATGATTCTTATTCATTATCTTTTTCGTTTAATTAATAATTTTGCATAAAGGGTGATCCGGGTATATGGTTTGTAAAATTTTAAACTCTGATTTTTACACGTTTCCGCACTTTTTATGCAATTTGATTGCGTTCTTGAATATTACAAACCTAACACTAAGTGGTCTTCCTACTTTCGGGACTTAACAATGATGTCATCCACATAGATCTCTATCTCTTTAGGCATTAAATCGTGGAAAAGAGCCATCATAGCTCGCTGGTAGGTTGCCCCGACATTGATGAGGCCGAATGACAACCATTTGTAGCAAAAGGTTCCCCAAGGCGTGATAAAACCAGTTTTCTCACTGTCTTCCTCAGCGACCATAATCTGATGGTACCCCGCGAAGCAATCTATAAAGGAGGACATACCGTATTGAGAAGTATTGTCAATGAGAATGTGGATAAAGGGCACGTGAAAGCTATCTTTAAGGCAAGCTTTGTTCAAATCTTGGTAATCCACGCAAACTCGCACCTTTCCTCCTGGTTTAGGCACGGGAACAATGTTGGATATCCACTCTGGATATGTAGACACCATGATAATGTTAGCTTGAAATTGTTTCACAATTTCTTCTTTTACTTTTAAACTCCACTCAGGTTTCAATCGCCTGAGCTTTTGCCTAACTGGCTTGAATCCTTCTTTAATGGGAAGGCGATGAAGAACAATGTCAGTCGACAAACCCACCATGTCTTCATAAGACCATACAAACACATCCTGGAATTGAGATAATAGCACAACCATATCATTCCGTTGGTTTGGGGTAAGGTCTAAACCAATCTGGATTAGCTTAGGGTTTTTTAAGGTTCCAAGATTGAAAGAAAGGGTTTGGTCAAGGTTGGGTTTAGGCTTATCTGCTACCCATTCCTTAATCTCCTGAGGTGTCTCAATGTCCTCTTGTATTTCCATCAAGTCTGAGTCCAACTTTGCATCAAAGTTACAGCCCTTGTGGAGAGAAGGCACATCATCAGCAAGTACAGGCACATCTAAATTTAGAGTCTTGAAATCAAAATATGCTTTCACTTAATATATGAAAATGTTTAATCATACAAAATGTTAGCATGTACTGATAAAATAACTACTAATACTGTTTTGAAAAGTAAGCAATTAAAGTTATCTACAGGGCAGAGGGATTTTCTGCCTGTTTTACCCTCTTCGACCAATGCACAGAGTGCTGCTCCAATTATCGAGGGCTAAGTCCTGATAGACTATAGTGATGGAGGGATTGTCATTGTCCTCCTTCTCCCGAATGATAACCATGATATTTGGGCAATCATCGTCTGGGGTATATCTGTTTGTATGTTCATCATGGACAATGATGCGTATGCCTGACATCATCAAGGAGATGTCATGTTTACGTTTTCGCTCCCTTTCTTTCGCTTCGGGATCATAAATCGGCACCTCTTTTGCTTTGAATGGTACTGGTTTGGGAAACAATATAGCCATAACATAGGCTGGCAGCTTAACTGGAGACTGTATCAGCTCAAGTGGTGCAGATGGAAAAAGTCATCGTGTGGCGGAAGATTGAGGAACCTTCTTATGCTTATGAGGATTCCTATGACTGGAACTGGCAGAATAGCCTTGTCCGGCTGTCCCAATTTGACTGAAAACTTTAATAGGGTGCTTAATACCTCATTTGATTTTACCAAGCCTTTGTCGGTGATGACCCAATGACATCATTTCTTGAGTGTGAGACATAACCTCGCAGAGATATCTTGGGTATGTGAAGTGGTGCTCCAATAGGTTGGTATTGAGTGTTACTCACTTCAAGGTATGGAAGCGGCGACTCAACTTCTGAATTAAAGGCGATAATTGGTAGATCTCCTTATTTAGGACATTAGGATCGGCGTTAACGGTGACTAGGCTATTGTTGACAATGTATTTGAGTTGTTGATGTAGTGTGGAGGCGGCTCGACCATGTGTATCCATGGTCTCCCCGATAGCAGATTGAATCACGAATCTATCTTGAGGACGTGGAAGGATACATTGAATGTATTTGGACCAATCTCAATTGGCGACTCAATCTTTCCAAGCGGAATTTCGTCGGGATCCATCAAAAGCTTTGATAAGCCGTATGGGTGCTTTGGATCAGATTTAAGATTGACATTCATCTTCACCAAAGTTGCATAAGGACGAGATATTTAGAGATGAACCTCCATCTATCAAAACTCCGGCTAGTATATACCTAGAAGACAAAAGCGCAATATCTGATGGCTTTACGATGGCGGTCCCTTTCGGGAGGTATGTAAATCATCGATGAAGGATATCACATTGTTGTTGAAAATGTGATCAACCATATGTTGAAATTTTTCCACATCCACTAATTTCGGTAAGTAGGCTTCTTCCAAAACCTTCAATAAAATCTTCCGATGATCCTCGGAAGAGAAAACCAAGTTCAGTATTGATATCTGATGTGGAGCTTCTCTTAAGGTTAAAACCACCTTGGCTTCATTATGGCCCATAGTGAGGAGAAATTTTTCAATCTTCTCCATGGGAATCTTCCCCTTTGCTTTGATGGCAGACTTCATCACCCTCCGAGGAAGATACAGTGGATTTTCCTTCGACACTATAGAAGTAGTATGAGACATGGATCCTTCAGCTTCTCCATAATTCCATGGAACTTTGTGTAAGCTGACAACAGGATATTGTGGTCTGAAAGGTAAAGAAATATCTTTGGTGCAGCCACTTTTAAAGGATTGTCAGCTCCTTTGAGTTGAATTGTTTGTATGGGAAATACTTTGACAGTCACATCATCCTCGTCGGATATAACTGCTACTGATCCCTTCAATTTGGTAGGACATGTATTCCCACTCTTAAGTTGCGCGGTGTCATAAATATGCGCAATTGCAGGACACAGTATCAATGAGATTACGAATGAGATGGCGGAGTGCCCAACATTCTTTTGTCTTTGTGGCCATGAGAATAGGAATGATATTGACACACTCCATCGGAGTTAAACCGTCCTGCACGGGGATTAATTGGAGGCAGAAGGGATGTAATTCTTCCTTCATTGACATTTGAAATATTTCCTCCATAGGTTAGCCCAGATAGGTAAACTCCCTATGATTGGAAAAATCCCGACGGGCTTTAGCATTTTCTCTCTTTGCAACCTTATCCTCCATAGCTTCGCTTTCTGAAGGTGATGGTGGAGCATTCATAACAAAAGGAAGGAGATAGGCATGCTCCTGACTGATTAATTGGCGTGTGACTTGATGCTGGTGGGACAATAGTTCTTCCAATTGCTCAATTTGTTTGCAAAGAACTTTCATCTTTCGTTCCATAGTAAACTGGAACTTTGCATAATCCCATTTGTCAACACCGTCTTTGATGGTTTGGAATGATTTACCGTTAAAACTGGAACTCTGTCTAGTGCTCCAACTGATCATGTTGACCTCTTCTTCTTTGTGTTGAGGAAGAGGGTTATCTTGCACATGAGGTTGATCTGGTTTGGTGACCACGATCTCACCGTTTAAATCTTAGATCTTGTGTTTCAAGGCCCAACAATCTTGAGTATCATGTCCAGGTGCTCTAGAATGATAAGCACACTTCCGAGTAGCATTAAAACCCCTCCCATTAGGGTTGGCTGGCTGAAGAAGACGTGTGATTTTCTTCTGAGTAGTCAGAAGAACAAGAATATTCTCGAGCGAGTCCCCTAAGGGTGTGAACGTTCGAGGGTGCTTTACTTCTCCACTTTTAGGTAATGGAGGGTTTGAAGAATGTGCTTGAAAAGGGGAGTAGTTTCTCCTCTGTATAGGCATGTTTTGACTGTCCTTCTGTCCTTGTAGTATCAAGGAAACATCCTCCTCTTTCTTTTATGGACCCTACGGGGGTTGTTTCCATAAGATCCGGACCAGATGTGCTCAACGACAGCTTTAAGAGCGGCTAGGTCTTGAATCTTACCAGATTTCAATCCCATCTCAACTATTTCTCCGTGTTTGATCATTTCAAAGAATGATTTACCGATACCGGCTAAAACTCTCTCATAAAAAGGAGCTTCCTGTATATCTGTGAAAGTCATGACCATTTCTTATTCTGTCATGAAAGGAATAACTTGAGCAGCAAGGCGCCTCTACCTTTGAGCATACTCTCTGAATGACTCATTAGACTGTTTCTTGACTTTGGTAATTTGGTACCGGTCAGGAGCCATCTGAGATTGAAAACTGTATTGAGTGAGGAAGGTATGAGCTAGCTCTTCCCAGCTATGGATCTTTGAGTTGTCTAATCTGGTATATCATGAACGGGTCGCTCCAGTCAAACTCTTCTAGAACAGCTGCATTCTGAGCTTCTCATTTTCCGCATAAGATCCAAGTTCTCCAATGAACACTTTCAAATGTGTATAAGGATCCCTAATCCGTCATACTTTTCAAAATCAGGGGTTTTGAATTTCTCTGGATAATGAACATCAGGGAATATGCAAAGGTCAGTATATGAGACACTTTCATGTGTTCCAATCCCTTTGAGAACACGGATAGTTTCGTCCATTTGGAGGACCTTCTTCTTGATGTCACCGGTGTCTGGATCTCCTTTGAGATGGGTTTTTTTAGGGTCTTTGTTGGTTGTATCCAACTGAGGTTCTTGAATTGATTTTTCCAAACCTTGAGCTCCTCCTTTTGAAAAGGATTTTGTATGTGTAGGCATCTTTGTACCCTGAGTAGATTGATGCAATTCTTTCACCAGAACAGCCAAATCCGTAATTTGTTTACTCAATCCGTTAAATTCTTCTCGGAAGCTTGAGATTAGGTGAGTCGGGAAGAAGACATGATTGGCTGTAGGCTCGTGGCCTTTTTGGATTTTGAGCGGGTAACAGGCCCAATTGCTTCCCTACAAAAGACTTATATAGTTTAGTTTTAGGGATAATGTAAATGTTATCATGATGTGCCCGCTTTAGGAATATTGTCCTGCAAAAATGGTTGTTAATTGATAACATATCATGTATGCACAGATATTCTTCATATTTTCCATTACATATAGATGATCATGGAATAAAATTATAAGTAAATGCTTTTACAAGTAATTAAAAATGGAAAGCATGAAGAGACTTTTCTCCGCGTTTGGTTTATCAGAGGTTAACCCATCTTAGGGTTACTCTTGCGGCTTTTTGGCATGAAGGTTCCCAGATCATCGCAATCTACTTGACGGGAAGTTAATCCGATCTTTCAAGCTGGAAGCGAATCGTGGTGGTGCCTTTCACGAACCTCGTTGGAATTAGTCTTCCCACTGAGTCCGATAATCAAAAAGCAGCAGGATAGCCTCCTAGTGGAGGAACCACACAACATACATTCACATACAACGTGTCTCACCATTTATGCAAAATGATGACATGTGCGAAGCACTAATATCACAGATAGATATTTAGCAGTGTAATAAGTAAAATGCATTCGTACACATTCATCAAAAATGTAAATGCAACATTCACACACAAGCGTATAACAGTTTTGAAAAGCTTGTAATAGCGGCTTAGCCCCTTATTGGTGTCCCCTTGAGTCGCCTTTTTCGGCGTCGGGTTTTTATTTGAAAAGGTCCAACATGTGTAATGTCGACGATTTGACTTTAAGAGTTGCCAGTTGGTGTTTTAGCGGTTGGTGTTGCCCAACGTTAACTTAGCCCGTGAAAAAGGTTTGCACATTAACCCAGTGAAGTGACACTGCTAAACGGGTCTGTGAAATCGAGATTCATTTGGGTTCAGGGGATTAATTATGGGGAGGGAAGGTGTTAGGCAGCCCCTGACATCCGTGTTGCCACGGTGACTGCCACTTTTCAAAGAAACTGTTATATGAATGTGTGTGTGTGTGTGTTTGTGGATCAATGTGCAATATTTCTAAAGTAGTACGAGGCCTCGTTCGCACCTTTATACAAAGGGTTTGAATTTTATAGAAAAATTTAGTTTTAGGCAAAATATGGCAATGAAGTTTTGTAAAATGAGGTTTTTCAAACCCCGTGCTCAATAGGAATTGAGACCTTTTCGTACTTTCATTTTATTATTAAAATGTATGGCTTGTTTGCTTTTATTTTTGAGATGCGAGGCATCTTGGAGAAAATAATATCTGTGATGCCGAACTCCTTATGGGCATGATGACCATCAAGGAAATTGAGACACTTTGTAAATAATGTACAAAGCGCTTACAATTTGAAAATGTCCATCACGGAGAAAGAATCTAGATTGATGGTGAATTTGTGATCACATGATTCCTAGGCTCACATGATCTGCAGTTTATATGGAAAGCGATAGCGTTATATATATAAAAGCTATATATATATATATATATATATATATATATATATATATATATATATATATATATGGACATGATCAACCACCGCAGAAGCGACTCCATGGGGAATCGGAAAAGTAAATAAAAGCGATAAATCGATCAACCGCCCACGAAGTAAACTCCAAAGCGGGACGAAATGTAAATAAAGATGTAAAAGGCCACACGAAGTAAACTCAGTAGGACACGATGAAATGTAAAATATATATATATATATATATATAAGTAAAACGCACATATGTATATAAATTCAAGCTCATCGATATATGTAAACAACAATTATATATATATATATATATATATATATATATATATATATATATATATATATAAGCAAGTAAATATAGAATGTAAAATCCGGGCTTATCGGAGAATGATCGACAATACAGTTTATATATATAAGTATATATATATATATATATATATATATATAAGCAAGTAAGCGCTCCAAACATAAGTGCAGGCTCAATCGAGGCATAACTTCGATAATGTTAGTCCATATATAAATATATACATATATAAGTATATATATCTGAGGATGAAATGAAAACCACGGATAGAAATTCAGGGTATACACACAACACGACTCTCAATGTGTAGAATAGTGTGTGCAAAGATGAAGAGAAAGGCTTTATAGAGTGTGAGAAGGCTTACAGTGGGCTGCCAATGCAGACTTCTATGACTCTATATGAATAAACACTCAGCTCCCGGCGGTAAAATGTATAGCTATATGTGAGCTAACAGGTGTTTAAGAAGAGCAAGCACTCAATATGGGTGTGTACAAAGCAAATTCGACAGGGCTTCCTCGCCTTTTTTCTCTTTTAAAATGGCTACCCCAAGCCCTCTATTTATAGAAGGGGCATAGGTGTTGCAGTGAAGTGTACTGCATGTAGCCGCAGATGCACATCTGTTACTTGCAAGGGGTGCCGGGTTCCCGCAGGTCCCGTCGTCTTAAAGTACGTGAACTCGTGCACCGTAATGTCCGCTCGAACTTGTAGAACTTCAATCCGAGCATCCGAATGAGGTATATATGATCTTCATTGGACTGCTTGTGTCTAGAGTTATGCAATGACATGGATTAGAGGTTGTACGAAGTCAGGAAGAGGGGACCATGCCCATGGTCTTCAAGCTTCAAGTTCTATCCGGTGTACTGCCACGCGTAATAGTCACTCGAGATTGGAACTCCTTGGTTCTTATAGGACACTATTGTATGTATGTATGTATGAAATGTTGAGACGACGCGCAGGTGTTGAGGTAGCAAGATGACGTATGACTCCTCACCGGGGTTATCGCCGATTTGAGTTGAAAGCAAACGTTGCTCAGGGTTACATCTGAGATTGGACTGCTGCAAGTGTTGAATGCCGCAATGTCATTTGTGAGAATGCATGTTTGCCCGGTGTTAGCTCCGGGTCTGAGGTATGAGTGCCTCAGCGGGAGGTCTGATTGAAGCTTATCACATACATTTGGAACAAGCATTTCTGGAGTTATCGCCGGAACTACAACAGCATTCCTTGGTGTTATCGCCAAGGACAAAACTCGGGGTTATCTCCGAGGTTGGAAATGAAGTTCCCGGTGTGTGTTCCGAGGTTGAGACTGATACTCCCGGTGTGTGGTCCGGGGTTGAAACTGAACTTCTGGTAGTATCCGGAATGGATGTGAGCTGTCTTCGAGGTTATCTACGAAGGCGAATATGCCCTCTATGATGTCGATGAATGTGTGCGAGAAAATTTCGAGTGTCTACAACCACGATGCAGAAGAAGTAACGTGGGAATTGAAAGAAAGGATAAGGAAGGATTACCCTCATTTGTTTGCATAATGTGAGACAAGATTCTGGGGACAAAATCTTTATAAGGGGGGAAGAATGTAACAACCGAGAAATTCGGATCCATTGTAAAATAATTTTATTTAATAAAATAATGAATAAAATTATATTATTTATTATTATAAGTGTTAGTAAGATGAATGTCGTTCTATAACCTAGAAACGTCGGAACGTCATTCGACTACGTAAGAGAATTAAAGTGTTTGAATTTCCAAGACGAAAATAAAAGTTTTCCGAGAAATTTTCCGAAAAAACTATTCATCGATTTCTGCTCGAAAATTATTTTTGAACTTCCGAGAAATACGTAATGATAGAATATTTAAGTGAGTTGGATTATGTAATAATAATTCAGGAATAGAAAACGTAATTTTTTGCCTACGGACTTAATTTAAGAACGTTAGGGAAAATGAAGCGTTAAGAAGCTAGTGTAATGATCATATGATACATATGTATTGTAAGAGGTAACGAATACGAGTATGATATGAAGTAATATACGAGTATGTATGAAGGATGGAATATCATATATTATGAATAAGTATACAAGTTAGAATACGAGAATAATACGTAAACAATACGTAATTAGGCTTTTACCCAAATGAAATGGACTTGTGGGTTTGTGTAGCAAATTTTAAAGTCTAATAGAAGTTAAGGTGCAAGCCCATGTGTGAATAATGTTAAACCCAAGTGGTTATTAAAGTAAAGTCCAAAGAAAATTAATGTAAGCCCAAATGAATAAGTTAAGATAATTAAACCTAAGCCCAAGCTATTGATTCAATGGGTTAGGTTGACCTATGAGGTAACCCATAATAATAATATGGTTAATCTTGGTGACTAAGATATTAGTGTGATGGCCAAGCAAAAGAAGTAGAGACCAAGTTTACTTAATTAAGAGGTAATGAATAGTATGGAGGTGTATTAAGGAGGTGGGATTGACTTTTGTCCATATGCCCTAAGCTTGGAAATCCTATAAATAGCAAGCTTGAATTTCATTTGTTGGTTGTTATTTTCATTCAACATTATCAACTTAATTGTTATAGAGAATAAGCAAGAATAAGTTAGACTTTCATTTGATAGAAAAGAAGAAGAAAGCTTATTCAACAGGGGTAAGGCTCTTATGTCATTAGTCTTCAATCTCTACCATTGTATGTTCATAAGAGAAGTGTGGATTAATGGACATTATGCTAAGAAATAATAAGAATGAAAAATCTAAGGACTTAAGTCTTAATAAGCCGTGAATAAGCACTTTGTTCATAGATAAGCTATGAATTAAGGAAGAACTTGTAAGACTTGTAACTTGTTTACATGAATGAAGTTAGTATGATAAAAGGATGTAAGAATGTTTGTTAGAAGACTTAAACTATAATAAGTCATGAGAATTGAAACTATATGTAGTTTATACTTTGATAAGTTGTAAACTCATGAGGAATAAGTCATAACTTATCATGGAAATAAGTTGATGTAATATGTAGGTTAAGATATCAATATAATGGATAAAATCCATTTGAAATGATGAATAAATCATAAGTAACGAAGTTATGTTGGAATTCTCACGATTAGACGATAATCGTCGAATTCGTGAAATTCTCGGATTAGAAGTCGAATTTTGATTTTGAGTTCAAAAACGTTGGTTTTCGATGGGAACAAGTTTGGCATTATAGAGTTGCGGACTCAAAAATGGCCAAATTCTGACTTAGAACGAAGAAACGAGCATTGAACGTTCACGAACGTTTATCGTTTTCATTAAAAATGAACCAATAAGTGAATTTTTAGTTAACGGAGTTGAAAATATAAAATTCTTGCATGAACACGTAGAGTATGTGATTTGTGAGCTAATGGATTTTGAACAAGTCAATTCGGACTTCAAATGATTAAATTTGGAGTCCAGGAAGTTCTTTGTGCAAAACAAAATTTTTCACCTTTATGCGGTGCACTGAGTTAGTCATGCAGGCCTTGATTCAAGACATAATGGTGGTACACTTTGACTGCGACTTATATATGCGATGCTGGACCTTTGTAGTTTTCACGCATCGTGCATCTTAGAGATCAAGGAGTGGCGTAGCGGCTGATTCGACCCTCGACCATTTGAAAAGAGAAAGTAGACTTAAAGAGAGGTAGCTGGCGCCGCATCGCCATCATTAAGAAAAAGCTAGAGAAGAGTGGTTATGAACATAAAGAAGTAAGGAAGTTAATGAAAGATGAATTGTAAACTTAAAGTAAACTTAATAAAGAGTGTTTATGACCTTAGTATGATAACTAAAGGTTAATGATAATCAATTGAACATGAACGTGATGACAATGTAAACTATAAACACCAATAGGAACAATAGTAACAAATCTAATACATGATTAGATTGAGAAGAAAGGTAAGATTCATTAGGAACCATGTATGTTTAATCATGACCTAATGTGTTATGTTATGTGATCATCTATTGTGGAGACCATAAAGACTTAAAGTGAGCGTGTAATAACTTGATGGCAGATATTTGAAGGCATGTATTCTAACCCTTGTCTAAGTTTAATCTAGACAAGCTTTGTGATTCATGTATTCTTACGCATGAATTGATGTATGATGAAGTCAAAGCCAATTCTTTTGGCTAGACTTAAAGATGTTTGGATTTCTTATAATCTATCAAAGTATGCTCAATGTTTTACCAAGCTATATTGGTGTGGTTTTCAAATGAAGACTGAGTATGCTAAACAAATGTTTTATCGTCAAACGACTGACACGTGAGGTTGCCGCAACTTAAATGTACATACATTCAAATAATGTAGTGTTGATCAACATAGAGTACTATAGGCTGATCACCTAGACGTGCTCCCAAGAAATGTCGGACTTATGGACTTAGTGTCGGGATTTCCTTTTCATAGAAAGTATGAAATGCTTAAGGTCTTGGACTGGAATTGATGTTTTACTAAATGTTGTCATTTTAAAACGTTTTAAAGAAAAGAGAAGTGCTATTTTGAATTATCGATAGTACTTCATAACTATTGTTCAGTTTTTGAAGATATATGATTTGTATGATTCAAGCATATTGTTAAATGGAATTTTTGTACTTGCTGAGCTAGTTATGCTCACTCTTACTTGAACTATATGAATGCAGCTAAGACCGAACCGACCGAAGGATCCGGCAAGGATAAATGAAATTCAGATATGACACACTTAGAAGGGGGGGGGGGGTTGAATAAGTGTGAGAACAAACTATGACCAATTTTTAACTTTAAACTAAACTATAGAATATAGCCTATTATATTGATAAATGCAGCTTGCTGAATGAATACGGTCTACCAAATTGACTTTTAATTTAAGAAAATATTTTGATGAATTTATAAGTTAAAGTGAATACTTGGTGCTAACAAACTATCTTAAAAAATATTTGAATTTTAATTATTAAGAAATTTAACTATCTTAAAAGATATTAAAGTAAAGCAAGCAATAAAAATAACACCAAGATTTTTTACGTGGTTCAGCTATTACCCTCTATAATAATAGCCTAGTCCACGTCCAATACCAACTAGTATTAGAGACTCACTTTTATTTCTTTAAATGACCCTTGTTACAAAACAGATTCTATCAAATTGAATTACAATAATTCACTTGAGCACACTTTCTCCTTGTGCACCAATGCACCCCTTAAGGCACCTATGTTTCCTTGAACCTGTTTCTAAACAAACCTTAATCCACCTGGATTAAAATCCTTTAGACAACACTTAGTCTAAAAAAAAATATAAGATTACAAATATAGAGGTCTAATGATCAAAGCAAATAAACAATTTAACAATGCAAGGCTCAACGAATGAATGCAATGATCAAGTAGTAAAAAAAGAAAAGATATCACCAAAAAATATGCCTACGGATTTTGCTAAGAATAATATGAATATAATTTGCACAGCAGCTTAGAACTTTGCACCAGGAATTTAATAGCTCTTCAAGTATATAAGTGAAAAATATTGATTCAAGTGTTGTATTTTCATCACTGTACACAGTTTCTTTTATAGCCCAAAATATATTACCGTTGATTCACGAAAAAATTCTGTTGTAAAATAATTATGTTACCACAGATAAACCTTGTATAACGTTCCAATAACAAATTCAATTGTCTTCGGTTATTAAGTAAAATGTTGGACTCTATCAAAGATAAACTAGAAAGAGACCAAATCATATAGATAACTCAATAGGCTTAGACTTTTCCAATATCTCTACTAATTATGATTTCATAAAATCTGCCGCTACTAATATTGCAACCGAAGCAAGAAATATCATAGCATTTAAAATAGGAGTGTAATATGAACCAACTATTCAAGATAATGATTATCTTATATTTCCAAGATATACACATGTAACCCACTTTTTGAAAGTAATCATATCTTTGCCAACACACTCCAACAACTTTTAATTTTCCAACATATGAATTCTTTCACACGCGTGTTACACAAATATTATAACACATGAAAAATTCAATTAATTCGGACAATACTCTTATGCATGCATATATAAATACTAACCATATAAAATTAGTTCTCTTAATAACAGTTAGAAATGTATAACATATTTAGGCATGCACAAAATATTTAACCATATTTTAATGCACAAATAACATGTCCTAGAGCCTTGTATTGAAAAATTAAGTATTTGCAATGACCTTACATATTTTTCTTAAGACTCAATTCTTCAAAGTCTTTTGACAACAATCCTTTCATCAACTTCCTCAAATTTCATAATAAACAAATTAGTTCATATAATCAAGTCATCATCAAAACAAAAATGGTTAAAATATTAACAAACCAACATTCTCCCCTTTTTTGATGATGACAATACCAAAATTCATAACTCCCCATCAATTCATGCATATTAAAAAAAATCAGAAGATTCAAACTAATTTCCACCATTCCTTTTGTCTAGGCATAATTTATCCTGCAAATTTGTTAGCTGAAACAAATACTATAATCACAAAAATATATAGCGGTGCGATTATATATAATATAATATCTAATCTTGGCTCCATATATTTTTTAAACAACCCATTAAAACAAAAACTTAAACACATATTGGTACTAACCAAATCGTTTTAAACATAAAATAAAAACATTCAAATATGTCTTCATAGCAACTAGCAAAACCACCAATAACCTTCACAGCAGCTTGTCTCCCCCTTTATCATCACCAAAACGATCGTTAGATATCAATATCGTCGGTGTGAATCACAGGTAGAGGATGATTAGTGAAATAAGGACGATGTAGAAGACGATGAATCCTTTCTTCTATAGAAAAGTCATGAGCAAACCTAGGAGGACGAGGAATAAAGGTTTCATTGGGTAGAGGCAAGTCAAGGAAATCTCCAATGTATTTGGCCATCTAATTACAGTGAGGCCACTCAGGAACTGGAGAATGCATTCTGTCAAAATGTAACCTTCTACTAACGTCATTCATATGATGAGCAATGAAATCAGCAAATTCTCCAACTTGGTAACTTATAAATTTCAGTTCTTGGCTGAGTTTACACGAATTTCTATTGATCTTTCGGTGTAAAGATTCAACCATAGCCATGGTATGCAACTCGAAACCATCTTGTAAATCGATGAATTCATCCTCAATTTGTGAAAAACATTTGTTCATATCATTTGCCCAAATAGGCAGGTTTCCTTTTTTTAAAATCGAAATCCTTTGTTTAATATCAACAATATCAGAACGCATAAGCTGTTGATTTTTGAGGATTTGTGTCAACATATCAATTACTGCGGAAGATGAGACTGAGGAAGTAGGAAGTGTAGAAGAAGCAGGATCAGATGAAATAACACTTGGTGGAGTAGGAATAGGATCAGGAATAAGACGTACAAATGAGCCATCAACAAAAGAAATATGGGACTATTTTAGATTAGCAGAATCAATAAATTCATTGTGGGATACCACAATTTCATCATCAAGATAGATTTTAAAATGCTAAAACATCTTTGTCAAAAACAAACCATAGGGCAAACACTTTTTAGTTTGTCGAATACAACTCATCTTGTGGGACAACATCATAAGAGAAAAATTAAAACTGACTCCTTTTAAAATCATTGCAATAACAACTAAATCTTGGTAAGTGAAATCTGCTCCACCACCTACTCGTGGAAACAAATTATAACGAAGTAGTTTGTGGAAAACACATGCAAGTGGACAAACATCAACAGTTTGGGAGTAAACAGAGTTGACAAAGATGAATCATCCATCACAGTATGAAGTTGTTCGAGAGGAGGAAAGGGTATATTGACAGCACCCTTAAGAGTAAATAGAAAAGGACCGGATGAAGGAATATTAAAAATGCTCCAAAAATCTATCACTATAAAAAATAGAGACTTTCCCTTCACAAAGGACATATAACAATCCCCATTACACTCTAAATTTATATAAAATTGTTGTATCAAATGGGGATATGCCCTAGTGGGGGAAAAAAGCATAACAGAAATACCACAAGACAAGAAATTTTTTTCCAAAGATGAGTTTTTGAAATAAAACAAATCCAAAATTTTCTCATAAACAAACTGTTTAATAGCAATAGAAGTCTTAAAACGAGCTTCAAAACTATGACCCGAAAAAAAATTATGCAAATCTAAGTAGAGAGAAAGAATTTAACAGATTTGATGGTTAGTCTGGTTGAGAAGGAGGAGGCTCCAAACAAGGAGATAGTGGGGATTTCTTTAAGAAAGAGAAGCTTGAATCAGACCCATCGGAATCATTGGACGAAACATTAACAGATGGCTGGCAAACTTGTCTTTTGGATTTCTTCGGTGATCGTATGGTATAAGGAGATCATGGATGATATCCTTCTTTGATTGTTATACCGGATGAACGCTTGTTTGCCCGAGTTTTCATGATCGTTATCGAAAGTTGAACAGTTGAGGAACATAGAAGAAATATCAGTGAAGAAATATGTGAAAAGAAGAAGACGCTATGTGTTTAATAGTAAAGTGTTAGAAGCCGAAAAGACTCCTTGAAACAATAAATCCCTTAGCTTCGGTCTTTTCAAATTTCTAAACCCATAATGATAGATTCTTAAGTGAATTGTGCGAGCGCAGATACATCTCCCTTAGTCTCCGATTACGTACAGATAATGTTTAGCAATAGAACACAAATAATAACATGCAGATATACTGTAATTATAAGATACTTTATACATGAATTATTTACGTACGTGATCATATTATACCATGCACATTCCAAGTTCTCTTCTTAACATGCAAAACCTTTCTTCACTTAATGGTTTAGTAAAAATATCGGCCAATTATTTTTCTGTAGGATTAAAATTAATTTTATTAAAACTTTTGAAATATTATCCCTTAAAAAATGATGCCTAACCTCTATGTGTTTTGTACGAGAATGCAAAATAGGATTTCTTGAAATGTCAATAGTGCTAGAATTATCATAGTAAATAGGCACACTATCACATAAAATATCAAAATCACATAGAGTTTGTTTTAACCATAAAATTTGAGAGCAACAACTCCTTGCGACTAGATATTCACCCTCGGTGGTTGATAAAGCCATTTGAAGTACGCTTTTACTATGCCATATAACAAGAATGTGTCCTAAAATGTGCAAGCACCCTTTGGTACTTTTTCTATCAATTTGACATCCTGCATAGTCGACATCCGAATATCCCATTAGTTCAAAATGATTGCAGATTGGATAAAATAATCCCAAATTTATTGTACCACTTAAATATTTAAAAATTCTTCAGGGGCTTATGATCTTGATGCATTTTGAACTTATCCTTGACATGTAGACATTGAGCCATCACAGGATCTCTTAGAACATATCATTGATCAGTATGTATCCCTACCATCTTTGGTGTCTTGGGACTGGTTTTCGACGATGAAGAGCCTATGGAGGAGGCTGACATTCCCACCGATGGGGACTTGGCTTTGGTCGCCAAACATTTGTGATGGATTCTCCCACCCCGAAAAGTGCCACTTTTTACTTAGTATTCAAAGATAATATTTATAAGCATAACCTACATCGATGACCTATGATAGAGATCGGGCTAGGGTCGCGATGTTGTGACTCTTGATGGGAGAGATGCCTTGCTCGCTTAGAGAGGGATGAGGCTAGATCGCCCGAGGATGCATTGACTATGGGAGGGATGCCACCCTATCTGCTAGGGATGTGGCCATTCTTTGATAGATTTTGATTAGATCCCATACGGTGACATCCTTGCCGATATGAGTGCATACATTGATGAACATCATGTCACCATGCAGTTAGCCTCTGATCTGCTAGCTCGTGTAGATGCCATTGGGCAGGAGCTTGCAGCTTTACCTCCGTCTTCAGAGAGGGATGCTATGTTAGATCTGATAGTCCGCATACACACAGATCCGTAGATAACTTTGTATTTTCTTGTACAGACTAGCTTAGCCATTTTGTCATGTACAACATAGATGTATATATCAAACAATAATATATATGGCAGAGAAATATATTTTGATTTACTTCCCTTTCAGTTATGCCTTGATACTTGCTTGACATTTGCATGTTTCTTCAGGGGCTTATGATCTTGATGCATTTTGAACTTATCCTTGACATGTAGACATTAAGCCATCACAGGATCTCTTAGAACTGATCATTGATCTATATGTATCCCTACCATTTTTGGTGTCTTGGGACTAGTTTGTGTATGGAAAGGTGGAGAGGAGCGTGGCTTTTCCTCTCTGAGATTGACCGCACCACAGATGGTCGCCAGTACTTCTATTTGTGAGAAGCCTAGTTAATTCCATCTCTTATGGATTGGTATTTCTCTTGGAGGCACAACCACAGCTTAGATGGTTACCGAATCTCCTATTTATGAGGAGAGGTTGGGTAATTCCATCCCCTTGGTCTGAAGCAAATGAAATGTGGTGGATTGAAGGTTGATCCCAATACTGTGTGACAAGTATTTTTTTATTACGGTAGGGGTTATTTGAACCATAAATGGTCGCTTTACACACTCCTATTGAAGAGGAGATCAAGTCTGCGTAGTTCGAACCTGGTGTAAGAGGTTCAACGCTGCATGTGAAAGGCAGATGTGTGTAGAAATGTTTTTATTTTTGTTTTTATAGAGGAAGGGCAGAAATGTTTTTGTTGTTTTTTTTGTTTATTGCGACCGGGCCATATAGAATATGGTTGCCTACGTACTTCCGTGTATCAGGGAGATCATGTTGACGTAGTTCGCCCCTCAGGATGAATCGCAACCAAAGAGAAGTGTGAATCCCATATGCAGGCTATAATGCGGGGAGAATAAAGTTTGATCCCATAATGGGGACAAACTGCAGGTATGGAAAAAGTTTAATCCAGTCTTCAGGATAAACTGCAAGCATAGAAAAGTTTAATCCCGTCTTCAGGATAAACTTCAGAGGTGAAAGGTTCAATCCCGTCTTCAGGATAACTGAAATTGTATGAACTATTTCAAATGAGGTGAAACATGGCTTTTGGTTTGAAGTGTATGTTTCCCTGAGGGGCAGAAGAGTTTGTAAAAAGAGATGGTTCAAAATCAGAATGACTGGTTATTGGATGATCCATACCAGGATGTTTGCTTGTTGGTAACTTCAAACATAATACCGTTTCACGGTGTCCGAGTTGATAAGCTATGGAAATTCATCGCCATCCATTTCATGTAGTCTGAGAGCACCTCCTGTCAATACCTCCTTGACAACAAACGAGCATTCCCAGTTAGGAGCGAATTTTCCCTTAGATTGATCTTTGTTGTCAATGATCTTCTTCAAAACCAAGTCATGTTGTTTGAATTGCCATAGCCGGACTTTTCTATTATAGGATCATGTGATCCTTTGCTGATATAGCTGACCATGGAAGATAGTCGTGGTTTGCCTTTCATCTATTAGAGACAATTGGTGATACCTGTCTGTACCCATTAGTCTTCATCCAACTGAGCATCCATCAACACTCTGAGGTATTCCATTTCAACCTTTATGGGGAGTACTGCTTCCATCCCATAGGCTAATGAGTAGGGGGTTTCCCCAGTGGAAGTACGCATTGAAGTTCTGTAGGCTAATAAAGTCAGAGGCAAGAGGTCAGGCCATCCTTTGTGATTGGCAGACATTTTCTGAATGATCTTTTTGATGGTTTTATTAGCCGCTTTAACAACACCATTCATCTTTGGATGGTAGATGATGGAGTTAAGGTGTTTGATGTTGAATTTATTGCATTACTCCTCCATTATTTTATTGTTGAGGTTCTTAGCATTGTCTGACACAATGACCTTTGGTTGTCCATATCGACAGACTACATTATTTATGATGAAAGCAATGATGACTTCTTTGGTAACCCCGGGGAAGGAAGCTGCTTCTACCCATTTGGTGAAGTAGTCGATCATATTGAATATGAATCGATGTCCATTACTGTCTTTGGGCTCGATGGGCCCGATCACGTCCATTCCCCATATTGAGAAAGGCCATGGCGAACTCATATTGTGGAGTTCCCTTGTAGGGGCGTGGATAGCATTCCCATGAATCTGGCATTGATAGCGCCTCTTGACGTGATCATCACTGTCAGCTTTGAGCGTAAGCCAATAATGTCCCGTTCTGAGGATCTTCTTGACAAGTAAAGGGCCACTCATGTTTGGGCCACATACTCCACCATGGATCTCATCCATGAGCCTCTGATCTTGGTCTTTGTCCAAACATCTGAGGAGACCTAATCCTGCATCTCTTTTGTAGAGTGCATCTCAGCTCAAGTAGAATTTCATAGCAAGTTGATGGATCCGCCTCTTCTCAGTTAGGCTCGCCTTAGCGGGTGTAGATCCATCTCGCAGATATTCCTTGATATGCTGATACCAAGGGTTGTGGATGGGAGGTAGCTCATCTGATACTTCTCCAACATAGTTCCCATAAGTTGGGGCCTTTTTCATGGAAAATGTGATGCTTGGCATGTTTTCCTTGTCAGGTATGTGAATCAAGCAGGCCAACATTGCTAATGCATCCGCAAAATCATTCCTATTACGAGGAATGTGTAGAAAGGATATTTTTTTGAACTCCAAAGCCATCTGTAAAACTTGTCAATGGTAAGGCAGCAAATGTAATTCTTTGGTTTGATAGATTCCTGTGGATTATTTGATTACCAATTCGGAATCCCCAAAGGCAGATTAACTGCTTCGATGCCCATTGAAGCAGGAAAGTTTTAGCCCCATGATCTGACATTCATACTCGGTTGTGTTGTTGATGCCGACAAACTATAATTTAATGACAACGGATATCGCTACTCCCCATCTGGGATATTAGAAGCGCTCGGATCTAGAGCCTTCTGTATTAATAGCTCCATCAAAATACATTTTCAATGTATGGCATGCATCGTACTGATGGTGTTGCTAAACTATAATTACCCCATCATCGGGGAAGTATGTTTCTAAGGGTTTGTAATCCCCTACAGGTGCGGTGGTCAGTTGATCCGCAATTCATTGACCTTTGACAGACTTTTACGTCACGTAGACGATGTTAAATTGATGTAGGATCAACTTCCATCTGAACAGTCGACAATTCAGTATGGGCTTACTGAACACATACTTGAGAGGATCCATGCGGGATATAAGATGAATTGTGTGACCATGGAGGTAATGTTGTAACCTCATGGAAGCCCATGCTAAAGCACAACAAGTTTTCTCAATTAGAGTGTACTTGTGTTCACTGATGCTGAATCTTTTACTGAGGTAATGGATAGCTTGTTCTTAGCCTCTATCATCTTTTTGCCCCAGCATACAGCCAATGGCATTGTCATTAATGGACAGGTACATGAATAGGGGAACATCATCCCTTAGTGGTACCAAAATAGGAGCATTAACCAGTTGCTCTTTAATGGTAACGAAGGCTTTTTGACACTCATCGTTCCATTTCATGGAGGAGTTCTACCTTAAAAACTTGAAGATGGGCTCACAGGTTGCTGTGAGTTGAGAGATAAACCTGCTAATGAAGTTGATTCTTCCCAAAAATCCCCGTATTTCCTTCTCTGTCTGAGGAATGGGCATTTCCTTGATGGCCTAGATTTTGGTAGGATCCAGTTTAATCCCTTTGTGTCTGACTAGGAAACCTAGCAACTTGCCTGATTTGACACCAAAGGCGCACTTGGCTGGATTCAACTTCAAGTTATACTTACACAACCTATTGAATAGCTTTCTGAGATGGTCTAAGTGTTCTTCCTCATTTCGGGACTTGACAATGATGTCATCCACATAGATCTCTATCTCTTTATGCATTAAATCGTGGAAAAGAGCCATCATAGCTCACTGGTAGGTTACCCCAGCATTGATGAGGCCGAATGACAACCATCTGTAGCAAAAGGTTCCCCAAGGCGTGATGAAAGTAGTTTTCTCACGGTCTTCCTCAGCGACCTTAATCTGATGGTACCCCGCGAAGCAATCCGTAAAGGAGTACATGTCGTATTGAGCAGTATTGTCAATGAGAATGTGGATAAAGGGCACGTGAAAGCTATCTTTAAGGCAAGCTTTGTTCAAATCCTGGTAATCCATGCAAACTTGCACCTTTCCTCTTGGTTTAGGCACAAGAACAATGTTGGATATCCACTCTGGATATGTAGACACCATGATAATGTCAGCTTGAAATTGTTTCACAATTTCTTCTTTTACTTTTAAACTCCACTCAGGTTTTAATCGCCAGAGCTTTTGCCTAACTGGCTTGAATCCATCTTTAATGGGAAGGTGATGAAGAACAATATCAGTCGACAAACCCACCATGTCTTCATGAGACCATACAAACACATCCTGGAATTGGGTTAATAGTGCAACCATATCATTCCGTTGGTTTGGGGTAAGGTCTAAACCAATCTGGATTAGCTTAGGGTTTTCTAAGGTTCCAAGATTGAAAGAAAGGGTTTGGTCAAGGTTGGGTTTAGGCTTATCTGCAACCCATTCCTTAATCTTCTGAGGTGTCTCAATGTCCTCTTGTATTTCTATCAAGTTTGAGTCCAACTTTGCATCAAAGTTATAGCCCTTATGGAGAAAAGGCACATCATCAGCAAGTACAGGCACATCTAAATTCAGAGTCCTGAAATCAAAATATGCTTTCACCTAATATATGAAACTGTTTAATCATACAAAATGTTAGCATAATCGATAAAATAACTACTAATCTTGTATTAAAAATAAGCAATTAAAGTTATCTACTGTGAGCGGAGGGATTTTTCGCTTGTTTTACCCTCTTCGACCAATGCACAGAGTGCTGCTCCAATTGTCGAGGGCTAAGTCTTGATGGACTACAGTGATGGAGGGATTGTCATTGTCCTCCTTCTCCCGAATGATAACCATGATATTTAGGCAATCATCGTCTGGGTATATCTGTTTGTATGTTCATCATAGACAATGATGCGTATGCCCGACATCATCAAGGAGATGTCATGTTTACGTTTCCGCTCCCTTTCTTTCGCTTCGGGATCATAAATCGGCACCTCTTTTTCTTTGAATGGTACTGGTTTGGGAAACAGCATAGCCATAACATAGGCTGCCAGCTTAACTGGAGACTATATCAGCTCATGTAGTGCAGATGGAAAAAGTCATTGTGTGGCGGAAGATTGAGGAACCTTCTTATGCTTATGAGGATTCCTATGACTGGAACTGGCAGAATAGCCTAGTCCGGCTGTCCCAATTTGACTGGACACTTTAATAGGGTGCCTAATACCCTGTTAATTTTTACCAAGCCCTTGTCCAAGATGATGACCCAATGACATCATTTCTTAAGTGGCCGACATAACCTCGGAAGATATCTTGGGCATGGGAAGTGGTGCTCCAATAGGTTGGTATTGAGTGTTACTCACTTCCAAGGTATGGAAACTGGCCGGTTCAACTTCTAAGTTGAAACTGATGATTGGCAGATCTCCTTATTTAGGACATTCCGGATCAAGGTTAACAGTGACTAGACTGTTGTTGACAATGTATTTGAGTTGTTGATGTAGTGTGGATAGAACAGCTCCAGCCATGTGTATCCATGGTCTCCCCAATAGCAGATTGAATCCTGAGTCTATCTTGAGGACATGGAAGGATACATTGAATGTATTTGGACCAATCTCAATTGGAAGCTCAATCTTTCCGATAGAATTTCGTCAAGATCCATCAAAAGCTTTGATAACCGTATGGGTGCTTTGGATCCGTTTAAGATTGACATTCATCTTCACCAAAGTTGCATAAGGACAGATATTCAGAGATGAACCTCCATCTATCAAAACTCCAGCTAGCATATACCTAGAAGACAAAACTGCAATATGCAATGGCTTGCAATGAGCGGTCCCTTCGGGCGGTATGTCGTCATCAGTGAAGGATATCACATTGTTGTTGAAAATGTGATCAACCATATGTTGAAATTTTTCCACATCCACTGATTTCGGTAAGTAGGCTTCTTCCAAAACCTTCAATAAAATCTTCCGATGATCCTCAGAAGAGAAAACCAAGTTCAGTATTGATATCTGATGTGGAGCTTCTTTTAAGGTTAAAACCACCTTGGCTTCATTATGGCCCATAGTGCGGATGAATTTTACAATCTTCTCCATGGGAATCTTCCCCTTTGCTTTGATGGCAGACTTCATCACCCTCTGAGGAAGATACAATGGATTTTCCTTCGACACTGTAGTAGTAGTATGAGACATGGATCCTTCAGCTTCTCCATAATTCCATGGAACTTTGTGTAAGCTGACAACAGGATATTGTGGTCTGAAAGGGAAAGAAATATCTTTGGTGCAACCACTTTCAAAGGATTGTCAGCTCCTTTGAGTTGAATTGTTTGTAGGGGAAATACTTTGACAGTCTCATCATCCTTGTCGAATATAACTGCTACTGATCCCTTCTATTTGGTAGGACATGTATTCCCACTCTCAAGTTGCACAGTGTCATCATCTGCCAACTGTAGGACACCGCTATCAATGAGATTCTGAATGAGATGGCGGAGTGCCAAACATTCGTTTGTATTGTGACCGCGAGAATAGGAATGATATTGACACACTCCATCGGAGTTAAACCATCCTACACGGGGATTGATTGGAGGCAGAAGGGATGTAATTCTTCCTTTATTGATCAACATTTGAAATATTTCCTCCATAGTTTAGCACAGATAGGTAAACTCCCTCTAATTGGCAAAATCTCGACGGGCTTTAGCATTTGCTCTCTTTGCAACCTTATCCTCCATAGCTTCACTTTCTGAAGGTGATGGTGGAGCGTTCATAACAAAAGGAAGGAGATAGGCATGCTCCTGACTGATTAATTGACGTGTGACTTGATGCTGGTGGGTCACTAGTTCTGCCAATTGCTCAATTTGTTTGCAAAGAACTTTCATCTTTCATTCCATAGTAAACTGGAACTTTGCATAATCCCATTTGTCAACACTGTCTTTGATGGTCTGGGATGATTTACCGTTAAAACTAGAACTCTGTCTAGTGCTCCAACTGATCACGTTGACCTCTTCTTCTTTGTGTTGAGGAAGAGGGTTATCTTGCACATGAGGTTGATCTGGTTTGGTGACCACGATCTCACCGTTGTCTATTAAATCTTGGATCTTGTGTTTCAAGGCCCAACAATCTTGAGTATCATGTCCAGGTGCTCTAGCATGATAAGCACACTTCCGAGTAGCATTAAAACCCCTCCCATTAGGGTTGGCTGGTGGAAGAAGACGTGTGATTTTCTTTTGAGTAGTCAGAAGAGCAAGAATATTCTCGAGCGAGTCCCCTAAGGGTGTGAACATTCGAGGGTGCTTTACTTCTCCACTTTTAGGAAATGGAGGGTTTGAAGACTGTGCTTGAAAAGGGGAGTAGTTTTTCCTCTGTATAGGCATGTTTTGACTGCCCTTCTGGCCTTGTAGTATCAAGGAAACATCCTCCTCTTTTTTTTATGGACCCTACGGGGGTTGTTTCCATAACATCCGGATCGGATGTGCTCAGCGACTGCTTTAAGAGCGGCTAGGTCTTGAATCTTACCAGATTTCAATCCCATCTCAACTATTTCTCCGTGTTTGATCATTTCAAAGAATGATTTGCCGATACCGGCTAAAACTCTCTCATAGAAAGGAGCTTCCTGTATATCTATGAAAGTCATGACCATTTCTTATTCTGTCATGGAAGGAATAACTTGAGCAGCAAGGCGCCTCCACCTTTGAGCATACTCTCTGAATGACTCATTAGACTGTTTCTTGACTTTGGTAATTTGGTATCGGTCAGGAGCCATTTGAGATTGAAAACTGTATTGAGTGAGGAAGGTGTGAGCTAGCTCTTCCCAGCAATGGATCTTTGAGTTGTCTAATTCGGTATACCATGAAGCAGGCCGCTCAATCAAACTCTTCGGAGCAAAATGATTTCGAGCTTCTCGTTTTCCGCATAAGATCCAAGTTCTCCAATGAACACTTTCAAATGTGTATAAGGATCCCTAATCCGTCATACTTTTCAAAATCAGGGGTTTTGAATTTCTCTGGATAATGAGCATCAGGGAATATGCAAAGGTCAGTATATGAGACACTTTCATGTGTTCCAATCCCTTTGAGAACACGGATAGTTTCCTCCATTTGGAGGACCTTCTTCCTGATGTCACCGGTGTCTGGATCTTCTTTGAGATGGGTGTTTTCGTGGTCTTTGTTGGTTGTATCCAAGCGAGGTTCGGAATTGTTTTTTCCAAACCTTGAGCTTCTCCTTGTGAAGAGGATTCTGTATGTGTAGGCATCTTTATACCGAATAGATTGATGCAATTCTTTTAGTTGAAACGATTAAATCCAGTAATTTGTTTACTCAATCCGTCAAATTCTTCTCGGGAAACAGTATTAGACTGGTCAGAAGAAGACATGATTGGCTGTAGGCTCGTGGCCTTTTTGGATTTTGAGCGGGTAACAGGCCCAATTGCTTCCCTACAAAAGACTTATATAGTTTAGTCTTAGCGATAATGTAAATGTTATCATGATGTGCCCGCTTTAGGAATATTGTCCTGCAAATACGGTTGTTAATTGATAACATATCATGTATGCACAGATATTCTACATATTTTCCATTACATATAGATGATCATGGAATAAAATTATAAGTAAATGCTTTTACAAGTAATTAAAAATGGAAAGCATGAAGAGACTTTCCTCCGTGTTTGGTTTATCAGAGGTTAACCCATCTTAGGGTTACTCTCGCGGCTTTTTGGCATGAAGGTTCCCAGATCATCGCAATCTACTTGACGGGAAGTTAATCCAGTCTTTCAACTGGAGCGAATCTGGGTGGTGCCTTTCCTGAGCCTCGTTGGAATTAGTCTTCCTACGAGTCCAGTAATCAAACACCGACAGGATAGCCTCCTAGTGGAGGAACCACACAACATACATTCACATACAACGTGTCTCACCGTTTATGCAAAATGATGACATGTGCGAAGCACTAATATCACAGATAGATATTTAGCAGTGTAGTAAGTAAAATGCATTCGTACACATTCATCATAAATGTAAATGCAACATTCATACACAAGCATATAACAATTTTGAAAAGCTTGTAATAGCGGCTTAAACCCTCTTACTGTAGTCCCCAGCAGAGTCGCCACCTGTCGACGTCGGGATTTTTAGATGTCCCTTTTCGTTACTTGTTCTTTGGTGTTATCATGTTAATGTGAGATTTGATTGAAAAAATAAGTGAAAAAGGTCCAACATGTGTAATGTCGACGATTTGACTTTAAGAGTTGCCAGTTGGTGTTTTTAACTGGTTGCCCAACGCAACCGAAAAAGGTTTGCACATTAACCAAAGAATGTGACATCGCTAAACATGGTCTGCATAAACCGAGATTCATTTGGGTTCGGGGCTTGATTATGCTGGAGGGAAGGTGTTAAGCGCCCACGACATCCAAGTGTTGGTTACGGTGACCACCACTATTCAAAGAAACTGTTATATGAATGTGTGTGTCTGTGTTTGTGGATCAATGTGCAATATTTCTAAAGTGGTGCGAGGCCTCGTTCGCACCTTTATACAAAGGGTTTGAATTTTATAGAAAAATTCAGTTTTAGGCAAAATATGGCAATGAAGTTTTGTAAAATGAGGTTTTTCAAACCCTGTGCTCAATAGGAATTGAGACCTTTTCATACTTTCATTTTATTATTATAATGTATGGCTTGTTTGCTTTTATTTTTGAGATGCGAGGCATCTTTGAGAAAATAATATACAAATGATCTTAGAACTCCTTATGAGCATGTGACCATCCAAGGAAATTGAGACATCTTTGGAAATAATGTACAAGTCGCTATAAATGAAAATGTCCATCACGGAACCGAATCTAGATTCGAGAGATCAATTTGTGATCACATGATTCCTAGGCTCACATGATATCGCAGCTTTATATGGAAAGCGTAGCAGTTATATATATATATATAAAAGTCGTAAATATATATATATATATATATATATATATAAGTTATGTATACGGATATAAAATTCAAGCTCATTAGATATGTCCCACAACAATTATATATATATATATATAAGCAAATAAATGCTAGGATGTAAAAATATAATATATATATATATATATATATATATATATATATATATATATATATATATATATAAAAGCAAGTAAACACTGCACATAAATCAGGCTCAATCGAGGCATAACTCGATAATGTTAGTCCATATATAAATATATATATATATAAGTATATATATACGAGATAGAAATGAAAACCACAGGACCAAGAAAGTCAGGCATACGCACACAACACGACTCTCAATGTGTAGAATAGTGTGTGCAAAGATGAAAGAAAGGCTTTATAGAGTGTGAGAAGGCTTATAGTGAGGTCGCCAATGCACTTCTATGACTCTATATGAATAAACACTCACTCCTCCGTGGTAAAATGTATAGCTATATGTGAGCTAACAGGTGTTTAAGAAGAGCAAGCACTCAATATGGGTGTGTACCAAGCAAATTGGACAGGGCTTCCTCGCCTTTTTTCTCTTTTAAAATGGCTACCCCAAGTCCTCTATTTATAGAAGGGGGAGCCGCAAGTGTACCTGCGGCAGCCGTAGATGCACATGTGGCTGCCCGGGGTGCCTCGGGTTCCGCGGGTCCCGTCGTCTTAAAGTACGTGCACTCGTGCACCGTAATGTCCGCTCGAACTTGCAGAACTTCAATCCGAGCATCCGAATGAGGTATATATGATCTTCTTTGGACTGCTTGTGTTGAGAGTTACGCAATGACATGGATTAGAGGTTGTACGAAGTCAGGAAGAGGGGACCATGCCCATGGTATTCAAGCTTCAAGTTCTATCAGGTGTACTGCCACGAGTCACTCGTGATTGGAACTCCTTGTGTGACGCCCCCAAACTAGGTATACATCACCCATTCTGAGTTGTCAATACATGGTACAGAAACAACTACAACTTTATTACAACAGTAAAACTGTGAGTTTGAATACAAATATTATCTTCTAGACAATATCTATACTCAAATAAATCCTCATCATATTTATTGATACATTATTTTACAAAAATGGTGAGGACTACTAAACAACTCTTTCTAAAACCTTCATTCCATACCCCGACTCAGTACTCGCTATATTCTCACCTCCCGAGAAGAAAAATGGAACAAAAAGGAAAAGGGTGAGCTCAACTAGCCCAAGAAGAATATTATGACTAAGATAATATACAACAAATTATCGTTAGTCTTCAATGGGAAAAATCTAATAGAATTCAATAGACAACAAATTTTAAATCAATATTCGCAATGAAATAATAATTCATTAGAAGAGTTAAGTAGAGAATGCAAACTACTATCTTCTATGTATGAATTTAAAAGTTCATCGTCTATTTTTATCTCTCAGTAACATCAATCAATATACATCCGAATCAAATATTCATCTTTGCACTATGTGCCAAAGATATTCATCGATTGGTCATGTTCATCTAAACACTGCTCATCTTTGCACTACACGCCAAAGATATTTTTCGTAAATCATTCATCTTTGACTATAAGGCAAAGATATTCCATAATATCATCATTTAAGAATGAAGATTATGAAAAATATTTTTAAAGAAACGAATCCAAATTGAAAGCAGAATGACAAGGATTAAGGATTAAGGATTCAGTACTTTGTTTTATCCACGCCCAAAAAATACCTCAAAAATAATCATAGTGGTGTAAAATTCAAGAATGATCAAAACATGGATACAATCAAAGCTAGTATCCACAATAGATATTTTAGACTTAAAAGGAAAATTTTTATTTTTCGATGAATAGTGTCGTATTCGTGAATAAGATCAGATACGTGAATAAGATCAAGTATACGTGAATAGTAACTCCGACACCAAAAGTTCCAAATTTGATAAAAACTTCAGATCAATATTTCAGCATAATGATATTGAAGAACTAATATCATTACGAAAAATAATAATATCCCTTACCTCGAAAGATTAGTACTTCTAGCTGGAATACCGGGTATAGTGCTGAAGGGAACTTGCACCGTCTAACAATACTCAAAGTATATTCAAAATACTCACAAGAATACGCTCGATAATATAGAGAGAAAACTTTGATTTCGGTGTGATTTTCAATTCTAACCTAAGCACCCTATTTATAGGAAAACGCTTAGAACACCAAAGTTAGTAAAATTTAATAAAATATTAATATATATATTAAAATTTCTACGCCTAACCTTCCTAGATCTGATCTCAGCTCATTATGTACATGTTGTAGCCCACAAAACAAACAAAAACGTTTTTATTATTTAAAATATTTTAAACTTCCAAAATCAATTATTTTTGAGCTTCGAACTTCAATAATTTATAATAAATAGCCCTTCTATCAGAAAATTCGAATGTCATGAGTTTTTATAGGAAATTCAATTTCTACAACTTTTCGTAAGAAAGTTTTCCAAATTCCAAATAGAAATTGACCAAATCCACAAACGGGATTTTACTGTGTTATAATCAAATTTTTCAATAAATGGGGTCCACCGACATGTTTAACATGTTTTAAACATTTATTGCAACAAAAATACTCTTCCTCCTCGTATACTCATATATCCCACATTCGATTTGTAAAAATATCACCATTATTATATTATTAAAATATAATAATATATTTAAATGAATTATTTTATCGTAAAAGATAAAATTTCAATTTTCAACAATTGTCACATTAAAAATTTTCTCCATCTATATCCACATAAAATCAATATTTTCCTCATCATATGAATCAATAATTATTTATTCACAAATAATATTACTGAGAATCACAATATTGACAACCGTGCGGTTCCTGGAAAGAGGGGCTTTCAATAAGAATTTCTCCTCATCTTTGCGCAAGCAATTAGGTGACCAAACCTCTCCTTAGATGTAACTTTCTAGACATTGCCAATAATGTTATCTAATAATATTATTCGAGATAATATGAATTATTGCTTCGATAGTGAAAAATATCGTGTAATGACAATTATTCAAAACAACAAGAATATAAAATATCAACGCAAAGAATTATTAAATCAATAAAATATCGAAGCAATAATTATCGTAACCATTATTGAGTAGTGCCTTCTTACGTAAGAATCAATAATTGGTGCAATACCGCAGTAGCTACTTGTGTTTTAACCAATCGAGTATTTTAACAAAGTGATAATTGGTAATAACTACGCCGTTATTTTTAACCAACTTATATTTGTCGTTTTCTTCATCCAATCGCTCGGGTTATGGGTCCCACATGGTTGCTTGGCGTGCCGCATTTAATATTCCCGACACGAGACGAATATTCCACGACCAAACGAATATTCCCCGACAACAATGAATATTTTATAACCACTTGCTTATTTTGAAATATTTGCGTATTTTACCCATAACTATCCACATTAATCAAATCAACCCTTACTATTTCAAAATAGAGAAAAATAAATTTCATTAATAATAAGTTGGGGTCTTACACCTTGGTTCTTGTAGGACACTGTTGTATGTATGTATGTATGAAATGCAGAGACGACGCACATGTGTTGAGGTAGCAAGATGACGTATGACTCTTCACCGGGGTTATCGCCGGTTTGAGTTGAAAGCAAACGTTGCTCAGGGTTACATCTGAGATTGGACTGCTACAAGTGTTGAATGCCGCAATGTCATTTGTGAGAATGCCTGTTTGCCCGGTGTTAGCTCCGGGTCTGAGGTATGAGTGCCTCGGCGGGAGGTCTGATTGAAGTTGATCACATACATTTGAAACAAGCATTTTTGGAGTTATCGCAGGGACTGCAACAGTATTCCTTGGTGTTATCGCCAAGGACAAAACTCGGGGTTATCTTCGAGGTTGGAAATGATGTTCCCGGTGTGTGTTCCGAGGTTGAGACTGATACTCCCGGTGTGTGGTCCGGGGTTGAAACTGAACTTCTGGTAGTATCCGGAATGGATGTGAGCTGTCTTCCAGGGTTATCTCCGAAAGACGAATATGCCCTCCTGTAATGTCAGTAACAGGTGTGCAGAAAATTTCGAGTCTATAACCACGATGCAAAAGAAGTAACGTGGGAATTGAAAGAAAGGATAAGGAAGGATTTCCCACTTTATCAAATACCACAAAATTATAATTTCATGTTATAATTTTATTTGATAATTTAATATACCATACCATATTAAATTATTAGTCACAATATAACACCTCATGTTATAATACAAATCTCTAAATTATAAATTAATTTAATTTAGAAATTTATCTAATAAATTTAGATTTACAAATATTTATTAACGACCATCACATCAATAATTATTTATTCAACAATAAACACCCCAAATAAATATTTATATAATTCAATAAATATTTAGAATTACAATTTGAAATTCTGGATCGTTACATCATGTTGATTTATGAAAAATGTTGCAAGATTTGACTATTTTGGACAATTTAAAAATAGTAAACAAAATTAGAAAATTCCAGAAAAATATATGTTCATAAGGGAACCGCATACTGATATTTCCCTGAAAAGAAAAATTTTTGGACATGTTTTAGTAATTTTCATGTAAATGTTTTATTTATGGATGTTAGGTTTGTAAGATTCATGAACATAATCAAATTGCATCAAAATAAGTCAAAAGCGTAAAAATCAGAGTTTTAAAATTTTACAAACTATATACCCAGATCATTCTTTATGCACAATTATTAATTAAATGAAAAGATGAAGAACAAGAATTATACCCTTGAAGATTCAAGCTTCCTCAGGTATAAGTTAACCTCCAAATCCTTTTCGCGTTCAATTTGAATCCACCGAGTTTGATTCCTTCCTTTGATCAACGTTAGTCACCCAAGTGTTTGGCCTCTAGAGGCGATCCACCAAGGAAGAAGAAAGATTCAAGAAGATGAGTATTTGGCAAAACCCTAGTTTTTCTATCTCTCATAGTAAAAGGCGTACTCTCTCAACTCTTGGAATTGTTATTCACGTGTATTGTGAAAACATCAGCAGCCCTCACCCATAATAAGACTCGTCTTATTTATAGATGTAGGCAACCCTCCTTAAAAATGAAGGAATTGGGTTTTATTTTAATTAATTAAACTCATGTAATTAATTAGGCTTCCTAATCATATTTGAAATAATTAATTAAACTATTTTAATTAATTAGCCTCCTAATCTTATTAGGAATATATGAGAATAGTTTTATTAATTAATTCATAAACTCCTTTAGGAATTAAATAATAATAATAATAATAAAACTCCTCTTATTAATTTATATTTAATATTTTCAAAATATTAAATAATAAATATTAAGCTATTTAATTTATTCTATCACCATATATTAAATTAAATACACTTAACTTATTATTACGATTATGTCATTTTCTTTTTAAATAAATATTCTTCCTTTTATAGTGTGACCCTTTAGGTTCTCCATATTAAACCGGTTGTGAATAAATTAATTAGAACAATTCTAATCTTATTTAAATAAATAAATTAAACTCTTAATTTATTTAAAGAAATAATATTTATTCTACAATAGGGATAAACTTCCCTAGCGATTAACGACTTTCTAGATAATATAGATTTCAACATCAATCATAAAAGAACCTTTGAGTAAATAGTTACCGTAGAATTCAATCCTTTCACCATATTATGTCCCAATTAAATATAAGACATATGATTACTGTCAAGTCTTATTTTATTTAATTATATGTATTTCGACTCTTAAATGCACAACTCCAAATAATGCAAATTAGAAACTCCTTTCTAATTTCATTATGCCTCGGCCAAGGACTACTAGGTTGTCATTTATCAAATCACATAAGACATTTCTCTTCTTTTACTAGAAGCGGTAGATTCTTTATTGATCATACATTATCTCCATGTACAATGTATTATACCCAAGCATACCCTTTGATATACCCTAAGGGTCTTAAGGAATAAGTCATCATACACAAGATACTATGATGATCTCAAGTCCAAGGATGACTTGTACTACTTTCACTACAGAAATTCCTATTGAGAGACAAGTAAAACTCCATTAGGTATTCCTTAGCGAGCCACATTTAGTGTACTAATTCTCCAATAAGCACTTATATACTTGCTTTAGTGTCTCCCCACAAATGATCATGAGATCAATCATCTTCATCCAATGAGCAAGCACCGTATGTATCAATCTACCCGGATTAACTAATCCCCTTTTTAGTAACCATCGATTGGGAATTATTTTAGTTTTAGGCTTTCTAATATTTTAGACCAAATTAGAATGATCATCATCATTATTCTAAAAGCATTGGTTAAAACTATGTGTTTATCACATATTATAAAACAACAACATGTAGATAATTAAAAGCCTTTTGTCAACGTCGAGATTTTTATTTTGTCCCTTTTCTGTTCTTGTTCTTTGGTGTTCTCATGTTAGGTGAGATTTGTTTGAAAAAATAAGTGAAAAAGGTCTGACATGTATATGTCGACGATTTGACTGTAAGAATTGCCAGTTGGTGTTTTTAACCGGTTGCACCAACGTAATCGAGAAAAGGTTTGCACATTGACCCAGTGATGTAACACTACTAAACGGGTCTGTGAAACCGAGATTCATTAAGGTTCGGGGCTTGATTATGCGGAGGGAAGGTGTTAGGCACCCCCCGACATCTGTGTTACCACGGTGACCCCCACTTTTCAAGAAACTGTTATGTGAATTTGTGCGTGTATGTGTGGGTCAATGTGTTGTTATTCGGAAGTAGTGCGAGGCCTCGTTCACACCTATATACAAAGGGTTTTAATTTGTATAAAAAATCAGTTTTAAATAAGATATGACAATGATGTTTTGTAAAAGAGGTTTTTTCAAACCTTGTGCTCAATAGTAATTGAGGCCTTTGATACTTCCATTTTATTATTAAATGTTCGGCTTGGTTTCTTTTATTTTCGAGATGCGAAGCATCTTCGAGAAAATAATATATAGCAGTGCTGAACCCCTCATGGGCATGAAAGCCATCTAAGGAAATTCAAACACCATGAATAATTTAAAAGCTACTTACAGCTGAAAATGTCCATCACGGGAACCGAATCTAGATTTAGTATACTGAATCTGTGATCACATGATTCCTAAGCTCGCATGATGCCGTAATTTATATGAAAGCGATAGCGATTATATATATATATATATATATATATATATATATATATATATAAACATGATCAACCACCACAAAGCACCTCCATGGGAGATTAGAAATTTAAATAAAGCAATAAATACGATCAACCATCATGAAGTAAACTCCAAGCGGGACTAAATGTAAATAAAGCAGTAAAAATGATCAACTGCCACGAAGTAAACTCTAGGTGGGACGGAATGTAAATAAAGCAGTAAAAGGCCACGAAGTAAACTCCAAGCCTGACAGAATATATATATATATATATATATATATATAAGCGATAAACGCACATGATATATATCGATCCCGGCTCGGTTTATCATATTAGCGATTTGTCGTTGTATATATATATATATATATATATATAAACATAAATGAAAACTGCGGACCGAAGTCCGGGCCTACACACGCAACACGACTCTCAACGTGAAGAAGAGTGTGTGAAAAGATGAAGAGAAAGGCTTTAAAGTATGTAAGAAGGCTTACATTAGACTGCTAAAGAAGACTTCTATAGCTTTAAGTGGATGAACACTCGTCTCCGCTGGTAAAAAAATAGCTATATGTGACCTCACAAGTGTTTAAAATGAGAAAGCACTCAATTTAGGGTGTGTACAGAGCAAATTGGACAAGGCTTCCTCATCGTTTTCTCTTGAAATATGGCCACCCCAAGCCCTATTTTTATAGCCGGGAGGGGGGGAGCCGCAGGTGTACCTGCGGCAGAAGTGCACCTATGGCTGCCCGGGGTTCCTCGGGCTCCGCGGGTTCCGCTATCTTGAAGTACGTGCATGCGTGCAACGTGATGTCCGCTCGAACTTGCAGAACTTCAATCCGAGCATCCGATTGAGGTGTATAAGAACTATTTTTGTATAAGAACTATTTCGGACTGCCATTGTCGAGAGCTATGCAATGACATGGGATTAGAGGTTGTACGAAGTCAGGAAGATGGAACCATGTCTTATGTCTTCAAGCTTCAAATTCTATCTGGTGTTCTGCCTTGCGTAATAGTCACTCAGGATTGCAACTCCTTGGTTATTGTGAGACATTGTTTTGTAGAATGTATGTTTATATGTTTTTTGAGACGGCGCCATGTGGGGTTGAGGTGGTAATTTGACGAATTTGCCCTTCACCGGGATTATCTTCGGTTTGGGCTGATAAAGCAGACTTTGCTCAGGGTTATCTTTGAGATTGGGCTGTTGCAAGTGCTAAATGCCCTCAGTGTTGTCTCTGAGGTGGGCCTGTCCTCCCGGGGTTATCATCGAGTTTGGGAGTTGAGTGCCTCGGTATGAGTCCCGAGGTTGAAGCTGACTGCATGGTTTGAAACGAGCATCTTCGGAGTTATCTCCGTAGCTGCAACTGCACTCCTTGGGGTTATCTCCAAGGTTGACATTGTCTTTCCCGGTGTTATTTCCAGGACTGAGACTAAACATCTCGGGGTTATCTGCAAGATAAATCGGCAGTCTTTAGTGGAATTTCCGGTATTTACACTGCTTTCCCTGGGGTTATCTCTTAGGTGGGAAATGATACTCCCGGTGTATTTTCTGGGTTTAAAACTGAATTTTCGATGGTATTTCCGGGATTAAGTTGAGCTGTCTTCTAGGGTTATCTCTGAAAGAAGAATCCGCGGTTCCTGTAATGTTAGTAATAGGTAGGCAAAAATTTCGAGTGTCTACATATGCACCTCTTTTTCATATTCATGCAATGCAATAGCATCGATAAGATAAAAAATACTAGACACTTGAAATACGACAAGATGATCATGATGCAATGCATAACAACATGATGCAAATATATGTGGTTTGTTGGATTGTTCTCCAACATGGTGGCATGATTGCCGACTCCTTGTTGCTTCTACCGGGGGAGCACTAAATAAGCAGCCTGATGAACTGTCATGGATGTGTGATCCACAACTACCAGGAATCTTTAGGTTTGTTAACGTTGGGGTTATCACCAAAGTCTTGAATCCTTGATACAGACTTTATCCTGAAGATGTATCTCTTACATACAAGAGACTCTGTGGGGATGGGTTTTGTCTTGTGGGGATGGGTTTTGTCTGTTGAGGACGTGTATAAAATATTCCATCATCGGTCCTCCCCGATGAGGATGATCTCTCTTGGTTTGCACCAATAGGATATACCAATGTTCTGTCAAAGTAATTGCCAATAATTTATGTCGTCAAGGTTGCCTGACCTTCGCCGACATGTGAAATCAACAGATAAGATCCTCGTTGGGCAAATTTTCAAGGTTGCTTGACCTTCCTTAACATGTACATCAACGGTTGAATTGAGTAAAACTCCGCTGGTTAAAAAAAAATAAGGGTTTATGGCTATGACCATGCATTGCTGGCATCGGACCTGCGCAAGGTATCGCCGAGTATAATTTGCAATAGTTGAGATCATCGGTATAGTGTACCCTATGTTTGGGCGAATACCAATGAGTGATTTGTAAAGCCACAGTTTGGCCCATTAAAACCAGGATTTCAGGCTATTCTGCTCAATCGCATAACATTTTTATTCCTGATTTGGCCTTTTCAGCTTGTAAGAACTCCTTTGCAACTCAAATTGGACTGAGTCGGAGGGGTGGACCCCACCTAGGGGAGCCCCAGGTACACCTGGAGCAGCCACAGGTGGACCTCCGGCCAGCCATGGATGGCTATTAAGGCTGCAGGTTGCCTTTTCAAGTCATTTCATGTTGTGCCGCGAAGGAAATCCGAGAGCTCTTCTTCAGATCTGCCGAAGTTTCATCTTTTCGCAATTTACATCCGCATCGAAGTGTTTTACATCATCTCAGTAACGTATGTATGTCTTCTTTTCCAGTTTTTATCCGTCAAAAAATGACTTATCACATGAAATACATCTAAACACATAGTAGTGATTATGCATGCTTAAATGACTTGACAAAAAATATTCAACATAGTAAATGTTAATATTAAACCATGCTAAATATAATGATGTGAAAAAATTGACTTTTGAAATAGTCAAATTGACACTTTTTTCTGCCATTTCTTATCCTATTTAAGGACAAATGTGCAAAGCTGGAAAAAACAAAATAATCCTGGTAATTAGGCTACCTTTACAGATTTTTTACTGTAATGTACTGATGCATGTAGGATGTATATAACAATGGGTAGGTGTGCTCCTAAATGGCCACCTAGTCATGCCTATGTGCATGCGGATAGTCCTATTTATGAAGGAAACTATGGCAAAAATTTTCAAATTGTAGGCATTGGGTAGTCATGCATTTTTAACTCTACTGTAGATGTATGTTAAAATAATGCATGCATGCATGTAGTTATAAAATTGCATTTTGAAAAGCTCTAGGTTAGAATTTACCACACCCTTTTTGAGGTGATTTGGAGACTTATTGTCCAGATATATGGATTTGAATCAGCCAAGTAGTTCTTGCAGGACCACTTCTGGTGTGCTGAGGAGGGCTTCTGAAGTGCCTCGACCCCGTTCAGTCAGATAATCTTGTCATTTGGCGGAGGCGGTGATACGTCCTGTCCGGGTTGATGTACCAAATGTGGCTCCCGCTCCTACTACACATGTTCCTCATAGGGACCTACCTAGTATTCAGGTGGTGAACCCAAAGCTTCTGGGTGATTTTCTTGATGATTTGAGTCGACACCCCTCAATTTACTTGCATGCAAACAAGGTGCAAAGCTAGATTTTGATCTTCTTTCTTTCCTATTGATGAGGAGTAAAGGATTCTGATGTTGATTTGCTTTGTGATGTAGGTTCATGGCTTTACACAGCCTAGAGGGAACTGGTTCATCATTCACTCCATGTACCAGGCTCTATATCCTGACTATAGAGCGATCATGCATGACTGGGGATTTTGGGCATTCTTTTCCGTCCTTCCCCGCCGTTGTCCATGGGGTTACCTTAGGGCATTATCTAAGTGCTGATTTCACCAAACTTAGTAACTCCATTTGATGGACTGTGAGGTGATGATGACGCCGATGGATTGGCGGTTTATCATAGGTATGGAATTTGGAAGGGCGCCGGTGCCTTGTACGACATATATTACCCTGACCGCCGTCAGATCCTTGCTAGGAGTTCCGGTGGAGGCGCTCAAGGGCAGGACTGTTCGTACAGGTGCTTTGAGTGTAGATGCTATGAGCGGGCTATTGAGTGATCCCATACCCGATGATGTGAGAGTCAGGAATCGCATTCTTCGACAATTATTCCTGATGATCATTAGGGGCTGCTTCATAGCTGATAACTCTTCTACGGTGTCATTCGCTTTGATCAGCGCCACACAATACCTGAACCGTTTTAGAGAGTATGATTGGGGTTCCTACACCTTTGCCTATTTCCTCATAGGAATACACATGCACTCGTAGGGCTTGACAAAGGCTTGGCTAGTATTTTCCCCATTTCTATTGGTGAGTATTTCTCTTATAATTTCCCATGTATAGGTTAAGAGTGTTGACTGACAGCAAATGTTTGCCTTTGTGTTCGCAGTTCTAGCCCTAGGAGAGGCTCTCATGCTTACATTCGGTGAGTGTGTTAGGATTAGATACCTACCCACGAGGATGGCGATGACATCATTCCATACTAGCGGAGGTCCCTGTAGCTGAGGGTTTCACTCATAGCCGCCTATAGCTGGAGTTATTGACAGCTGATGTCGTCACATAAATTCCCTATTCAGGGGAGCACTTGAGCATTGGTTTTGAGGATGGGTACCCGACTAGTGTCGTGTACATGATTTCCACCTGTATGATTCCTCTCTTCATAAATCGAGGATGGGAGCTCTATTTAGAAGAGTGTGCTATTAAGAGTACCATAGGAGAGATTCATATCCCGATCTTGCCTCCTGTCAGGTGTTATTGGCCTATTTCACAGTCACCCGTCATTGATATCCCGTTGTTGGGTGTTGACAGTTTTACATTATCAGAGGGTCCCTGTACTCAGGAGATATTCCAGCATTGGTTATCCCCTTGAACCATTGGAGCCCAGACCCGCGCCACTCAGTTCATGGGGGATATGGTTCCTGGATCCATGATGATGACAGATTGGCTAGCCTGTGTCTGAGATCCGACTTATTTAAAATAAATTGACAGTTTGACCCAGCATTTGGATCGGGCACATTTCTTTATCCGGCACTTGGGCATAAATCCTTCAGAGGCAGATACTTTTGATCCTTCCAGCTCTGGCATTGGCCCCTCAGGTGAACCATATAGCTTTTTCAGTGCAGATTGTCCCTTGTATAGGCCTGACATCCTTGTGGATAGAGATTCAGTGACTCAGGAGGAGTTACATCATGTGGACAAGATTGATGATGTAGACATTGACACCATTATCCTCTTCTGATGTATATTCTCATTATTTCTTTTGATAGGCCTCCGTTAGACACTGGGTGGCTTTTCCCCATTCTCTCTATATCTTTTGATAGGCCTCTGTTAGATGCAGGGCGTTTGTGCCCCATTTCCTTGAATTTCAAGCTGTACAGAGATGTATTAGATGATGATATACGTAGGAATGTATGTACAGTTTTCCATTCCCTATATCATATTGCCATCTATTCTTTATCATGTATGTATTATGTTATGCATATGTTGTTAGGTTTGTAATATTTATGAACGCAATCATATTGCATAAAAGTGCGGAAGCATGTAAAAATCAGAGTTTTAAAAATTTTACAAACCATATACCCGGATCACCCTTTATGCACAATTATTAATTAAACGAAAAGATATGAAGAACAAACATACCCTTGAAGATCCGAGCTTCCTCAGGTACGAGTTCACCTCCAATCCTTTTCGCGTTCAACTTGAATCCACCGGGTTTGGTTCCTTCCTTTGATCAACGTTAGCCACCCAAATGTTTGGCCTCTAGAGGTGATCCACCAAGGAAGAAGAATTTTCAAGAAGAAGGGTATTTGGCTCAAACCCTAGTTTCCATCTCTATAGAAAGGGCGTACTCTCCAACAAATTGAAATTATGTCGTTGTAAAAGTCAACAACCTACTCACCCATAATAAGACTCCTCTTATTAATAGATGTGGGCAACCCACCTTAACAATTAAGGAATTGGGTTTTATTTAATTAATTAAATTCTTTTAATTAATTAAGCTCCCTAATCTTATTAGGGATAATTAATTAAAACTCCTTTAACTAATTTTCCTTCCTAATCCAATTAGGAATAAATGAGAAGTACTTATATTAAATTAATTCCTAAACTCTTTTAGAAATTAAAATAATAATAATTGTAATAATATTAATAAGACTCCTCTTATTAATTTATATTTAATATTTCTAAAATATTAAATAATAAATATTAAGCTATTTAATTTATTCTATTACCATAGATTAAATTAAATATACATACATATTATATTATTACGATTATGCCATTAACTTCTTAAATAATTATTCTTCCTTTTATGGTGTGACCCTTTAGGTTCTCCATATTAATAGGTTGTGAATAAATCAATTAGAACAATTCTAATCTTATTTAAATAAATAAATTAAACAATTAATTTATTTAAATAAATTATATTTATTCTACAATAAGGATAAACCTCCCTAACGATCAGCGACTTTCCGGATAATATAGATTTCAACATTAATCATAAAAGAACCTTTGAGTAAATAGTTACCGTGCAATTCAATCCTTCCACCATCTGATGTCCCAATTAAATATAAGACATGGAATTATTGTCAAGTCTTATTTTATTTAATTATATGTATTTCGACTCTTAAATGCACAACTCAAATAATGCAAATTAGAAACTCCTTTCTAATTTCATTACATTTCGCCAAGGACTCTTTGGGTTGTCATTTATCGAATCACATAGGACATTTCTCTTCTTTTATTAGAAGTGCTAGATTCTTTATTGATCATACATTATCTCCATGTACAACTTATTATACCCAAGCATACCCTTTGATATACCCTAAGGGTCTTAAGGAATAAGTCAAAGTATAACTCATCATACACAAGATACTATGATGATCTCAAGTCCAAGGATTACTTGTACTACTATCACTACAGAATTCCTATTGACAGCAAATAAAACTCCATTAGGTATTCCTTAGCGAGCCACGTTCAAGTGAACTTATTCTCTAATAAGCACCTACATACTTGCTTTAGTGTCTCCACACAAATGATCATGAGATCAATCATCCTCATCCAATGAGCAAGCAACGTATGTACCAATCTATCCGGATTCACTAATCCCCAATTTAGTAATCCAATGATTGGGAACTATTTTAGTTTTAAGCTTTCTAAGAATTTAGATCTCATTAGAATGATCATCATCATTATTCTAAAAGCATTGCTTAAAACTATGGGTTTATCACATATTATAAAATAACATCATGTAGATAATTAAAAGCCCTTAATAAATTAATACTTTTTATTAATAAATGAATAAGATTGTTACAAAGTATATGCTTTATCATCAAACCTGATTGGCTTGTGTGCATATTACTTTCATATGTATGTATGTCTAGAGATATTCAACATTAACCCTTGGATAATCTTATGATACGGCCCACACAGATGTCTTCTTGGACAATTAGCCGCATTGATCATACCCTACCAGTATTGGTGGCATCCCGTCTGAGATCGTGATATGATAGTATGTCACCTTTAGACAGGGTGACTATAGATTAGTTATTGTAGCATACTATGACTCTCTTGATGTTTCAGGTTCCCGTAGGCTTTGTAGAGGGTATGCTGGAGCATTGGATACCGGAGAGACATGTATTCCGATTTGGCATCCACTAATTGACTCCTACTCTAGAGGAGTATGCACGGTTGATGGCGCTGCCATTGGACAGACCTTGCACGCGGATGGTCATCGGTGACATGAGCCGACAATTTATGACCCTCACCGTGCTGAGGCATAGAGTTGTGCAGGATGAGATCACATCCGATCACGTTATATCCCAGCATTTTTTGATGGACAGATTTAGCTCTGAGGATAGTCATACACGACACTCTAGGGATTTGACCATGCTAGAGGATCATTGGCACTCGGCCAGAGTAGATATCTTGCTACTGTGCGTATTGTCGTATGTATACATGCCACGGTACATGGATGAGCTAGATATTGGCGCTATTATGGCTGTGAGAGCTCTCAAGGAGGGTCACACCATCATACCAATGATCATAGGAGAGACGCTGAGGTCGTCCACATATTGCAGCACTTACCCTGTAGGGGTATTCACATGTAGCTCGGTCATGTTGTACATGTGATTTATAGCACACTTGAGACCGATAGGCACTTTCAGATGGCACGGGTATTGTTTCACCCATGAGATAGCTATGTCGTTCTCCTTCCAGCCTGTGGAGTGTACAGATCCTACATCTTGGTCCTTTTTCCTGGCAGAGATCGGAGATCCGTTTGATATATTGTCGTGTACAGGGCTCAGCTCAGCCTACAGCTTCATCACTCATGCTCTGGGTATGGATTATCTCCCTCTATCTGGTTTGAGGGGCATGACTACTTACCACCCACTGGTCGTGATGTGTCAGTTTGACTAGTTCCAGGACTTCCATCCTTTTGAGGGGGCATTAAGTTAGCGCTTAGCTTCTCGCCACTTATCAATAGAGGATAGATCCAGGTTGTATGCCCAATTGGATCAGCGTGGGCTAGCTGCATTTTCCGTTAGCCACCTGGGTTATTCTGCAGAGTATTCCCCATAGATGGCGACAAAGACGACATTGACTGTGGCAGTATCCACAGTGCATGGGATTTATTCCAGCGATGGGGAGCCTATGGAGGAGACTTATATTCCCACCGAGGAGGATTTAACCACTAGGTTTCCAGTAGTTGTGATGGATTCTCCCAGTACGAGTGCTACTGTGATTTAACATTTATCACAGTATTTAGAGCAGAGTCTTCATCTGATGACCTTTCAGAGTGATCAGGCTAGGGCCTTGATGTTGACAACTCTTGATAGAAGAGACGCCGCTCTATTGGAGAGAGATGAGGCCATATCAGCCAGAGATGCATTGATTGTAGAGCGGGATGCTGCCCTATCTACTTAGGATGTGGCCGTTACAGATAGTACTTCAGTGAGATCCCTTACGACTGACATCCTTGCCGATATGAATGCATACATTGATGAGCATCATGCTACTATGCAGTTGGCCTCAGATCTGCTAGCTCGTGTAAATTCCATTGGGCAGGAGCTTGCAGCGTTACCTCCCTCTTCGGAGAGAGATGCTATGTTAGATCTGATAGTACGCATACATACAGACCCATAGATAGACTTGTATTTTCCTGCACAGACTAACTTAGCCATTTTGTCATGTACATCACATATGTATATATCAAACAACATTATATATGGCAGGGAAATATATTTTGATTTACTTCACTTTCAATTTTCCCTTGATACGTGCTTGATATTTGCCTGTTTCTTCAGGGCTTGTGATTTTGATATATTCTAAACTCATCCTTGATGTGTGGACATTGAGACGTCGCAAGATCTTTTAGAATGGATCATTGCTCTGTGTATATCCCTACTCTCTTTGGTGTCTTGGGACTGGTTTCTATATGTAAACGTGGAGATGAGTGTGGCTTTTCCTCTCTGAGATTGACTGTACCACAGATGGTCGCCAGTACTCCTATTTAAGAGGAGCCCAGTTAGTTCCATCTCTTATGGATTGGTGTTGCTCTTCCAGGAATCAACCGAAGCTTAGATGGTCGCCGAATCTCCCATTTAGGGGGAGGTCAGGTAGTTCCATCCCTTTGGTCTGAAGCCGATGAATAGTGGTGAATTAAAGTTTGATCTCAATACTAGGTAACAAGTCTTTGTGTTTTGGTAGGGGGTTAGACCGAACCATGAATGGCTTCCTACGTACTCCTATTAAAGAGGAGACCAGGTCTACGTAGTTCGAGCCTGGTGTAAAAGGTTCAACGCTGAATGTAAAAGTGTGTATGAATGTTTTTGTTGTTTTTGTTTATGTAGAGAAAGGGCAGAAATGTTTTTGTTATTTTTTGTTTTTTATTGCGACTGGGCCATATAGAATATGGTTTCCTACGTACTCCCGGGTACCAGGGAGATGAGGTTGATGTAGTTCGCCCCTCAGGACGATTTGTAGGTGACGAAAGTTTGATCCCATGTGCAGGCTAAATTACGGGGGAAAGAAAGTTTGATCCCATGTTTGGGACAAACTGCAGGTGTGAAAAAATTTGATCCTATGTTTAGGACAAACTATAAGTGTGAAAAAGTTTGATCCTATGTTTAGGACAAACTGCAGGTATGAAAGGTTCAATCCCTAGTAGGATAACCAAAATTGTATGAAAGGTTTGAAATGAAGTGAAACCAGGCTGCTGGCTTGAAGAGTATGTTTCCCTAATGGAGAAGAGCAGTATGAAGAAGATTTTGTATGTAAGAAAGGGTTAGAAAAACTGAATGACTGGTGATCTAATGATCTAAAACCAGGATATTTGCTTGATGGTAACCTCAGACATATTACCGTTTCACGGTGTTCGAGTTGATGAGTTGTGGATATCCATCGCCGTCTATTACCTGTAGTCTGAGAGCGCCTCCTGTCAATACCTCCTTGACAACAAACGTGCCTTCTCAGCTTGGAGCGAATTTTCCCTTAGATTGATCTTAGTTGTCAATGATCTTCTTCAAAACCAAGTCATGTTATTTAAACAGTCGTAGCTAGACTTTTCTATTGTAGGATCTAGCGATCCTTTGTTGATATAACTGACCATGGAAGATAGCCGCGGTTTGCCTTTTTTCTATTAGAGACAATTGGTGATATCTGTCTTGTACCCATTAGTCTTCATCCAGCTGAGCATCCATCAACCCTTTGAGAGATTCTATTTCCACCTCTATGGGGAGCACTACTTCCATCCCATAGGCTAATGAGTAGGGGGTTGCCCCAATGGAAGTACGCATTGAAGTTCTGTAGGCTAATAAAGTCAGAGGTAACAAGTCAGGCCATCCGTTGTGGTTGGCGGACATCTTTTGCATGATTTTCTTAATGTTTTTATTTGTCGCTTCAACAGCACCATTCATCTTTGGACGGTAGATGATGGAGTTAAGGTGTTTGATGTGGAATTTACTGCATAACTCTTCCATCATTTTATTATTGAGGTTCTTAGCATTGTTTGACACAATGACTTCTGGTTGTCCATATCGACAAATGACATTATTTCTGATGAAAACAATGATGAATTCTTTGGTAACCCTAGGGAAGGAGGGTGCTTCTACCCATTTGGTGAAGTAGTCAATCATGGTGAAGATAAACCGATGCCCATTACTGGCTTTAGGCTCGATGGGTCCGATCACGTCCATTCCCCACATTTAGAATGGCCAGGGCGAACTCATATTGTGGAGTTCCCTTGGAGAGGTGTGGATATCATTTCCATGAATTTGGCATTGGTAGCACCTCTTGACGTGATCATCACGATCGACCTTTGAGTAAGCCGATAATGTTACGCTCGAGGATCTTCTTAACAAGTAGGGGGTCACTCATGTGTGGGACACATACTCCACCATGGTTTTCATCCATGAGCCTCTCAGCTTGGTCTTTGTCCAGACATCTAAGGAGACCTAATCCCGCATCTCTTTTGTAGAGTGCATCTCCGCTCAAGTAGAATTTTATAGTCAATGGATGGATCCACCTTTTTTAGTTGGGCTCACCTCAGCGGGTGTAGATGTATCTCGCAGATACTCCTTGATGTTCTGATACGAAGGGTGTTGGATGGGAGGTAGCTCATCCGATACTTCTCCAACATAGTTCCCATAGGATGGAGCCTTTTGCAGGGCAAATGTAATGCTTGACATGCTTTCTTTGTCAGATATGTGAATCAAGGAGGCCAAAGTTGCTAGAGCATCTAAAAAGTCATTCCTATTTCGAGGAATGTGGAGGAAGGTTACTTCTTCAAACTCTGAAGCCGTCTGTAAAACTTGCCGATGGTAAGGCAACAAATGTAGTTCCTTAGTTTGATAGATTCCCATAGTTTGTTTGATAACCAACTCCGAATCCCCAAAGATAGTTAGCCGTCTGACACCCATTGAGCGAGCAAGTTTTAGCCCCATGATACAGCCTTCATACTCTGCTGTGTTGTTGGTGCTGACAAATTACAATTTGACAACGACGGGATACTACTCCCCAGTACCGGACACTATAACTGCTCTAGCTCCAGAATCTTCTGTGTTACCAGCTCTATCAAAATACATTTTCCATGTGTGGCATGCATCGTACTAATGGTGTTGCTGAATTTCCATGACCCCTTCACCGGGGAAGTATGTTTCTGAGGGTTTGTAATCCCCTGCGGGTGCGGCGGCCAGTTGATCCGTAATTCCTTGACCTTTAATGGACTTTTATGTTACGTAGACGATGTCGAATTATTGCAGAATCAACTGCCATCTGGACAACCGACAATTTAGTATGGGCTTACTAAACACATATTTGAGAAGATCCACGTGGGATATGAGATGGGTTGTGTGACCATGCAGGTACTGCTGTAACCTCATGGAAGCCCATGCTAAAGCACAACAAGTCTTCTCAAATAGAGTGTACTTGTATTCATTGCTTCTAAATCTTTTGCTTAGGTAATAGATAGCTCGCTCTTGGACTCTATCGTCTTTTTGTCCCAGCATGCAACCCATAACATTGTCGTTGATGGAAAGGTACATAAATAGGGGAACATCATCCCTGGGAGGTACCAAAATGGGAGCGTTAACCAACTGCTCTTTGATTGTAAGGAAGGCTTTCTGACACTCATCATTCCATTTTATGGAAGAGTTCTTCCTTAACAGCTTGAAGATGGGCTCATAGGTTGCTGTGAGTTGAGAGATGAACCGGCTAATGAAATTGATTCTTCCCAAAAATCCCCGTATTTCATTCTCTGTCTAAGGAATGGGCATTTCCTTGATGGCATGGATTTTGGTGGAATCCAGCTCAATTCCTTTGTGGATGACTAGGAAACCTAGCAACTTGCCTGATTTAACGTCAAAGGTGCACTTGGCTGGATTCAACTTCAAGTTATACTTACACAACCTGTTAAAGAGCTTTCTGAGATGGTCTAAGTGGTCTTCCTCCCAGAGGGACTTGACAATGATGTCGTCCACATAGATTTCTATCTCTTTGTGCATTAAATCGTGGAAAAGAGCCATCATAGCTCTCTGATAGGTTGCTTTGGCATTGATGAGGCCAAATGACAACCGTCTATAACAAAAGGTTCCCCAAGGCATGATGAAAGCAGTTTTCTCATGATCCTCCTCAGCAACCATAATCTGATATACCCCATGAAGCAATCTGGAAAGGAGTACATGTTGTATTGAGTAGTATTGTCAATGAAAATGTGGATAAATGGCACGAAAAAGCTATCCTTAAGGCAAGCTTTGTTCAGATCCCGGTAATCCACGCAAACTCTCACCTTTCCTCCTGGTTTAGGCATGGGGACTATGTTTGATAGGCATTCAGGGTATGTAGACACTATGACGATGCCCACTTGAATTTTTTTCACAATTTCTTCTTTAACCTTTAAACTCCACTCAGGTTTCAATCGCCTGAGCTTTTTCCAAACTGGCTTGAATCCCTCTTTAATGGGAAGGCGATGAAGGACAATGTTAGTGGACAAACCCACCATGTCTTCATGAGACCATGCAAACACATCTTTGAATTGGGTTAGTAAAGAAGCCACATCATTCCTTTGGTTTGGAGTGTGGTCTGAACCAATCAGGATTAGCTTAGGGTTTTCTAAGGTTCCGAGATTGAAAGAGGTGGTTTGATCAAGGTTAGGTTTAGGTTTGTCTTCGACTCATTCCTTGATCTCCTGAGGTATCTCAATGTCCTCTTGTATTTCCATCAAGTTTGAGTCTAACTTTTTATCAAAGTTATAGTCCTCGTGGAGAAAAGGCACCTAATTAGCAAGTATAGGTGTCGACGTCGGGATTTTTAGTTCTCCCTTTTCGTTACTTGTTCTTTGGTGTTCTCATGTTAGGTGAGATTTGTTTGAAAAAACAAGTGAAAAAGGTCCGACATGTGTAATGTCGACGATGGATTTGTTAAGAGTAAGCGGTTGGTGTCTTGAACTAGTTGCACTAACATAATCTGAAAAAGGTTTGCACATTGACCCGGTGATATGACCTTCGCTAAAGCAGTCTGTGAAACCAAGAGATTCATTTGGGTTCGGGGGCTTGATTATGCGGAGGGAAGGTATTAGGCACCCCCCGACATCCGTGTTGCCACGGTGACCGCCACTTTTCAACAAATTGTTATATGAATGTGTGTGTGTGTGTGTGTGGATCAATGTTCAATTATTTGAAAGTAGTGCGAGGCCTCGTTCGCACCTATATACAAAGGGTTTGAATTTATAGAAAAATTCAGTTTTAAGCAAGATATAACAATGAAGTTTTGTAAAAAGAGGTTTTTCAAACCCTGTGCTCAATAGGAATTGAGACCTTTTCATACATCCACTTTATTATTAAATGTTCGACTTGTTTGTTTTTATTTTTGAGATGCGAAGCATCTTTGAGAAAATATATCTGTGATCTTAGAACTCCTCTTGGGCATGACAACCATCTAAGGAAATTAAATGTATAATTTGTAAATAATGTACAGTCAAGTTTAAATTTGAAAATGTCCATCACGGAACCGAATCTAGATTGATAGATTGAATCTGTGATCACATGATTCCTAGGCTGACATGATACTGTAGTTTATATGAAAAGCGATGGCAGTTATATATATAAAAGCGGTAAATATATATATCTGAGACATGATCAACCACCATGAAACAACTCCATGGGGATCGGAAATGTAAATATATAAAAGCGGTAAATATATATATATATATATATATATATATATATATATATATAAGAAGTGAACGCATACGGATATAAAATCCGGGCTCATCGAATATGTCAAAATAACAATTATATATATATATATATATATATATATATAACATAATAAAGCGCTCAGGATGTAAAATCCGGGCTCATCGGATATATGTCGATAACAATTATATATGTAGTATATATATATATATATATATATATATATATATATATATATACATATATAAGTATATATATACAGACAAAAATGAAAACCACAGATCGATGAAGAGTATATAAGTATATATACAACATGACTCTCAATGTGTAGAATAGTGTGTGCAAAGATGAAGAGAAAGGATTTATAGGGTGTGAGAAGGCTTACAGTGGGATGCCAATGCAGGCTTTTATGACTCTATATAGATAAACACTCAGCTCCCGCCGGTAAAAATATAGCTATATGTGAGCTAACAGATGTTTAAAATGAGAAAACACTCAATATGGGGTGTGTACAGAGTAAATTGGACAAGGTTTCCTCGCCTCTCTTTTTTTTTTAAATGGCCACCCCAAGCCCTCTATTTATAGAAGGGTAGCATAGATTTACTGTGTGGTGCCTTGGGGGTGCCGACTCATGAGTCCCATTTTCTCAAAATGCGTGCACTTTCGTGCCTTTTGTAATCGGAGCATCCAAACGAACTTGCAGAACTTCAATCTGAGCATCCGAACGAGGTATATAAGACCTTCTTCGGACCGCTTGTGTTGAGAGTTACGCAATGACATGGATTAGAGGTTGTACGAAGTCAGGAAGAGGGGACCATGCCCATGGTCTTCAAGCCTCAAATTCTATCTGGTGTGTTGCCACGCATAATAGTCACTCGGGATTGGAACTCTTTGGTTCTTGTAGGACATTTGTTGTATGTATGTATGTATGAAGTGTTGAGACGACGCGCAGGTGTTGAGGTGGCAAAATGATGTTTGACTCCTCACCGGGGTTATCTCCGATTTGAATTAAAAGCAGACGTTGCTCAGGGTTACATTTGAGATTGGACTGCTGCAAGTATTTGAATGCTGCAAGGACATCTGTGAGAGTACCTGTCTGCCCGATGTTAGCTCTGGGTCTGAGGTATGAGTTCCTCGGTAGGAGGTCTGAGATTGAAGTTGATAGCATGCGCTTGAAACAAGCATTTCCGGAGTTATCGCCGGAACTGCAACAACATTCCTTGGGGTTATCTCCAAGGACAAAACTCGGGGTTATCTTTGAGGTTGGAAATGATCCTTTCGGTGTGAGTTACGGGGCTGGAAATGATACTCCCGATGTGTGTTCCGAGGTTGGAAATGATACTCCCGGTGTGTGTTCTGGGTTTTGAAATTGAACTTCTAGTAGTATCTAGAATGGATGTGAGCTGTCTTCCAGGGTTATCTCCAAAAGACGAATCTGCCCTCTTCTTGCAATGTCAGTAACAGGTGTGCAGAAAATTTTGAGTGTCTAGAGATGCCCCTCTTTATCATATTCATGCAATGCAAGGCATGGATAGGATAAAGAATCCTAGACACTTGAAATGCAACAAGATAAACATGATGTTATGTGCAGCAACATGATGCAAATGTATGATGCATGAATGAAATGATTGCTGGTTCCCTGTTAATCCTGTTAGGATGACAATCAGTGATGTCTTGGACATGCGATCCAAGTCTTCAAGGATGATGACATTGGGGCTATCACCAAAGTCTTGAATCTTAGACACAGACTTCTACTCCATAGAGGTACCTCTTGTGTACAAGAGATCAGTGGGGAAAAAGCTTTGTCTATTTGAGGATGTGTATAAAATATCCCACCATCCTGTCGGAGTTATTGCCAACAGTATGTACTTGACAGGGCTACCTGACCTTCACTGATGTGTGTATCACCAGATAGATCCCTGCTGGGTGTATTGTTAAGGCTGTTTAACCTTCATTGATATGTATGTCAATGGTTGCATTGTGTTGTAACCCCCGCTGGGGATACTTGGATAAGTTTAACTTCAGCGTTGTAACCCCCGCCGGGGATACATAGGCATGGATAAGTTTCTTTGATGTGTTTATTTGCCACCGGCTGAGATAACGTCAAGGTTGCTTGACCTTCATTGATGTGTGTATCAATGGTTGTGAATGCGCTGTAACCCCCGCCGGGGATACGTGGATGCTTGAAAGACTTGCGTTGTGACCCCTGTCGGGGATACTTTGTCAACTTATAACTTCGGCGTTGTAACCACCGTCGGGGATATATCATCAGTTCGTAACTTTGGCGTTGTAACCCCCGCCGGGGATACTTCATCATTTTATAACTTCGGCGTTGTAACCCCCGCCGGGGATACTTCTAGGGTTGTGACTCTGCACTGACGGCATCAGACCTTTGTGAGATATTGCCGAGCATGATTTTTAAAAGCTGAGGCCATTGGTATAGTATACCTTGTATGCAGGCGAATACCAATGAGTGATATGTTGTGCCAGAGTTTGGCCCGTGAAAACCAGGATTCCAGGCTATTCCGCTCAATCGCGTAGCATTTTTATTCCTGATTTGAAGATGACTTGGCAATAACGGGTTACACAGATGCTAGTTTCTAGACTGATAATGATGACTATAAGTCTCAGTCAGGTTTTGTATTTTGCCTTATTGGTGGTCTTTGTTAATTTGAAAGAGTTGAAGCATGAGACAAGAGCCAATTCTACAATGAGGGTGAGTATATTCTTTGCTTCTAGTGTGCCGAGGAGGTTGTATGGATTAAAAAGTTTATCACTGAACTTGGTGTTGTTCCAACTATTGTTGATCCAGTTGCTCTATAGTGTGATAATAATGGAGCCATTGCATAGGCTAAGGAACCCAGATCTCACCAACGATCCAAGCATATACTTAGGCTGTACCATCTCATCCGTGAAATCATTGATAGAGGAGATATACATATAGGAAGAGTGCTAACGGATGATAATGTTGCAGATCCACTGACCAAGGCTTAGTCACAGTAGAAGCATGACGGTCACACTAGTTCCAAGGGTATTAGATATATGAGTGATTGGCTCTAGTGCAAGTGGGAGACTGTTAGAGTTTATGCCCTAAAGGCCAATTATTTGATATAATTGCTTAACGTTTTGATATTATATTTGATTGAATAAATGAATGATTTTATTATGGTTTTATTTACTACGTTATATAAATGTTAACATAATAAAAATCCTTAAAATATTGATACAAATTATATAGTTTCAAGTATGTGACCTGAACATGAGATTATATAATTACAATTAGTATCATTGTTCTTAAATATCCCTAGTCGAGTATCATTGTTGATGGGACTACAATGATGCATTAAGACTAGTATGTGGATTGACTGATGACCAAATCTCATTGGTCATAAATATATGAGATATTAAGTCAATGCATAGGTACATGTTAGAGAATGATGTACTGGACAAACCCACCATGAGAATTCTATGTGGAGCATTATGCGAAGTGTCATTAGCAATTCTCATAGTGACAATGATGTAATGATCCTCCGACCTGAAATCACAATATTACTACACGCGAATTTATGTACTTTGATATCATTAAAGGTCACCTTTAATAGGGTGAACTATAAAGGTGATTATTGGGTACATCATGAATCGTGTGAGGAATATGAGTGATCTAGATGGAATTTAACCCCTCCATGTATTGGGGTGATATCCATAGGCCTCTTGATTGAGTAGGACTATGAAATGCATGGCCATGCTCAAATAGTGATTTGTTTCATATAGTCTACTCATTGATCAAGAAAAACTCAGATTAAATTATGAAGAGTATGACACATTCCATGACTCGAGTTTAATCTAGGATATTAAGGTTAAAAGAATTAAATTACATTGAAACATTGGTCACGAAAAGGTTGCATCGAATCATCGATTTTATTATTACTTGGGTAGCATTGATGCATTACTAGATGTCGCTCACTGTTTATAATTTTATAATATGATTTTAAAATTATTGTCAACGTAATAATAAATTATAGGGTCACACACATAGAACGTAATTTAAAAGGGAATTAATTTAAATTTTAAGGATTTAAATATATTAATATGATTAATAGTATTTAAATCACGAATTTAAATTAAAAGGATAATTTGTATATATGTATATTAATTAAGTAAGACTTAATTAAGATATATATATATATATATATATATAAATTTGGATTTTATAAAATTAGGTTTTGATTAATTCCTTTTAACTACTATATATATGATATATAGCAGCCACTTAGGGTAATATCATAACTGAAAAACCCAAGCCGCTCTTAGAGAGAGACTAGAGAGAAAACCTTTTGAAAAATCCTCTTCCTTTGGTTGCTAGTACCGCAAGTCCCTTTATTGCAGAATCGTGTGACGGTTCGTGCGACGTTCATGTGGATACCATAGAGACGTAGTTTTGTGAGGAATTGCGTTGGAGATTCGAAGCGTTTCAGAAGCTTTTTCATATTCGATATAATCTATTTACACTGAATTAATATCTGTTTCGCATGGATCTTGTTTTGGGTTTCGGAAATTATTCTGTTTTTGTTTAATTTTATTCTGTTGTGCGTTGCTTTGATGTGCCAAAATCCCAACATGATTTGGCCTTTTCAGCTTGTGAGACCTCCTTTGCAACTTGATGAGTGCATATTATTCATTTATTTTGATTCCATTATATTTAGTTTTATTGCATGTTTCATGTGTATATGAGCTTTTTAAGGTGTTTTATGATTTTAGGAAGAATTGGAGCTGAAATGAGGAAAAAGAGAAAATTGCAGAATTTTTAGCATTAAGTTGGATGCATGTTCTTAGCTTAGGACTTGAATTTTATTGTAGAGCTCTTCTTTATCTTTCCAAAACATCTTGAATCGTCCCAATCGGAGTTCATATGAAAAAGTTATGATATTTTTAATAAACGGACGTTGAACCTCAAAGTTTGGAAGTTGCAATTTACACAGCAGTCACTTGGAGCCCGATTTCGACCTTGATGCAGAGCTATTTTGTCGATTCTCAAAGAATGAAAGTTGTATATCTCGTCGATATATTCGCTTTGATATGTAGCAAGCCCTGTAACTCCTCCCGAGTCAAAAGTTATGCTCGTTTTACCAAAGGACGTCGCAGTAGGAAATGAAAATTCGCCCCAGCGAATTTGAGCGGGAAAATCAGGAAATCATGGATTTTTGGAAAGTTTCTAAATGCAGATTTGGATTGATATTTCTATTAGCTTTAGGATTTCCTTTAGACTAAGATTTATTTCCAAATTGAATTCTATTTCTTTATGGAAACTAGTTATGATTTGAAATTCCTTTTAGGATTTGGATTTCTACATCCTATAGGATTTAGGACTTTGTCTAGCACTATAAATAGAGGATGAAAGTCAGGGTTTTAGGCATTCAATAATCAAATATCATCTATTGGAGTGTAGACTTAAGAGCATGTCAGGCTAGTTCTTTTTTTTCAGTTCTAAAGGGAGGTGAATCCTTGTTACAAGTAATTGATTAATTGAGTATTATTATTTATTCCTTCATGTGTGAAATTTCTTCTGATAATATGTTTTCATTGATTGCATGCTAATTGATCTAATTGATTTAATATGGCCAATTGAATTAGTTTGATCATTATCATCTGCTAGATTAAGATTGGTATTACGTGTAATTGATATCTCTCTTCATCACAAGTAGCAAACTTGGTAATAATAATTGTGGACAAGCTTTTGTTTATTGCTAAGATTATTAGAAAACAAGTTAAACAAATCGAGCTTATGTGTTTGTTGCTTGGATTAGCCTAATTCTCTATTTCTTAATGCTTCTATCATATTAAATCTAGAGAGCTTATTCTAGGTTGTATGCTAGTTAGAATCTGGTGGAGAGCTTGTTTCATACAGTGATAATCTAAGGAGAATTTCAGATAGTAGAGCTTATTGTTATCTAGGGCTAATAATTTCATTGAAGGGAAAATAATAATTACTTGATTAATTGATTGTTGTACTTGGTGAAACTGAACTGCAGAATTGAAGTTTTTACATATTTGGTTAATTTCATCATTAATTCTTGTTCTCTTAGTTTAAAAACAATTCTCAAAACCCCCATCTTTATTTTTTTGTTCAAATAGTAAAATAATTCTAAAACAACTTTACTCCGTGTGGGATCGATCCTTACTTGCTACTATGCTAATTATTATAAATTGTAAAGTGAAAGTGAGGTTAATTTAGGAGTGTCAACGACAGCTCCCAAATTTTGGCGCCGTTGTCGGGGAGTAATTTGGCGTTTTATTTTTTATTCTATTATTTGCCTTGTTCTTGTTTTATGACTTGATCTTCTCAGGCTACTATATTAGATTTTGATCCAGAGATTGAGAAAACTGCAAGGAGGCTAAGGAAGGAAAAACTTAAAGTTCAACAGTCTTCTGCAGATGTAGACGAGGCTTCTGCATCATCACCATGCCTCAATTTAGCTTTGGAATTATTATCCAACGAATCCGACAAAGAAGAAGAGATGGCGATTCCAAACAACAATAGAACTCTCAGGGAGTTGGCAACTCCTAATTTAAATCAACAACCTCTGTGCATTGAATATCCTAATTTAGATGCTGCATTTGAACTTAAATCTGGACTAATCCATTCACTGCCTACTTTTCGTGGTCTTACAGGTGAGGACCCCTACAAACATCTGAAGGAATTTCACGTGGTGTGCTCCACTATGAAACCACATGGAATCACCGAAGAGCAAATCAAGCTGAGAGCATTCCCATTCTCCTTAGCAGATTTGGCAAAGGATTGGCTGTACTACCTACCCTCAAGATCAATACAGTCTTGGAATGACATGAAGCAGTTGTTCTTGAAGAGATACTTTCCAGCCTCAAGAGTAGCCAACATAAGGAAGGAGATCTGTGGGATTAGACAATTCAGTGGGGAGACGCTATACGAGTATTGGGAAAGATTCAAAAAGCTTTGTTCTAGCTGTCCACCGCATCAAATAGATGAACAACACCTAATCCAGTATTTCTACGAAGGGTTGGTACCGATGGATAGGAGCATGATCGATGCAGCTAGCGGAGGAGCACTAGTTGAATTGAAGTTTTTACATATTTGGTTAATTTCATCATTAATTCTTGTTCTCTTAGTTTAAAAACAATTCTCAAAACCACCCATCTTTATTTTTTTGTTCAAATAGTAGAATAATTCTAAAACAACTTTACTCTGTGTGGGATCGATCCTTACTTGCTACTATGCTAATTATTATAAATTGTGAAGTGAAAGTGAGGTTATTTTAGGAGTGTCAACGACAGCTCCCATAACTCTAACTAGAGCGAGCCGAAGGTGTGGGACCCACATAGGGGTGCCGCAGGTACACCTGCAGCAGCCGCAGGTGGACCCGCGGCCAACCGTGGCTATGTAAAGCCTGTAGGTTGCTTTTATAAGTCATTTTCAAGCTACGCCATGAAGGAAATCTGAGAGCTTTTCTTCAGACCTGCTGAGTTCGGGCAACTTTCTGCATATTTTGCCACCATACAAGCGTTCTTCACTGTCCTGGTAACATATGCATGTATTCTTTTCCAGTTTCTATCCGTTGGAAAATGACTTATCACATGAAATGCATTTAGACACATAAGTAGAAGAGAACTTCCCTGTAATCAGCTAAGCGTGAAGTGATGTGGCGATGGCAGCGATGATCATTTTCCTATCCATTGAACCTCCAATACCTGCAATGAAGAGAGACAACATGGATTAGATTATAAGAGAACTTAATAAGCAAATTAATTCCTATCTACTTAATAAACTAGTAAAGCATATAAATATAAAAATTCCTGGGTTGCCTCCCGGTCGGTAACTTGATTCTGATCTTTCGGCTGACTTTTAATACGATCAACGCTATCAATTAAGTAAATCGATAATTGAGGAACCCTCCATCCATCGGAAATAATGTAGCTTTTGGTAGGTTCCCATTTGTGATAGCCATTGCATTAAAGTCACCTAGCATGCTTTGTTTACATATGTGCCCAATTGAGAATGTTGACTAACTAGGTGCTTTTCTATCCGTTGAGCCTATGATTCGATTGGGGCTTTGAGGCTTGGCAAGAACAACGGGCTCTTCTTCTTTCTTTTCTAGCTCATCGCACCATGGCTTCGCAATTGTACTCGCTTTTACGTCACAAGGAGTATTGCCAACGACATGACTACCTAGCGGACAAGGTTTTGCAAATCTAACCGGATTCTTGAACTTTGGTGGAGAAGGCACTTGAGGCATTAACAACATCGGCTCATCCTCGTTAGTACTCATAGTTAGCTCTTCACCGACCTTGTTGTCATTATCCCCACTTGTCTCCTCTTTTTCAACATCTCGTGTCTCATCCAGATGTAGATTTGGCTCGGGTTCTCCGTCAATTTCGTCATCCATGTCATAAAGCCAAGTGTTTGGAGGAAGGTTTCTTTCGTCTTTGGTCATTTGCTCTATCTGATCCGTAAGATTTTGACATTCCTGCGCTTGATTACTCATCTTCTCCTCATCTACTATGAACTTAGACAATAATTTCCCCAGCCTTGAATTTTTTGTTTCAGTCTCGGAAGCCATGTATTGAGGACCATTGGTTGAGGTTGTGACAAAAACTTGTTCCATCCATTTATTAAAATTTTGGGTTGACAGCTCCCGACTCCTTATCAGCTCTTCTGTTTCTGCTATACACTTCAACATTACATCCCTCAGATTTGGCTTTTCTTCTTATGGTAATGGAGGTGGACATGAAAATTCTGGTGTGTATGTTGAATTTGGAGCGTAGTATTGGTCTTCATAATTATAGCTCCATGACGGATCCGGGTGATACCCCCAAACTTGATGGTAATTATCAATTATCATATGCATACTGATTGAGGTCGTTACCACCATACTGTACCGGCCCAAGATTGAGGGTGCATTGATTACTCGGGTGATTGCCAGCACAATAGTCACACATAACCGCAATCCTTTGACTCTGTTGGGCTGCAATAACGTCCAATCTCCTCGAAAGTTCTTCAATCTGTACTGACATTGCGGAAAGTGTCGCGAGTCTGTCAATCTCCGCTCCCCTTGGCTGAGTCATGTTCGTGTATGGCTATTGATACGAAAAAGTCATCCATGGTACCTGAAAAAAAAGAGAAATATAGGAAGAGAATTAAAAATAAAAATGTTTAAATTAAGTCTAATTTTATTGAAATTAATATTGGTAAATAAATATTAAACTAATTCCCCGACAACGGCGCCAAAAACTTGTTGGGTAAAATCTAATTACGCACGACACATAAGTATACGTGGTCAACAAGTAATAAAGTGATAAGTTGAGTATCGTTCCCACAGAGAATTAGCTAATAAAAATCACCAAGTACTAACTCGTAACCAACTCAATCTTATTTAAACGAATGAATTTCAATTTATATAAATTAAACTACTATTAAATTCCACTAATTAAATTAAGACTATGGAGATTTAAGATTACAACTTCACTTATTGCTTCATTTAAGTTAACACACTTCTCATCAATTATTCTCTATCCCGAATTGTTAATCAAGAACACTAAAGTAGTATTAACCACCTCTCGATGCACTAATACCGTATTAACGTCAATCCACAATTAAGATAGAAATCCGTTAAACACCTTAATCAACTAACCCACTATATCTCTATGTGAATAACAATTGAAGAAGGTTTAAGAACAAGTTCTCTATCCGATTACATGTGGTGTCAAGCATATCTCTACCTTAACACTCATCAAGTTTAAGCTACTAACAAAATTCTGAACACATACTATCATGATCAGATCTAAATCTATACTTCATCTCTCGAGGTCATAAAGATTATCACGGTAATTGATGGCCAGTCAATTAAACAATTAAGTCCAAACCACAATAGACAATTCTCATGATAAAACATAATAATTGATAGTGAAACATATTAAAATAAACTACACAATAAGATCCATTGTAATCTCAAACAAAGAATTAGTTCATTGAATTAAAACTAAGAATCCACACTTGAAATAACATTAAAAGATAAAAATAAGAGTAGAGTAAAGAATTGAATCTGTTGTCAGCAAATCTCCATCTTCCTCAAGCTCCTGCTCTTGATCTTCAATGGTCTTCAAGTTGCTTCAATCTCCAAAACTATTTAGAACTAGTGTTTTGATCTAATTTACTCTAATCTAATCTAATGGAATGTTCTCTCCCAATCTCTCCAATCTCTCCTAATCTCCTAATTATTCTCCTCGTTTAATAAGCCTTTTTACATGTCTTTAAGTCCTCTTGGAAGTCCTTGAGTCAATTGGATCGAAAACAATCCTTCCCGAACTCAAATTTGGCCAAAAACTACTTCTTTTACGCGTACCCCCGCCCCGGCGGGGGTCTAGGCTTGTCAAGGGCCCGCCCCGGTGGGCTACCATTCTGTTTTGCAGCTGGTACCCCCGCCCCAGCGGGGGTTTTTCTAAGGAAAAGCCCGCCCCGGCGGGCTTCATTTTCTATCACAGCATCCTCTGGTAAAACGACCATAACATTTGATCTGGGAGGAGTTACGGGGCCTGCCACCTATCAAATTGAAGATATCGACGAGCTCTACAACTTTCATTCTTTGAAGATTGAGAAATTCAGGACGCATAAAGGTTGAAATTGGGCTGGAACTGACTGCTATGAAAATGCCTAACCAAAACAGCGAAGTTCGACGTCCGTTGGTACAACGATCATAACTCTTGCATCCGAACTCCGATTAGAATGATTCAAGATGTTCTAGAAAGCTACGAAGACGCTCTACAAGGTAAGATAAGTTCCAAACCAACAACATGAAGTAAACATGAAAGCCCAAATGATGTCCGGATTGCTTTTCTTTGCATTTTCTTTGCTTTTCCTTACCAATAATTGCTCACACTGCTCCCAAACGTATAACCTACAAAATGAACACAAAATGCATGAAAAGTAACTAAGACACATGAATATAAACAACTAATTCAAGTAAAAGATACTAGATAAGTGTTTATAAAATCCACTTATCAATAACTAAATCTAATACAGAATTAGATTGAGATGAAGGGTAAGATATAGTTATATACATACTTGATTATATATGACCTAATATGAGGCAATATGTGATCATGTGTGTAGAGACTTAAAAGATTCAATCATAAAGTAATTATACCGTAGCAGACGCTAAAGGCAAGTATTCTAACTCTTGTCTTAGTTCAATCTGAACAAGTTTTTGAAGTTCATGTAATCTTACGCATGAATTGATGTACAATGAAGTTAAAGCCAATTCTTTTGGCTAGACTTGATATATTGAGTGGATTATTGATAATCTATTCATCTGTTATAAAATGTTGTTATCTTTTGTCAACTACTTGTTATGGTTTTCAAAAGAAGACTAAAATGTTAAAAAAATGTTTTTGTCGTTAAACGACAGGCACGTGAGGTTTCCACAATTAAACATATATACGTTTAGTGAATGTAGTGTTGATCAACATAGAGTACAATAGGCTGATCACCTAGAAGTGCTTGTAATTAATATCGGGCCTACGGACTTAGTTCCGGGTTGTCCTTTTTGAAGAAATAATGAAATGCTCAAGGTCTTTGACCGGAGTTAATGTTTTATGAAATATTGTTTTTATTGTAAAACATTTTGAAAGAAAGATGAAGTGCTATTTTGAATCATCAATAGTACTTCATAACTATTAATCAGTTATTGAAGATATACGATTCTTATGTGTCAAGCATGTTATTTATTGAAATTGTCATACTTGCGGAGCTAGTTATGCTCACTCTTGCTTGAACCATATGAATGCAGCTAAGACTGATCGTCCCGAAGGATCGAATAAGGATAAAGGAAAAGCTAAGGCAGATCGTTAAGCTGTCTATGTAATAATATAGGTTTAATGTTATAATGTAATTGATATTATGACAAAGAACCTTTATAATGGGTTTAGAACTTGGGAGAATGTAAATATTATTTTTATTATATATAAGAGATATTCGTTCTTTTGAATCTTTTCAATGGAATGAATGAATGAATGTTTGTACAGTATAGCACCATCTGTCGGGTTGGAAGATACCCGGATTTGGGGGCGCTACAGGTTGGTATCAAAGCCTTAGGTTATAAAACTTAAGGGGAGAAATTAGAACCTTATGTCATAACCTTAAGAAAGACTAAAGAAGTAAAAGATGAAATCTAACCCTATAAAAATGCATTATATTATGTTATGTGTTTTTATTATTCTACTGACATGTACTAATCAAACTATATTGTTTTATTGTAGATGTCAGGAGAAAATGATATGTATAGAGACATACATGTAGTGAGCGAGGATTCGGTTAATCGAGTAGAGATACTACCCAATCCCATAGCAGTAGAACCGGAAGTGGTGGCAATCAAGTCTGGAGACTCGGACAATTTAGACTACATGTCTATATTTGATGGCATGCTAGAGGAAGAGGTGGATGTGATGTTCTTTGACGAAGTTCCACCTACAGAAGAGTTGACTATGGGTGAGTCAATGAAGGCACTGTTCATGTCAGTATTGGATAGAAATGTCCATTACTGTCAAGAGGTTAAGGAGTTGAAAGAGGAACTCCAAGCTGTCCGAGAGGACAAGATAAGTATGGAAGGCATGTGGGAAGAGGAACGTGATGATTGTGTTTTGGCCAAGGACAAGGTCCACGAGCTAAAACAAGAAGTCTTTGAGCTCAAGTAGGAGCTAAAGACAACGAAATAGAAAGTAGAGAGGATGTCCTATATATATAGGAGTTCTCATGTGGATTTCCAGTAACAAGTAGCTGGGTATCCGATAGAAGAAGGGTAGACTCGACATACTATCAGTCGGGATGTCATTGCCAGTCTGGCCACAAAAGACTTTGAGAATGCCATTCGGCAGATGTAATCTAGTAATAGCTAAAATAGTTTAGATATATAAATATTATGTATCTAGTAGGGGCATAAAATCCTCTATTGTATATCAATGGTAGTCTTTTGTAAATCCCAATTTTTGAAAAGCAATTGTGGGATGGTAATGTAATCAGCTAAGGCTGAGTAATGTAAACAATGTAGTGTTATACTACAAGTTATGAATCAATATAAGTCTTTTTATGGAACATATTGAGTAATGATTATGAGTTATGGTTTCAGTACAAATAATAACAAAACAAGAAGAATAAAGTAATAATGAAGTATTTTTTTCTCAACAGCAAAATGCCGCCAAGAAGAAGACAACGAAATTAAGATACTAATGTTGATCAACTGGAAGAAGGTCCGGTTAATCCAATGCAAGAGTTCGTTAATCTTTTAACGGTCGCGTTTAATCGAATTGGGGCTAATGTACCCATAAATCCTGGAGTAGTACGAGTTACTACTTTTAAGAATTTCAAAAGTGTCGGTCCGCCGGAGTTCAAAGGAACTACGGACCCAATAGAAGCCCAAACTTGGGTGAAAGAAATTGAGAAAGCATTTGTTATAAAAAATTGTGAAGAAGGTCAAAAGGTTTCTTTTGCAACCTATATGATGAAAGGGGAGGCCAATTTCTGGTGGGAGGCAAACTAGGCTAGGGCCGGAATAGAAAATTTAATGTGGGCGAGGTTCAAGGAGATTTTCTTCGAGAACTATTTTCCCACAAGTATGCAAGGAAGAATGGAGATGCAGTTTCTTGATTTGAAATAAGGGGATATGACGGTTCCCCAGTATGCTGCCAAGTTTAATGAACTAGCAAGATTTGCTCCACATCAAGTGGACACGGAAGTGAAAAAAGCTAGATGGTTCGAGCATGGCTTGAAACCCTGGCTCTATAGTCGAATTTTTGTGTTTCAAAGTACTTCCTTTGGAACCATATTAGAGAAGGCAATAGTTGCCAAAGGTGGGAATGAGGCTCTCAGCCAGTACCACAAGGATAAGAAAAACAAGGGAAAAATTAATGGGGGAATCAAGACCGAGGGAGCCAGTGGTAGTGGCGACGGTCAAAAGAGAAAGGGTTTTAACTCTGGGAATACCAGAGTAAAGCAAGGGGATTCTAAAAGGAGGATGGAGGCCTGTAAAACCTGTGGGAAGACTCATTTAGGAGTCTGTCTCAAAGGAAAGGCAATATGTTATAATTGTGGGAAGGAAGGGCATATTTCGCCTAACTGTCCAAATCCGAAGAAAAACTACGGATGCTTTGTATGTGGATCAACTGACCACATAGCAAAGAACTGCCCAAAGAAGGGGACAGATGGAAATAAGGGCACTAATAGCGGTAAGTTGGCTATTAGTGGTCTAGCTCAGTCAGGTAGACCAATGGCCCGCACTTTTAATATGACGGTCCAAGATGCGGTGGCATCAGGGGATGTAGTTGCAGGTATTATCCCGATCAATAACATAAATGCTTATGTGCTATTTGATTCGGGTGCTACTTGTTCGTTTATAGCATGTGATTTTGCTAGACGATTAGAATTACTTTCCAAAAAGTTGCTTATACCTTTGATTATTAAGGTAACAAACGAAGAGATAATTCCTGTTGAAGATATTCATAGGAATTGTTGCGTAGATATACGGGGTTGTAAATCATCGGTAGATTTAATACCGATAAAGTTGGGAGAATTCGATGTAATTCTCAGAATGGATTGGTTGATTAACCATGGAGCAATTATAGATTGCCAGAAGAAATGTGTGAGTATTAGGACGTTGAAGCAACCTCCTGTAGTATATTTTGGAAATGTAAATATATAAAAGTTGTATATATATATATATATATATATATATATATAACTGCTTATAGCTTTCATACAAACTGCTACATCATGTGAGTCTAGGAATCATGTGATCATAGATTCAGTCTCTTGAATCTAGATTCGATTCCCGTGATGGAAATTTTCGGTTATAATCAGTTTGTATATTATGCACGATGTTTGAATTTCCTTAGATGGCTCTCATGCCCACAAGGAGTTTGGCACTGCTATACATGTTATTTTCTCGAAGATGTCTCATATCTCAAAAATAAAAGTAATCAAGCTGAACCTATAATAAAATGGAAGTATCAAATGCCTCAATTACTATTGAGCATAAGGGTTTGAAAAACCACTTTTACAGAACGTCATTGATATATCTTGTTAAAATTGAACTTTTATACAAAATCCAAACCCTTTGTATATAGGTGCAAATGAGGCATAACACTACTTCCAGATAATTGCACATTGACCCCCCCAACACACACATTCAGATAATAGTTTAATTGAAAAGTGACGGTCACCGTGGTAACACGGATGTCGGGGGGGTACCTAACACCTTCCCTCCGCATAATCAAGCCCCCGGACCCTAACGAATCGGTTTCATAGATCTATTAGACAATGTCACATCACTAGGTCAATGTGCAAACCTTTTCTCGGTTGAGTTGGTGCAACCATTTAAAAATACCAACTGGCAACTCTTATAGTCAAATCGTCGACATATACATGTCGGACCTTTTCACAACTTATTTTTTCAAACAAATCTCACCTAACATGAGAACACCAAAAGACAAGAACAAAAAATGGACAGTAAAAATCCTGACGTCGACATGTGGCGACTCTGTTGGGGACATCCAGTAAGAGGGCTTAAGCCGCTATTACAAAATTTTCAAACTGTTATCAACTTATGTGTGGATGTTGCATTTACATTTAAAATGTGTACGAATGCATTTACTTGCTACACTTAGTGCTTTGCACTATATCTACTTGTGATATTAAAGTTCTTCACACATGTCATCATTACCATAAAAACAGTGAGACACGTTGTATATGAATGTATATTGTGTGGTCCCTCCACTAGGAGGCTATCCTGCCGGTGTTTGATTACTGAACTCATAGGGAGACTAATTCCAACGAGGCTCAGGAAAGGCACCACCCAGATTCGCTCCAGTTGAAAGACCATATTAACTTCCCGTTGAATAAATTGCGATGATCTGGGAACCTTCATGCCAAAAAGTAATTAGAGTAACCTAAGATAGGTAAGCCTCTGATAAACCAAATGTGGAGGGAAGTTTCTTCATACTTTCCCATTTCAATTACTTGTAAATTCAATTATTTGTAATTTCATTCCATGTCAATCTCTATGTAATGAAAAAGAATGAAGGAAAATGTGTACATGCATTCCCTTTTTATCATGCTATCTTATAAACATCTAACATTTGTTTTGCAGGATAATACTCCTAAAATGGACACATCATATAACATGTAACATTTATACATTCCCTATGACTAAACTACATAAGTTTTATGTAGGGAAACAATTGGGCTTGTTACCCATTCAAAGTCCAAAAAGGCAACAAGCCTTCAACAAATTATATCTTCATCTGACCAGTCTAATCCTGCTCTTGTCTCTCATGAGGAGTTTGAAGGATTAAGTAAATAAATTAAAGATTTGGTTATTTTGCTTAAAGAACTACATCAATCTACTCAGGGTCCACGAATACCCATACATACGGAATCCTCTACACATGGAGGTTTATTCCTAGTCAAACCGGGACAGTTGGACTAGGCTATTCTGCTAACTCCAATCCCAGGAATCCTCATAAGCATAAACAGGCTCCTTCGGCTTCAACCACACGACGATTATCTCAACCTACAGATCCTGAGCCTGTACAGTCTCCGGTAAATGTGCCTGCCCATGTAATGGCTATGTTATTTCCCAAACAGATACCAGTAAAATAAAAAGAGGTATTAATTCCAGATCTCAAAGTGGAAGAAAGGGAATGGAGACGTAAACAAGACATCGCCAGGCGGTTGTCAAATATACACATCATTGTCCATACTGAGGGCATAAATAGAGACATCCCAAACCATGATTGTCCAGATATCATGGTCATCATTGTCCATACTGAGGGCATGAATAGAGACATCCCAGATGATGATTGTCTAGATATCATTGTCATCATTTGGGAGAAGGAGGACGATGACAGCCCCTTCATCCCTGCCATCCAACAGGACTTCACCCTTGGAAATTGGAGCAGCATTCGATGCATTTGCCGACAAGGGTAAAAAGGGCAGAGAATCTCTCTGCCATGTAGATAGCAATACATGCTTACTTTTTTGTATAGTAATAATAGTTGTTTTGTCATTACATGCTAACACTTTGTATGATTGAACAGCTTCATATATTAAGTGAAAGCATTTTTGTTTCAGGACTTTAAATTTAGATGTGCCTAAACTTGCTGATGAGGTGCCTATTCTCCACAAAGACTATAACTTTGATGTAAAGTTGGACTCAGACTTGATGGAAATACAAGAGGACTATGAGATACCTTAGGATATAAAAGAATTGGTTGAGGAAAAACCCAAACCAATTCTTGATCAAACCTCCTCTTTCAACCTCGGAACCTTAAAAAACCCTAAGCTAATCCAGATCAGTACGGACCTCACTCTAAACCAAAGGAATGACATGGTTGTGCTATTAACCCAATTCCATGATGTGTTTGCATAGTCTCATGAAGACATGGTGGGTTTGTCCACTGACATTGTCATTCATCGCCTCCACATCAAAGAGGGATTCAAGCCAGTTAGGCAGAAGCTCAGGCGATTAAAACTTGAGTGGAGTTTAAAGGTTAAAGAAGAGATTGTGAAACAATTTCAAGCTGTCATCATCATGGTGTTAACATACCCTGAATGGTTATCCAACATAGTCCCCGTGTCTAAACCAGGAGGAAAGGTGCAAGTTTGCGTGGATTACCGGGATTTGAATAAAGCTTGCATTAAGAATGGCTTTCCCGTTCCATTTATCCACATTCTCATTGATAATACTGCTCAATACGACATGTACTCCTTCGCGGATTATTTTGCGGGGTACCATCAAATCATGGTTGCTAAAGAGGATCGTGAGAAAACTGCATTCATCACGCCTTGGGGCACCTTTTTCTATAGACGGTTGTCATTCGGCCTCATCAATGCCGGAACTGTAACGCCCCCATATCTATACACCCACGGTATATGATATAGTGTTTACAGAAAACAAACATAATGCTTTTAAATCTATACACCCATGGTATCTAATTATAAGATTACATTAAATAGAGGGACTATCAGATATAATTCCCATAGATCCAAAATTCACAGTATCCCATAACAGATGTCAATTCTCAAGAGAACTTTTACTGTGCTTGGATACCCTCACTTGGATATATGAACTGTATCTGTGACTAGAGTCTATCTATCCGAAATTCAGAGTATCAGCAATAACGTGAGCAGTCCATATTACTAATACCCTCACCCAAATGTATAGTCTAAGCTAAACGAATTTATATTATCGTATCGATAGTAACTATCTATCCGAAATCCAAAGTATCAATAACAACATGTATAGTCCATGCCATTAATTCTCTCACTCAAATAAATAGTTCCCAAGGATCTTAACTAGATTCGAAGAAGTCTAATTTTACATCAATATATGTAAGAAAACATGGTTGCGGAAATAAAAGATGCTATATATATATATATCATAATATTAATATTCGATTATATGATTCTCATAACGAGTTCTTATTACACGGTAAACAAACAAACAAGAATATAATCTAATCTATGTAGGGACGCTTCCCTTTATCTACTCTAGAAGTTCCAGGATTACCGTCTAAAATTGCAAAGGGAATAATTTTCAAGGGTGAGCTATGACAAGCTCAACAAGTTGTGTATTTATAACAATATAGGATTTGAAAAAAATATAATAGTTTAAATTTTGACTGATAGTTGTACCATTAATGGATTTCTATTTATTTCAACCATTTCTGGAATTTTCTTTATTTCTGTCAATCGCATAGACTTAGAAATTTTGTTCAGATGTGAGATTGAGGATCAGCCTATTCAACATCTTTGGAGTATGCATATCATCCTACCAGTGCTCAAAATACACTAAATGTCAATATATGAATTGACTAAATTTCAATCCCTTACGGGATACCCAACTTCAGTATAAGATGTCTTACCAAAATAATTTGGTTTGACACAATAGTTTATGCTCAATAAACATTATCATCTGAATAAATAATTCATTTTTGAGTTATGCTGAATCTATAGCAATAACTTTACAATAATTTGGCAATTCAATTGTAGGATTGGTATAATATTACAAAGACAATTCAAGATATCAAGATATAAGGGTAGGGTTTAGGAAACTTACTTTATAAGAAATTTAAGGATAGAGAACTTGCTTTATAAGAAATTTAAGGATAGAGAACTTGCTTTATAAGAAATTTAAGGATAGAGAACTTGCCTGAGCGTAGATCAGTCAAGTTATGCTATTCAATCGTTAATAAATACCTACGAAGTTCATATATATAAATCTAACACGTTAGTATTTATAACAATACTCAATTATGACATTAATATAATATCGGGTTAGATTAATTAGGTTTGGTGTTTAATACCTTTGATAAATGGACTAAATTTTATTTATAAAATTTAATTATAATTTAAAATACCTTTTAGAAATTTTAAAGTATTTAAAACATTTATTTTGATTTTTAAATCATTTATTTCTATTTATAAGTAATTAATATTTACTTAAAATTTTACAAAAACATTGATTATAATTTTTAAATAATTTATATTCATTTATTATAATTTTTAAAAATGTTTTTATATTTATTTATTATTTATTTTTATTTTTTCATAATTTATTTTTAGAAAAATAATTTCTGTCTATTGCTAAAGCCCTTCAGTGACAGAAAGTGTCGTTGTAGGTGTTCTTGAGTTTCTGGGCAGCAGTTTGATCATGGTCGAGTGACTAGTTTGACCACTAATTAAAAGGTTACTAATGATGATTCTTGGTTTGTTCAAGAGTTGATGTTGTAGTACTCATATAGTAGTATAACATAAAACAAATTTTAGGCTTTAACCTACATATAACAAGAAGTTATAGAGGCTCAAAGTCACTGTCAGAGCTGTTCTTGAATTTCTGAGCAACCCAGAACAGAAGTCTTGGGTGGTCAACGGTTTTGTGGCTTAAATATCTTTGATTCTGTGTATTAGATGTGTGACGTTTGTTGTAACATGTGGTATATATGTCAGGGTACATATATATAACATTAACATGAACAAAGCATAAATCTAAGGTCAAAGTACAACCAAATGCTGTTCTTCGTGTTCTTCAGTTTTCTGGAAATCCCAGAAAACTTGGTCAAGCTCAATCAACGACTTTTGACCATTAATTCCAGTAAACCTTACGTTGTTTGTTCAATTAAAGATCATAGACAGAAGACGATTAAACAGATTGGTCAAAGTAGCCGGTTCGACTGTTCTTGAGCTTTCTGGGTAACCTAGAAAAATGCAATTCGTGAACGGTCAACCCACTTTGACTGCTTATAACTTGAAATCAATGGTTCAAATGAACCTATTCTCTTTTCCAGATTAAAGAACTACTAACATGCTACAAATAACAAACAATTAACGAACCAAAACATAAACACAAATGAATCTATAGGCCCTGACATTCGACTGTCAGACATAGTTTTCAAAATTTTCAGATTTCTTAAACACTTAATTAAGGCATCTAGATGTTATGAAAACGTGTTCTACAAATCTAACATACTTTTTAACATACTAATACATAATTCTAAACATCTAAACAACAAATATAACATAAGATCATAGAGCTAATTAAGAACTAGGGTTTGTTCCTTTTCTTGAATAATTTTTTATTCTAGCTTCTGATGTTGTTGCTGCTATCACCCAGGCTTGATTTGGTAAGTTTATAAGTGTATCTAGGCTTAGGAATTTTGTGAGTTTACTTAGCCCTAAGGTTCCTATTTATAGAATTCTTCAACTTGGTTTTTGGTAATTTTTGAGCAACTTGCCTCTACAAAGATCTGATCTGATGACTATTGTGATGCTTGGGAGTTACAAGCATGTCATGTGCTATCTTAGAACTTGCAATGGTGACACCTAACCTACTTGTGAGCTAGTTAGATTTGTTTAGTAGCTTAATTAGGCTTTAATCTTAACTAATCTTGATTAAGGTTTTGATTCTAATGATTTAGGAATGTTAAGTAATGTTAATTAGTACCTAATTGAAGTTTACTAACCATAATTATGTGTTAACATAAGCTAATTAGAGTTAGTTTAGCTAATTAGGGTTAGGTTTATAAATTAGGGTTAGGGTTTTGCTAATTAGGGTTAGGGTTAGGGTTTGTTAATCTAGGATTATTAACCTAAATTTCTCACTAATCCTAAGAAGCATGACAAAGCATTTTGTTAGTGTAATCACGACAAACCAACTTGTCAAAATAATTTTACCAAGAAGTCCGATTATAGAAAAAAAATTTAAGCACGAGGTGTCAAGCACGACATTTTTCGGACACAAATTTACTTGGTCAAATTTGTCAAACCAAGTATATATTAACACATAACACATTCAGATCATAGATATTTTATTTATATAATGGGATTTTACACATACGAGTCTTATTAGGGTTTTGGGTTTTTACATTCACCCCCACTAATAAGAATTTCGTCCTCGAAATTATAGTACAAATTAAGTAAATAATTGAGGATAATTCTCATGCATTTTATCTTCAAGCTCCCATGTAGCTTCTTCAACGTTCTGATTCCTCCAAATTACTTTGACCAATGCTATCACATTATTTCTCAGGACTTGTTCTTTACGATCGACGATCTGCATAGGTTCTTCTACATAAGAAAGATCTTCCTCTATTTGAATTGGCTCATATTGTATAACGTGCTTATAATCGGGTTTATGTGGTCGTAATACGGACACATAAAACACATTATGAATATGATTTAACACAGGAGGTAGTGCTATTTCATAAGCAACTTCACCAACCATTCTCAAAATTTCAAAAGGTCCAATGAATCTCGGACTTAATTTTCCTTTCTTGCCAAAACGTATCTTTCCTTTCCAAGGAGATACTTTCAAGAATACATGATTTCCTACGTTAAAGTTTCGTTGTTGACGATGTGGATCGGCGTATTTTCATTGTCGATCTTGAGATGCTTGTAATCGTTGATGAATAATTCATATAGTTTCAGTTGTTTGTTGAATTACCTCAGGTCCTAATATTTGTCTTTCCCCGACTTCATCCCAACATAAAGGTGTTCTACACTTACGCCCATATAAAGCTTCATAGGGTGGCATACCTATGCTAGCATGATAACTATTGTTATAGGAAAATTCAACTAAGGGTAACTAATCTTCCCAACTTCCTTTGAAATCTATAATACAAGTTCTTATCATATCCTCTAATGTTTGTATGGTTCTCTCACTCTGTCCATCAGTCTGAGGATGATAAGTTGTACTCAATCTTAGTTCTGTTCCTAAGTGTTTCTGAAGGCTTTTCCAAAAATTAGAAGTAAATCTTGGATCTCGATCTGATACTATGGACACAGGTACTCCATGCCTAGAGATAATTTCATTGATATACAGTTTGGAAAGGTGATCTAGGTTATGAGAAATCTTAATAGGTAAAAAGTGAGCTGATTTTGTTAAACGATTAACTATTACCCAAAAGGCATTATGGCCCTTTTGTGTAGCTGGAAGACCAACAACAAAATCCATAGTTATATGTTCCCACTTTCACTCGGGAATTGTGACACCCCCAAATCCAGGTTACCTGACCCCCGAGTTTGGTGTTCACGATCCATAATAAAATAACATCTAACTACCCATTCCATATGTGAATAGTAATACATACCACATTAACATATGTTGTTAATACATTAATCCCAGGTCTTCTAACCTTAACATTACAAACATACCCCCTTAAATATACAAAAAGGGTTTACATTACAACCATATAATTAATATTGTTAATAAAACTAATTTATTACGATGCCTTTGCCTTTATTCTTCTTCGCAGCACCGTCTGCAACTTCGTCCCTAGCTGAAAAGTTTTATTTATAGCAAGGGTGAGCAACAAGTTTTCTCCGCAAGTTAAGACATACGATAAAGATATAAAAATCAAAATCAAAACTTCTCACATTCTACGCAACAATAATTTGATAATGAAAGAGTACAACGCTTTCAAAGGTTTCTACCATATTCAAGTAAATAATCAAGAATTATTTCTACGATATAGCAAAGTGAAATGTTTTCCAGATTTATGCTGAGTGATCCATTGGATCTTAAACTTCTCTTCTCGAGTAACTATCAAAGTTAAACATTGATATTCCCAGGTGTATCAGATAACCATAAAGATTAAATCATACCCCTCTGCAAGTATATAAAGTGGTCAGCTTTAGTATACCCTATATTATGTATAATACTTAAGTCGCGCGCAAGGATCGAATATACGATCATAAATGTTCCCTTTGTATAAAAGGTTGTTCTTCTCAGTCTCAGAATCAAGATTTTGATTTAACAACGAAATACTGTGATTTCAAATTCTATTTACTTCTCTATCTAGCCGAAATAATTGGCATCGATCTGTCAATAATAATTGAATTCTCTTTTCAAACATATCAAGTTCAAACAAATGATCGTCTAGCCAGAATAATTAGCTAAGACATTTCTCAACATAATTCGATAATAAACAGATATTATCTGTACTGTTAATATTAGCTTCTACAGATATGAATATCCAACAACAATAATTCTACAAATATATATTTTCAAAATCAATTATTCAATTTCAACAATAAATCCCTGGACGTGGTATAATTAGCAATAATTATCCACCAATAAAAATTAAATGGAAAATAACTCAAGGTTGAGTTAGGAAACTTGCCTCTTCCGTTGATTACATTATCTGATATAATATAATTTATCGTGCTCAGAAGACCTATAATCATGATATCGGTCTCACAATTAGCACAGTCATTTATAACCCACAACACTGTAGTTTACAGTCAAACTTATCCTAAACACATTACCACATAGCCACATCAGTGTTTATAACCTAGATAAACACTTATCAAGTCTAACTATTTCGATCTGGTTGGACTTCGGTCCATTCTCGGTGTTCTGGTCACCCTATCCGACAATTAACATGGTCATTGTCAAGCAAAATCGGTTTCTAAGCTTCAATATTATTTTAGATAAGTCGAATATCAATTATAATATTTTTCAGAAGCTTTTAAATAATTATCAAACAATTATTATAATTTATAATAATTTTTCAAACATCGGAATCATTTTTAAATGATTTAATTATTAAATAATCTTATCATTATTAATATTTAATAATATCAAAATATTAATAACATATCTGTCAAAATATTAAAGTTATTTTTAATAACTTAAAATATTTTAAATCATCAATATTCTACTTAAATGATTTTTAAAGTAATTAAAATCATTTGTAAATTATCACCATTAATATTTAAATATTAATGAAATTATTATCAAATATTAAAATTCATTAATTATAACTTAAAATATTTTTAAATTATTTTTCTCATTTTAAATGATTTTTAAATCAATAAATTCATTTTTAATTCATATATTTAATATAAAATTAAATAAATCTATCATCATTAATATTAATTTATTAATGAGAATTCTCCAAAATATTGAAAATTATATTTTATAATTTAAAATATTTTCTAACACTTTATTCTTATTTAAAATAATTTTTCATAATATTAAATCATTTTCTCTAATTTATTTAATACACTAATTAAATAAAATAAATATCATTTTTATTCAAATAATTATAAATATTAATAAAAAATATTTCAATTGGTCAAAATTATTTTCATAATTTTAAATAATCTTTAAAATCATTTTTGGTAATTTTTAGAATTTATTTCTATTTTTTAATCATTTTAGGAAAAGCGAAAATAAAATAAATAGGGAACCGTCGCTAAAGCCTTTAGCGACATAAATCTGTTGCCTTTGGTGTTCTTGGCTCAAGAACAACGACAAAGTCGATGTTCAAGGCCCTTACTGAATTAGGATTTAAATCACAATTTAAAAGTCGTTTCTTGGCTAACTTAAAGTTCCAAAACATAGTACACATGTATACTACACATATCAATCAACCATTTGGTCATAACACTACATTAAATAACGATGCGGGCTTGTCAAAGAAGTCGTCAGACCAAATCTGGTTTCTCGAAACCCGTAAACTCATTTCGATCCGTTTCAAGCTCATTTAGCTAAGTGTTGGTTAATTATTTTGGTTGTTTCTTGGTTCAACAACGTAGTATACTTGATGAGATAATAACAACATAACATGATCCGAGTCCAACAACAATGATTCACAAGATAAGCTTCGGTCAAAACCACGTCGAACAATGTTCATACTGGTTTCGGGTTTACCACGAAGCGCTATCGTCGATCAAATGGGTCACTTTGACCACTTTCTCTAATCGATCCGTTAACTTTTTATGACAACAAGAAGAATGGATCTATAGTACAACTAACATGCTACAAGATGTATGAAATAACAACATCAAAGCTCGTAAACACCTTGTGATCCGGACACTACAAAATCTTGTCGGAAAAGTCGATTAAATACGTTCGGGCGCTTGATGATTTTGAAGCGATTAACGTCGATCAACGATGTTTGACCTTAAATAAAACGAAATCTAGTTATTCAATTACTGTGCTACCACTTGCAGATGAAAGACAACATACCAGGCTACATATTAAAGCTTTAAAAATCCAAAAGCAACAAACGAACAAGAATCTATGGCTCTTGACATTAGCTTCTCAGACCACAAATTTTGTTCTTGGACAGATTTTGAAAAACACTAATTTAAAGCCATTTGATGCTATGGATCCATCATGGATCAACATAGATCAACTAAAAACATCTTATAACATTAATATAAACACTTAAACACAAAAAGTTTCTAAGCAACAAAGATCAAAAAACAAATTTTGATTTATACCTTTCTAGCCCAAATCTTGATCTATACTCTCCAAGTTGTTATTGGTTGATCTAAATTTGAAAATACGACCTGGTCTACTTCTAATTTTCGTAGGTTTGAGAGAGAATGAGAGTTGGTGAGAGCTTTCAAGTAAAATGGCTAAATTATTAACTTTCTCTCTCCAATCTAATATATAATCACATGGTACATTGAATTTTACTTGCATACCGATAATGTAAATTTGAGTTGTTGAAGTTTTTGAGTCACCAAGTCAAATAAGTAGTTCACCAACTAAAGTTGCTAGAAAATTTTGCAAGTTACATAATAAAATATAATAAAAGGGCATTTTGGTCATTATCTAAATATTTTTAAGGGCAAACAAGACATTTTCCAAACCCTTAGGGTTTAACCTTAAGGTTTTAGCACTTAGGTTTTAAAATAATAGCTTCCACAATTTTCAAATTAGGGTTTACAAATTAGAAAATTAAAATGTTTAAAACTAAAATTAGGGTTTCCTAATTTAATTAGGTTTTCCTAATCATATTAGTGTTTAATTAACACATTATGCTTGCCGATTGAGATTAAGGCTTCCTAATTAGGGTTTAGGAATCTCGGATTTTAAATTAGGATTTCCCGTCTTTCGATTAGGGTTTCTACCTGGGCGTTAGGGTTTCTAATCCCGAGATTAGGGTTTATTAATTTTAAACCTTATCCAGTCAATCATTGGTCAACATTCCTATACAGTACAAACACGTATTCATTAGTACAATTATTTTAATCATATTTTCTATCGAATCCCTATCCAGAAATTAGGTTTAGGGTTTCTAGAGCTGTTAAGCACAACTCTACTCTAATTTTTCAGTCAAAACACATATTGACTAAATCTCGAGACTTATCTCACAAATTCTCAGTACAATATTAATAGTCAATGTCAATATTAAATAAAAAAAAAATTATTCGTAAAATTTTGATTATTTGAAATCCCGGGTTATCACAGGAATTGGTAAGTGTTGAAGTAAACCACTCGGCTTTCGATGCTCAGCCTTAACCCTTTGACACGTGAGGCATTTACTTACCTATTCAGCTATTTCTCTTTTCATGTTCGACCACCAAAAGTGTCGACTTAAGTCCTTATACATTTTTGTACTGCCAGGATGTATGGCAAATTTAGAATTACGAACTTCGTTTAAAATTTCATCTTTTAAAGCTTGGTCTAACGGAACCCAAATTCTATTTTCATATCTTATTATTCCATCCGTATCTATTCGAAATTTATTATACTTATCATGTGTTGAATTAGATTTGAACTTCTGACATTCTTCATCCTTCTCCTGTATCTCTTTAACTTTATTAAGCAGACATGAAACTCCTTCTAAAATATACAATTTTTGGGTAGAGGTAGTAGGACATTCCACCTCAATTTCTAAATTTTCAAAGTCTTTTATTAACCTATTTTTGGTGGTTAATACATTCAATTTTTTCTGATTCTTTCTACTTAACGAATCAGCTACAACATTGGCCTTACCAAGATGATATAAAATTTCACAGTCAAAATCCTTTATCAGTTCTAACCATCGTCTTTGTCTTAAATTTAATTCCTTTTGTGTAAAAATATATTTCAGACTTTTATGATCTGTATATATCTCGCACTTCTCCTCGTACAAGTAATGCCTCCAAATTTTTAGAGCAAAAACTACCGCGGCTAACTCTAGGTCATGAGTAGGAAACCTCTTGTCATAATCTTTGAGTTGTCGTGATGCAAAGGCTATCACTTTCCCATGTTGCATCAACACACACCCTAAACCTTTGTTACATCAACACACACCCTAAACCTCTGTGTGATGCGTCACTATATACTACAAGGCCTCCTGTATCATCTTGTAAGGATAACACTGGAGCCATCCTCAGTCGCTTCTTCAACTCTTGGAAGCTTTCCTCACATTTATCTGTCCAGACGTATTTCACCATCTTTAGAGTTAAATTGGTTAATGGGGTTGCTGTTTTTGAAAAATCTTTTATAAACCGTCGATAATAACCCGCTAATCCAAGAAAATTTCGTACTTTTATTGGAGTTGTTGGTTGTTCCCAATTCACATCCGTTTCGATCTTAGCTGGATCTACAGATATTCCATTCTTATCAATTACATGACCTAAAAATTGAACTCTCTTCAACCAGAATTCACACTTGGAAAACTTTGCATAATGTTGTTCCTTTCGTAATATCTCCAAAACGACTCTCAAGTGTTCAATATGCTTTTCCCGTGTTTTGGAGTATACCAGAATATCGTCGATAAACACTACAACAAATTTGTCCAAGCATGGTTTAAACACTCGATTCATTAAATCCATAAATGTTGCCGATGCATTTGTTAATCCAAAAGACATTACAAGAAACTCATAATGTCCATAGCGTGTCCTAAACGCTATTTTCGGCACGTCCTCCTTTCTTACCTTTAATTAATGATAACCTGTTCTAAGGTCAATTTTTGAAAAATGTTCGGCCCCTATTAATTGGTCAAACAAATCATCAATTCTTGGTAAAGGATATTTATTTTTAATTGTGAACTTATTTAGCTCCCTATAGTCTATAGATAGTCTCATAGTTCCATCCTTTCTTCTTTACAAACAAAACTGGTGCTCCCCAGGGTGAAACACTAGGTTGTATGTACTTTTTATCTAAGAGTTCCTGTAATTGTATAAGTAACTCTTTCAGTTCTATAGGTGCCATTTTGTACGGTGCCTTAGAAACTGGTGTCGTTCCTGGTCCAAGATCAATGACGAACTCAATTTCCCTATCTGGAGGCAAACCTGGTAAGTCATCTGGAAATTCATCAGGAAATTCCTTAACTATAGGTATTTGATCTAGTTTTACTCCTTCATGTTGAGTATGAACTATATAGGCCAAATATCCTAAACAACTCTTTCTAAGTAATCCTTCTGCCTGAATTATAGTCAAACATCGAGATTGCTTAAGTGAACAACTACCGTTGAACACTACCTTTGACTTCGAAGTAGTCAAAAGATTTATACGTTTTTGATGACAATCAATCATCGCGTTATGATTAACTAACCAATCCATTCCTAGAATTACATCAAATTCTCCCAACTGAATTGGTATTAAATCTACCTTTAAATTATTTCCTTTTATTATCACACTACAGTTTCTGTATATGGTCTCAACTGGAATCCTTTCATTATTAGCAATTTCTACACAAAATGGTTTGTCTAGATTTTCACAAGGTATATTTAAGTTTGTAGAGAAATTTCTAGACAAATGAACATGTAGCACCAGAATCGAATAACACTTATGTATTTAAAGTGTTGATAGGGATGATACCTATCGCCACGTCCTGTGAAGCAACAACATCCCTCACCGACATATTAAATATTCTCGCGGTAGGTCAATTCTGAACCCCAACTGCAGCTACTATTGATTGATTATTCTCTGGTATTCTAACCCCTTTTCCTCCTTGATTCCTAGGTTTGGGATAGTTCTTTGAAAAATGGTCTAAGGAACCACAATTAAAACATTTATTTTTCCTTGGAAGAGGATACTGTGGATAATAATGTCCCGACTGTCCACAATTAAAACATTTGTTATGAAGGTATTCTCCTCTATGTTTCTTACCGCAATTAGGACAAGGTTTAATATTATTATTACTAAATTTATTGTTAGTATTTCCTATATATTTCCCCGGGTTGTTAGAAAAAGAATTATCATCATTCATTTCTCTGTGGGGTCTTCTAGTTGGTGGCATGATTCTATATAAACCAATAAAATTCACATAAGAATTTGAGTAACACAACATATTGTTTATTTTATATATCATAATAGTATTACACAACAACTTCATAATTAAACATACTACTATTTACAAAGTACTGATTACATTACAAACTTTGAATGCTTCTTTATTGTACTAATATAAAGCATTCAACCACCTATGCTACTCTCTAGAATTCATTGATATCATCAAAGGAATCCTGAATCATGTGACAAACCACAGATCGATCGATGAGATAAGCCGTCTTCTTCTCCTCTACCGGATATCGAACTACACGGCGCTGCAAATCATTAAAAGTATCTCGAACACCTAGAAATGTTTTAAGAAGCCTTGACTGATTTTCCTTTGTGCCCCTCTGTGCATGGTGCAGTTGTACTTTTAGTCATTGACTATGTCCTCTCTCATGCTGTAGCATTCCCTCAGCTATATCAGCCTTAAACCTCATCTTATTACCCTCATATTCTGTTGTCTTCAACAGTGATGCTATTGCCTCATCATACTCATCTATTCTCATTAACTGTCCTGCCACTGGATCCTCTTCTTCCTCAGCATCTAACAGTTGTTGATCATGAAGCAATTCCTCATCTTCTGCATCACTGGCTATGTATGACTCTATTTGTGGTGGATTATTGACTATTACCATTTCCTCAACATTGGAGTTGGCTATCTATGAAAGAAAACTCCTTAAATATTGTATAGAAATTTACACAACAAAATAATTTTAATGTTATATTTTATGTGTACTTTTAATTTTTTTTTTACGGACTCGAAGACTATATACTAAGATTTCTCTTCCTTATATCTATAGCCTTAACAGCTTTGATACCAAAATTGTAACGCCCCCATATCTATACACCCACGGTATATGATATGGTGTTTACAGAAAATTAACATAATGCTTTTAAATCTATACACCCATGGTATCTGATTATAAGATTACATTAAATAGAGGGACTACCAGATATAACTCCCATAGATCCAAAATTCACTGTATCCCATAACAGATGTCAATTCTCAAGAGAACTTTTACTGTGTTTGGATACCCTCACTTGGATATATGAACTGTATCTATGACTAGAGTCTATCTATCCGAAATTTAGAGTATCAGCAATAACATGAGCAGTCCATATTACTAATACCCTCACCCAAATGTATAGTCTAAGCCAAACGAATTTATACTATCGTATCGATAGTAACTATCTATTCGAAATCCAGAGTATCAATAACAACATGAATAGTCCATGCTATTAATTCCCTCACTCAGATAAATAGTTCCCAAGGATCTTAACTAGATTCGAAGAAGTCTAATTTTACATCTATATATGTAAGAAAACACGGTTGCGGAAATAAAAGATGTTATATATATCATAATATTAATATTCGATTACATGATTCTCATAACGAGTTCTTATTACAAGGTAAACACAAAAATAAGAATATAATCTAATCTACGTAGGGACACTTCCCTTTATCTACTCTAGAAGTTCCAAGATTACCGTCTAAAACTGCAAAGGGAATAATTTGCAAGGGTGAGCTATGACATGCTTAGCAAGTTGTGTATTTATAACAATATAGGATTTGAAAAAAAATATAATAGTTCAAATTTCGACTGATAGTTGTACCATTTCTGGATTTCTATTTATTTCAACTATTTCTGGAATTTTCTTTATTTCTGTCAGTCACACAGACTTAGAAATTTTGTTCAGATGTGAGATAGGGGATCAGCCTATTCAACATCTTAGGAGTATGTATATCATCCTACCAGTTCTAAAAATACACTAAATGTCAATATATGAATTGACTAAATTTCAATCCCTTACGGGATACCCGACTTCAGTATAAGATGTCTTACCAAAACAATTTGGTTTGGTACAATAGTTTATGCTCAATAAACATTATCATCTAAATAAATAATTCATTTTTGAGTTATGTTGAATCTATAACAATAACTTTACAATAATTTGGCAATTGAATTGTAGGATTGGTATAATATAACAAAGACAATTCAAGATATCAAGATATAAGGGTAGGGTTTAGCAAACTTGCTTTATAAGAAATTTAAGGATAGAGAACTTGCCTGGGTGTAGATCAGTCAAGTTATGCTATTCAATCGTTAATAAATACCTACAAAGTTCATATATATAAATCTAATACGTTAGTATTGATAACAATACTCAATTATAACATTAATATAATATCGGGTTAGATTAATTAGGTTTGGTGTTTAATACCTTTGATAAATGGATTAAATTTTATTTATAAAATTTAATTATAATTTAAAATACCTTTTTAGAAATTTGAAAGTATTTAAAACATTTAGTTTAATTTTTAAATCATTTATTTCTATTTATAAGTAATTAATATTTACTTAAAATTTTACAAAAACATTGATTATAATTTTTAAATAATTTATATTCATTTATTATAATTTTTAAAGCTTTTTTTTATATTTATTTATTAATTATTTCTAATTTTTATAATTTATTTTAGAAAAATAATTTATGTGCTGTCGCTAAAGCCCTTCAAATGATGTAAAGTGTTCTCAGTAGGTGTTCTTGAGTTTCAGGCGTGCAGTTTGGTAAGTGGTCGAGTGACTAGTTTGACCACTAATTAAAATATTCTTGATGATGATTCTTGGTTTGTTTAAGAGTTGATATTGTAGTACTCATACAGTTGTATAACATGAAACAAATTTTAGGCTTTAACCTACATATAACAAGAAGTTATAGAGCTCAAAGTCCTTTGTCGAGTCTGTTCTTGAGTTTACGGGTAACCAGAATAGAAGTAAATGGTAGGTCAAGCAGGTTTTGTGGCTTAAATATATTTGATTACATGTATTAGATGTGTGTGATGTTTGTTGTAACATGTAGTATATATATCGTAAGGTACATATATATAACATTAATATGAACAAAGCATAAATCTAAGGTCTCTAATTATGCTGGTCAAAGTACAGCCAAACACTGTTCTTCGTGTTCTTCATTTTTCTGGAAAACTCAGAAAACTTGGTCAAGCTCGGTCAACGATTTTTGACCATTAATTCCAGTAAACCTATACGTTGTTTGATCAATTAAAGATCATAGATATGTAGTACATATAATAGGGTATTGATCTATAACAAAAACTTATAAAAATCACAAATAGAAGACGATTAAACAGATTGGTCAAAGTAGCCGATTCGACTGTTCTTGAACTTTTTGGGTAACCCAGAAAACTGCAATTCGTGAACGGTTAACCCACTTTGACTACTTATAACTTGAAATCTATGGTTCAAATGAACCTGTTTTCTTTTCCAGATTAAAGACCTACTAACAGGCTACAAATAACAAACAATTAACGGACCAAAACATAAACACAAATGAATTTATAGGCCTTGACATTTGACTGTCAGTCATAGTTTTCAAAATTTCCAGATTTCTTAGAACACTTAATTAAGGCATTTAGATGTTATGAAAACGTGTTCTACCAATCTAACATACTTTCTAACATACTAATACATAACTCTAAACATCTAAACAACAAATCTAACATAAGATCATAGAGCTAATTAAGAACTAGGGTTTGTACATTTTCTTGAACAATTTTTGATTCTAGCTTCTGATGTTGTTGCTGCTATCACCCAGGCTTGATTTGGTAAGTTTATAAGTGTATCTAGGCTTAGGAATTTCGTGAGTTTGCTTAGCCCTAAGCTTCCTATTTATATAATTCTTCACCTTGGCTTTTTGGTCATTTTTGAGCAACTTGCCTCTACAAACATCTGATCTAATGACTATTGTGATGCTTGGGAGTTACAAGCATGTCATGTACTATCTTGGAACTTGCAATGGCGACTTCTAACCTACTTGTGAGCTAGTTAGGTTTGTTTAGTAGCTTAATTAGGCTTTAATCTTCACTAATCTTGATTAGGGTTTTGTTTCTAATGATTAGGAATGTTAAGTAATGTTAATTAGTACCTAATTAAAGTTTACTAACCATGATTAGGTGTTAACATAAGCTAATTAGAGTTAGTTTAGTTAATTAGGGTTAGGTTTACAAATTAGGGTTCGGGTTTTGCTAATTAGGGTTAGGGTTTGTTAATCTAGGATTGTTTGCCTAAATTTCTCACTAATCCTAACAAGCACGACAAAACGTTTTGTCAGTGTAAGCACGACAAAGCAACTTGTCAAAATAATTTTACCGAGAAGTCCGATTATAGAAAAAAAATTTAAGCACGAGGTGTCAAGCACGACGTTTTTCGGATAAAAATTTAGTTGGTCAAATTTGTCAAACCAAGTATATATTAACACATAACACATTCAGAACGGAGATATTTTATTTATATAACGGGATTTTATACATACGAGTCTTTTTAGGGTTTTGGGTTTTTACAGGAACTACCTATCAGCGGGCCATTATGGCTCATTTTCATGACTTAATGCACAAAGAGATAGAGATCTCTGTGGATAACATTATTGTCAAATTCCAAAGGGAAGAAGACCACATAGGCCATCTTAGAAAGCTCTTCAACATGTTGCGTAAGTACAACTTGAAGTTGAATCCAACCAAGTGCACCTTTGGCGTTAAATCAGGCAAGTTTCTAAGTTTCCTAGTCAGCCACAAAGGGATTGAACTGGATCCCACCAAAATCCAAGCCATCAAGGAAATGCCCATTCCTCAGACAGAGAAGGAAATACGGGAATTTTTGGGAAGGATCAACTTCATCAGCCGATTCATCTCCCAACTCACAGCAACCCATGAGCCTATTTTCAAGATGTTAACTAAGAACTCCTCCATGAAATGGAATGATGAGTGTTAGAAAGCCTTCCTTACAATCAAAGAGCAGCTAGTCAAAGCTTCTGTTTTGGTACCTCCCAGGGATGGTGTTCCCCTGTTCATGTACCTGTCCATTAATGATAATGCCATGGGCTGCATGCTGGGATAGAAAGACGGTAGAGGCTAAGAGCGAGTTATCTACTACCTCAGCAAAAGATTCAGCAACAGTGAACACAAGTACACTCTGATTGAGAAGACTTGTTGTGATTTAACACGGGCCTCCATGATGTTATAGCATTACCTCCATGGTCACACAACCTATCTCATATCCCGAGTGGATCCTCTCAAATATGTGTTCAATAAACCCATGTTAAATTGTTGGCTATTCAGATGGCAGTTGATCCTATAATAATTCGACATCGTCTACATGACGTAAAAGACTAAAAGGTTAAGGAATTGTGGATCAATTGGTCGCCGCACCTTCAGGAGATTACAAACCCTTGGAAACATACTTCCCCGATGAAGGGGTAATGATAGTTTAACAACACCATCAGTACGATACACACCCGACATGGAAGATATATTTTGTTGGAGCGGTAAACATGGAAGTGTAGACACTCAAAATTTTCTGCATACCTGTTACTAACATTGTATGAGGGCAGAATCATCTTTCAAAGATAACCCTGGAGGATAGCTTAGCCCAATCCCAGAAACAACACTGGAAGTGTCAATTTCAACCTCAGAGATAACCCCGAGGCATGTAGTTCAAATACTAGAAATCACACCAGAGAAGACCGTTTCATCTCGGAGATAACCCCGAGATACTCAGTCTCAGTCCCAGAAATAACACCGGGAAAGACAGGTCAACCTCGGAGATAACCTCGAGGAATGCAGTTGCAGTTTCGGAGATAACCCCAGAGATGCTTGTTTCAACCAATGTAGTCAGCTTTAACCTCGGAAACTACACCGAGGCACTTAGCTCTAGTCCCAGAGATAACCCCGGGAGGTCAGGAACACCTCAAAGATAACCTTAAGGATATCTAGTACTTGCAGCAGACCAATTTCAAAGATAACTCTGAGCAACGACTATTTTATCAGCCCAAACCGGAGATGACCCCGATGAGGGGAAAATTGTCATTTTCCCACCTCGGTCCCACATGCGCGCCATCTCAACAACATCTCTACATACATTTTACACAAAAATGTCCCACAAGAACAAAGGAGTTCTAATCCTGAGTGACTACTACGTAAGGCATCACACCAGATATAATTTGAAGCTTGAAGACCAAGGGCATGGTCCCATCTTCCTGACTTCGCACAACCTCTAATCCCATGTCATTTGTGTAGCTCTCGACAAATGCAGTCTAAAACATATCTTATACACCTCAATCGGATGCCCAGATTTAAGTTCCAACAGCTCGAACGGACATCACGTTGCACGCGTGCACGTACTTCGAGATAGCGGGACTCGCGGAGGCTAGAGCACCCCGGGAAGCTGCAGGTACATCTGCAGGGTGTACCTGGGGCTCCCCCCTCTATAAATAGAGGGCTTGGGGTGGCCATTTTGTAAGAGAAAATGGCGAGGAAGCCCTGTCCAATTTGCTCTGTATATACCCTAAACTGAGTGCTTTCTTATTTTAAACACATGTGAGCTTATATTCAGTCATATTTTTACTGGAGGGAGCCGAGTGGTCATCCATTTAAAGCTATAGAAGTCTTCTTTGGTAGTCCACTGTAAGCCTTCTTACACCTTTTTAGCTTTCTCTTCTACTTTTCACACACCATTCTTCACATTGAGATTCGTGTTTCGTGTGTATGCCCGAACTTCAGTCTGTGGATTTTATTTCCTTATATATATATATATATATATATATATATATATACACACACACATAGTGATAAATCGCTGAAATGATAAACCGAGCCGGGATCGATATATATCCTGTGTGTTTACCGCTTATATATAATTACATTTCTGTCAGGCCTGTAGTTTACTTCATGGCCTTTTACCGCTTTATTTACATTTAGTCTCGCCTGGAGTTTACTTCGTGGCTGTTGATTGTTTTTACTGCTTTATTTACATTTCGTCTCGCCTGGAGTTTACTTCGTGGCGGTTGATTGTCTTTGCTACTTTATTTACATTTCTGATCCCCCATGCTGGTGCTTCGTGGTGGTTGATCATGTCTTTATATATATATTTACCGCTTTTATATATTTACATTTTTGATCCCCCATGGAGGTGCTTCGTGGTGGTTGATCATGTCTATGTCTATATATATATATATATATATTTATAGCTTTTGTATATATAACTACTTACTGCTTTCATATAAATTGTGACATCATGTGAGCCTAGGAATCATGTGATCACAGATTCAATCTGGTGAATCTAGATTCGGTTCCCATGATGGACATTTTTAGCTGTAAGCAGCTTGTAAATTATTCACAGTGTTTAAATTTCCTTAGATGGCTTTCATGCCCACAAGGAATTCAGCATTGATTTGTATATTATTTTCTCGAAGATGATTCACATCTCGAAAATAAAAGCAATCAAGCCGAACATTTAATAAAATGGAAGTATCAAAGGCCTTAATTACTATTGAGCACATGGTTTGAAAAACCTCTTTTTCAAAACATCATTGCTATATCTTGTTTAAAACTGAATTTTTACACAAATTCAAACCCTTTGTATATAGGTGTGAATGAGGCATAGCACTACTTCCAAATAAATTGCACATTGATTCACACACATACACACACACACACATTCATATAACAGTTTAATTGAAAAGTGACGGTCACCGCGGTAACACAGATGTCGGGGGGGGGGGGGTGTGCCTAACACCTTCCCTCCACATAAGCAAGTCCCCGGTCCCAAATGAATCTCGGTTTCACACACTCGTTTAGCAGTGTCACATCACTGGGTCAATGTGCAAACCTTTTCTCGGTTGTGTTGGTACAACCAGTTAAAAAACTAATTGGCGACTCTTACAGTTAAATCGTCGACATATAAATATCGGACCTTTTCAAAACTTATTTTTTCAAACAAATCTCACCTAACACGAGAACACAAAAAGACAAGAACAGAAGAGGGACAATAAAATTCATAACGTCAACAGGTGACGACTCTGCTGGGGACACACTAGTAAGAGGAGTTAAGCCGCTATTACAAGCTTTTCAAAACTTTTACATGCTTGTGTGTGGATGTTGCATTTACATTTTTTTGATGAATGTGTAAGAATGCATTTTACTAACTTCACTGCAATATATCTATCTGTGATATTAATGCTTTGCACATGTCATCATTCCCATAACAGTGAGACACATTTCATGTGAATTTATGTTGTGTGATTCCTCCACCAGGAGGCTATCTTGTCGGTGTTTGATTACTGGACTCGTAGGGAGACTAATTCCAATGAGGCTCAGTAAAGGCACCACCCAGATTCGCTCCAGTTGAAAGACAGGATTTGTGAGATCCCAAATTTTAGGAAATGAAAGTATTCAATTTTCTTATAATTATTATTTTATTTAGTAAATGGTTAAATTGAGAAAGGGTTAAAGTTAAGGGTGATACGTGAAAATTTAACAAAGTAAGCAAGTTGATATAAAATATTCGTTATGTCAGGGAATATTCGTTTTAACAAGGAATATTTGTACGATGGCATAATCATTGGTGGACCCCACAACAGAAGTATTGTCGTAGTTAGAAAATGACAGAAATATCTTTTATAAAAATAACGGCGAAAGTTTTACCGTTAAACTGTTGAACTACACGGTAGTAAAAGTACAATAATACGCGTTGTTGCATAGTAGCACACAGTATTAATTATTGATGCTTACGTGCGAAGTCACTCAGTTATACACAATTATTGCTACAGTAATTGCTGCATAATACCTCTTATATTATTGATTCAATTATTGTCACAGTATCATCTGCATAATATTTTATATTATTAAATCAATAATTGAGATAACAAAGTTATTCATATTATTATTTGTAATATTGACGATGTCTAGAAAGTTCTGTTGAGGAGAGGTTTGGTCACTTAATTGCGCGCAAATAGGGAGAAATTGTTATCGGAAAGCCCCCTCTTTCCTGGGAATGATCTACTTGTTAAATATTATGAGTTATAATATTAATGATGAATAAGTTCGTGTTGATTAAAGAAGAAATTGATATTTTCATTGTGTTGGGATTATTAGTGTTAGTGGAAATCGACATCTATTCCGATAATAATTGATGTCTGGAGGTTATATTGGCCAATCGGGTAATTAATCGGATAAATGGGAAATTAATCGCTATTAATTCACATGTTTATAATTATTTGTTCACATGTGTGTACTATTGATTCACATCCATGTACTATTAGGGGAGGTGGTGCAAGATTGATAATACTTGCATGACTAAATTAAAAATGGAGATATAGAAGAATGTACTATACTGTAATTATTTTTTTCATATGTATAGAACTATTGAGTCACATGATTGTACTATTGATTCACATGATGTACTATTAGGGGAGGTGGTGCAAGTTTGATAATACTTGCAGGACTAAATTAAAAATGAAGGAAAAGATGAAGGTATTATACTGTAATATTTCAAGCCCCAAAACGTGCAATTATCAAAACTATATTTTCCTATAAATAGAAGCTAATTCTTCTTTCATTCTCACCAATTCACTAAGACTCACAAGAGCAATTATAGAGAGAGAAGCTATAGAGATATGCTATAAAGAGAGAAGTTATAGAGAGAAAAAAGAAGAGTATTCTGCTACTTCACTATTCCAATATCCAGTCTTCTTCTAAGGTAAGGGGTATTATTTATTTCATTTTCTGAAGATATATTATTTTTCGTATTCGTGTGACTATTATTTTCATTTAATATTCATAAGGAATATCATCTTCGTTCAATATTCGTAGGAATATTATTTTCGTTCAACAGTTGTAAGGGGTATTATTTCTTTCGTATTCATGAAGAGAGTTATTTTCTTTCAATATTCGTAAGGGTTGTTATTCCATTATTTATTATTCTGTTGGAATAACATGTCTATGCCGACTACTGCATATATGGTGAAATTCTTCTGTTATTCCATTCTTTATTATTCTGTTGGAATAACCTGTCTACGCGGACTACCGCATTCATGATGAAATTCTTCTGTTACTCCATTCTTTATTATTATGTTGGAATAACCTGTCTACGCGGACTACCGCATATATGGTGAATGACCCTTCGTATTCATTCTTTATTAAATTGTGATAATGATCTGTCTACGTGGATTACCACATTGCGGATGAAAATCCATTTGCAGTTTCGTATATTCAATTATACTCGTATGAGATATCATTTCTTTTGTACTCATCGTGTAATATCGTTTTCTTTTGTATTATCCTTTTATGAGTACTATTCATGAAGTACTATTCACGAGTACTATTCATAAAGTAGTATTCACGAGTACTAATTATAAAGTACTATTCACGGGATACTATTCCCAAAGTACTATTTATGCGATACTATTCACCTGGAGTACTATTCATGACAAAAATTGATTTCTTTTCGGTCCAAATCATTTTTTTACAATATCATTCTTGAATTTTACTCCACAAAGCAGTATCATGTTGACAATTTGGATATTTTTAAACTCTGGATAAATTTAAAGTCTTTAATATTTATCCTTGATTTCGTTTGATTAATACTTATATCATTGTCATCATCCTCATGCTTATACTGTGATGAAAGTCATCTTTGGCTTACGTGCATAGATGGACTATTGATTGGTATGATTATGACCAGTGATCATTCAGTATAATCATGACCTGTAATGTTACAAATAATGTGGTAAAAGTCCTCATTGGCCCGTAGTGCATTGATGGACAGTTGTTGGTATGATTATGACCAGGGATTATTCGGTATAATAATGACCCTTGATGACTACATGAATATCCTTGGCCCGTAGTGCAGGGATGATTCGATGATGTGGTTTATTTATTAAGCTGAGTCTCAGTGATAAAGTCGATGAAAAACTTTTTAAATCATGGAAGATAGTACATATCATGCTCTACTTGACTCTTGTAATGGATTGCGTATTCCGCTGCAGTTGTTGATCTAAAACTTGTTGTCTATTGTATTCTATCAGTTCTTATACTGTTGAAGGCTAAGGATAATTTTTTCTTAATTATCTTAGTCATAATATTTCTTACTGCGCTAGTTGAGCTCACCCTTTTGTTTCAATGTTCTCTTCGGGAAATGAGAATATAGCTGGGACTGGTCGCAGAACGGATTGACTGTCCAGATTGTGACGCCCCCAAAATAGTTATACATCACCCATTCTGAGTCGCCAAATACATAGTACAGAAAACAACTACAACTTTATTATTACAATTGTCGTGCAAAATATGACAACAGATACTGTGAGTTTAAATACAAATATTGTCTTTTAGACAATATCCACACTCAAATAAAGTCCTCATTACAATTATTGATGCACTATTTTACAAAAATAGTGAGGACTGCTAAAACAACTGTCTAGGACCATCACTCTATACCCCGATTTGGTTCCTCTTTATGTTCTCGCTTCTTGAGAAGAAAAATGGAACAAAAAGGAAAAGGGTGAGCTCAACTAGCCCAGTAAAGAATATTATGACTAAGATAATATACAACAAATTATCCTTAGTCTTCAACAGAAAAAAATATGATAGAATATAATAGACAACAAGTTTTAGATCAACAAATGCAGCGAAAACAACAATTCATTACAAGAGTTAAGTAGAAAATGAAATCTACTATCATCTATGAATTTAAAAATCCATCATCAATATTTTGTCCATGTAACATCAATCAATATACATCTTGAATCAAGTATTCATCTTTGCACTACGGGCCAAAGATATTCATCAAGTATCACAAGTTGGTCATGTTCATCTCAACACCTGTTGATCTTTGCACTACGGGCCAAAGATATTCATCAGGTAATCATACATCTTTGCACTACAGGCCAAAGATATTCATCAAGTATCACCATTAAAGACTGAGGATGATGAAAAACATTTTAGAGAACGAATCCAGTGAGATAAAAGGATAAAGTTTAGAGATTCGTACTTTAGATAACTCAAGTTTAAAAATACTCCATAATAAACCATAATGGAATAAAATTCAAGAATAAAGATCAAAAACATGGATACAATCAAATATAGTAACCATAATAGACATCTGGGACAAAAGAAGAGAAAATTTCATTTTTCGGTGAATAGTATCAATATTGTGAATAATGTCGTATCGTGAATATCGTGAATAGTAACCCCAAACACAAAAGGTAGAAATTCCACAATCAAACTCATATTAATATTTCGGCATAATGATATTGAAGAAAATAATATTATTTAAGAAGAAATAACATCCCTTATCTCAAAATAACAGTATTTTTGATCGGAATATCGGATGTAAAGCCGAAGGAAACTTGCACTAAATAGCAACCCTCAAAGTATCTAAATACTCACAAAAATACGCTCGACAATATAGAGAGAGAAAACTTATGTTTCTGGTGTGATTTTCAATTCTAACTTAAGCGCCTATTTATAGGAAAATGTTAGAACGCCATAGGAGACTAAATAATAAAATTATAATATAATCTTTCTTTTTTTCTACGTATGCTTTGTTGAATAATCTAGCATGCCATTTTGGAAAAAAACTAGCAGCCCACATGTTTTCAAAAAACAAAAGTGGGTCCCACTTAATTTTAATAAAAATATTTAATTTTTGAAAATTCAATAATTCATAATAAATAGCCCTTTTAAGTCCATTCCATACGAAATTGAATTCTCTACAACTTTGTAGCTTTAAGTTTTTCCAAATTCCAAACCGAAAATATTCGAAATCCACAAACGAATGATTTTTAATACCTCATAAAATTTATAACAAATCATACGTTAATTTTTAACGGTTCAAAATTTGTGGACGTATACTCAGCTTACATATGTATAACATATCCAAAAATCACAACGATCCAACGGTCGGATTAAAATTATAACTCACGCAATAGAGCTTTAATAACAATGATTTGGTTTTTAATTCCTCCATTCCGACAAAAATACTGATAAAACACCTCAACATTAATTCCTTCAATTATATCCACATAAAAATAAATATTTCCTTATCATATAAATCATTAAATAATTATTCACAAATAATACTACAGAATCACAATAATGACAACCAGGCCATTCCCATGAAAGAGGGGGCTTTCCGATAAGGATTTCTCCTTACTGGCAGGCAATTAGGTGACCAAACCTCTCATTGACAGAACTTTCTAGACATTGCCAATAATGATATCTAATAATATTATTCAAATAATATGAATTATTGATCTAATAATGGGAAATACTGTGAAGTGACAATTATTAAAACAACAATAATATAAAATATCAACGCATCAATTATTGAATCAATAAATTAAAATATTGAACAATAATTACTGTAACAATTATTGAGTAGTGCCTTCTTACGTAAGAATCAATAATTCAAAAATATTGTGCAATACCGTGTGCTACTGTGAAACCACGCGTATTACTGTATTTTAACCACCGGGTATTCTAACAGTGTTAACGGTAATAACTACGCCATTATTTATAAAACTTAAACTTGTCATTTTCTTCATCCGACAGTTATTCCGTTATGGGGCCCACAAATGGTTGCGCTGTCGTACGAATATTCCCCGACAACAAGAATATTCCACAACCAAACGAATATTCCCCGACAACAATGAATATTTTATAACCACTTGCTTAATTTGTAAAATTTGCACATTTCACCCATAACCAAAGTATTATATCAAATATCACCTTATTATTTCAAGATAATAAATAGAGGAAATTCAATTTTATTTATAATAAGTTGGGGTCTTACAACCTCCCCTCATAAAATTTCTTCCTCAAAATTGACGTACGTACCTGGTGTTTAGAAAAGGTGAGGGTACCTTGCTTTAATTTTCGATTCCATCTCCCAGGTCATTTCATCAATAGCATGGTTCCTCCACAAAACCTTGACTTATTGTATAACATTTGTTCGTAGGACATGCTCTTTCCTATCCAATATCTTGACGGGTACCTCCTCATACGTTAAATCTTTGGCTATCTCGTCTGGTTCTAACGCAATAATGTGGTTCGGGTCTTTCACATATTTATGAAGCATAGATATATGAAAAATATTATGAACACGAGGCATGCTTGGAGGTAATGTGAGTCTATAGGCCACATTTCCTATTCAGTTAAGAATCTCAAATGGACCAACAAATCATGGATTGAGCTTTCCTATCTTCCCAAATCTTGTAACTCCCTTCCATGGAGCAATACGTAACAGTACATGATCTCCAATATTAAACTCCACGTCCTTTCGATGAATATCATCATAACTCTTTTATCGATCTTGTCTGGTCTTTATACGTTGTCGGAACATTTGAATCTTTTTTGTAGTCATGCGTACTAATTCTGGTCCCAATAATGTTGCTTCACCCACCTCGTCCCAACATACTGGAGAATGACACTTTCGTCCATACAAAGCCTCGAATGGAGTCATGTCTATACTTGCTTGATAACTATTGTTGTAGGAGAATTCCACTAGTGACAAGTACCTATCCCAACTTCCTTTGAAATCTAGGACACAGAGTCTTAATTGATCTTCAAGGGTTTGAATAGTCCTTTTCGATTGCCCATCCGTTTGAGGATGGTATGCCGAACTGAATCGTAAATTCGTGTTAATAGCTTTCTGCAAGCTAACCCAAAATCGTGAAGTGAATCTTGGGTAACGATCCGAAACTATGGATACTGGCATGCCATGCAATCTCACAATCTCATTCACATACATACGAGCAAGATGTTCTAGGGAATAAGTCTCATGTATAGGCAAGAAATTAGCAAACTTGGTTAATCTATTAATAATAACCCAAATCGCATCTATGCCTTGAGAAACTTTGGGAAGACCTGTAACGAAATCCATGGTATTGTGTTCCCACTTCCATTTCGGAATCTCAAGTGGTTGCAATGGACCCTTTGGCACTTGATGATCCGCCTTTACACGTTGACAGGTTAAACACCTCGAAATAAACTCCGCGATCTCTCTCTTCATATTGCTCCACCAAAATGTATATCGAAGATCGTGATACATTTTGGTACTCCCAGGATGGATTGCAAATGGTGTGTTGTGTGCCTCCATCAAGATTCTATGCTTCAAGTCAGAATCGTTAGGAACGCAAAGTCTGGAGTTGACTCGAAGTATTCCTTCTTCATCGATTCTTGCTTCCTGAATAACACCTTCTTGCACTTTCTTCTTCATACGCATCAGCTCCATGTATGTAGTTTGAGCAGCTTTCACTTTATCTATTAAAGTCGATTCTACTCGTATGTTTGATATCATCACTTGGGTACTTGGAGCCTTTAACTCTATCTCTATCCTTTGTAAGTCGTATAAAATGGATCTTTGTGTTAACAACATCACACTCATACCCGCATACGATATTCTATTAAATGCGTTCGCTACAACGTTTGCTTTTCCAAGATGATATTGAATGTTCTGGTCGTAATCTTTCAACAGCTCGAGCCAACGTCGTTGCCGCATGTTGAGTTCCTTTTGGGTGAAAAAATATTTGAGGCTTTTATGATCCGTATAAATCTCCACTTTCTCTCCATACAGGTAGTGTCTCCAGATTTTCAACGCAAAAATGACTGCTGCCAACTCCATATCATGAGTAGGATAATTCCTCTCATATTCTTTGAGTTGTCGCGAGGCATAGGCTATGACTTTCCCATGTTGTATGAGAACACGTCCTAACTCTTTGCCTGAAGCATCGCTGTAGATAATAAATCCATCCGAACCAGATGGTATTGTTAGAACAGGTGTCGAAATGAGTCTCCTTTTGAGCTCTTGGAAACTCTTCTCGCATTCCTCGCTCCATACAATTTTTTATCTTTTTCGAGTCGGTGAGTTAATGAGTAGCGATTCGAGAAAATCCTTCTACGAATCTCCGATAATAACCAGCTAAGCCCAAAAAGCTACGCACTTCGATCATCGACTTCGGTTGCTCCAAACTTTGTATTGCTTCAATCTTCACCGAGTCAACAGATACGCCATGTTTTGACACCACGTGCCCAAGGAATGCTACTTCCTTAAGCCAGAACTCGCATTTCTTCAGCTTGGCATATAGCTTGTTGTCACGAAGTCTTTGAAGTACCAGCTTCAAATGGTGCTCATGATCTTCACGACTTTTGGAATAGATGAGGATGTCATCAATAAAGACAACAACGAACTGATCTAAATATTCCTTGAATACATGGTTCATCATATCCATGAAAGTAGCAGGAGTATTAATCAATCCAAAAGACACGACTAAGAATTCACAATGCCCATACCGAGTTCTGAAGGCATTCTTCAGAATATCCTCAGTTTTAATCTTTAGCTGATGATATCTAGAACGAAGATCGATCTTTGAAAAGAATTGTGCTCCTTGCAACTGGTCAAACAGGTCATCAATGCGAGGTAGTGGATACCTATTCTTGATGGTGACATGGTTTAATTCTCGATAATCAATACAAAGTCGCATACTCCCGTCTTTTTTCTTTACAAATAAAACAGGAGCACCCCAAGGAGACGTACTAAGACAAATGAAACCGATGTCTAACAATTCCTGTAGTTGGACTTTTAACTCCTGAAGTTCAATAGGAGCCATTCGATATGGGGTTTTAGAAATGGGCTTTGTGCGGTTCAAGATCAATAAAGAATTCAACTTCACGTTCGGGGGTAGACCGGGAAGTTCTTCAGAAATCGTCGGAAATTCACTAACAATGAAATATTATTCAAATCGGCGTGTTTTGTTCAAGTCCATAATATGGGCTAAGAAAGCTTGACATCCATTTTTGATAAGCGAATAGCTTTATGGCTTGATATGACGATGATGATGATTTTAGTGGTTTAGTTGCTTGAATTCGTATAAAAGGCTGGTTAGGAATATGAAAACTAACAACTAGACGAAAACAATCAATTTTGGCATGATGAGTGGTTAACCAATCAATCCCTAAAATCACATCAAATGCAAGTATCTTTAAAGAGATAAGATCAATAGGTAATGTGATTGTGCCAACTTAGATCAAGCAAGATTTATAAACGGTAGATGTGATAAAGGTTTCTCCTAACAGAGTCTCCACAGATAAGTCAAAGTATAATTTCTTCGGAGTCAAGTTTAAACGTTGAGCACAACCAGGAGAGATAAAAGAATCGGTAGAACCGGTATCTAGTAAGGTATAAACTTCACAAGAGTTCAAGATTAGCTTACCTGTGATCACCTCGTTCGGGTTTCTCGCGTTTTGGCCAGTCACGACAAACGCCCTCCCTTGAACCACCGACTTTTTTTTGTCCGTATCCGCCTTTGGTGTCGTCATCCCAGTTAGACTTGACTTTGATACCGGACAAAATCGGGCTATATGACAGTCTTTTCCACAATTGAAACACACCTTGGAAGGTTGTGAACAGTTTGGACTTATGTGTCCCTCCTCTCCGCATTTGTAGCATCTAATTGGCGGTCGTTCTCCTCCCCTAGAATTTTTGTTGTGTTGGTCTTTGGTCTTTCTTGTTGATGTCTTCCCGTCATTGTTGAATCTCCTCTTTTTGAAATTTCCACTTGACTCACCTCTTCTATTATCATGGCCACGATGACCACCCGAGTGGTTACCATTTTTATCCGTATTTTTCCCTCCTCGCTGATTATCATCGTTACAATGACTGCTGTCACCGGTATGACCCTTGTTATAGTCCCTTAGTTGAACATACTCATTATCTCGCTCTAATAATTGAGCCCTGTTGACAACATCTGAATACAGAGAAAATTTGTGAGAGATAAGGTATTGACGAATATCGGGTTTTAGACCTCTCAGAAACATCCGCGTCATACGTTCCTCATTCTCTACCAAATGAGGTGCAAACCTTGATATCTCTACGAACTTTGCCTCGTACTGGGACACTGTCATGTTGTTCTGTTCCAATCTAATAAACTCTACCACCTTCATATGACGAATACTTTCAAGAAAGTACTTGTCATTGAACAATTTCTGAAATCTTTCCCAAGACATGTTGAGTGCGGCTGGCTGGGTACGCTTCGCAGATTCCCACCAGTAATCTACCTCACCATGGAACATAAAGGTGGCGAATGGAACCTTTTATTCTTTCGTACATCCCAAGACATCGAATATCTTGGTAATTTGCTTGACCCATGTTTTCGCCTTAATCGAATTTGGCTTTCCCCAGAAATTTGGTGGTCCCAACTCCTTGAACTGCTTGGTCATGACAAACCGCGCGTTGCTATCATTTCCACCCGTATTTTGTATACGAGTCTCCCTCGTCTGATTTTGCATGTACTACAAAAAGCTTCTAAACATTCCATCATTCATCGTTTGCTCCATAGTGTTATTTATAGGTGGAATATTGCCTTCCTATTACACGTTCTCTTGGTTGGTGATTGAAGGTTGTTCCACAATCTCATACACTCCATTGTTAACGTTCTCAGCTGCCATTCTTAAAAACTGCCATAAAACAAGGGTTAATTAAACAGATTGACATATCACATAATATCCATATTTTATGACCGACCAACAAATAAGCTTAGGTAGGATACACTAGCGAAAGATTTACTCGTCTCTCCCCTCCTAGTTCTATTCCTCGATCTCCACCAGAGACCATATCCCTAATCTCTAATACCAACTGTGATGCCCCCAAAATAGGTTTATATCACCCATTCTAAGTTGCCAAATACATGGTACAGAAAATAACTACAACTTTATTATTACAATTGTCGTGCAAAATACGACAACACATACTGTGAGTTTAAATACAATTATTGTCTTCTAGACAATATCCACACTCAAATAAAGTCCTCATTACAATTATTGATGCACTATTTTACAAAAATAGTGAGGACTGCTAAAACAACTATCTAGGACCATCACTCTATACCCCGACTGGTTCCTGCTATGTTCTCGCTTCCTGAGAAGAAAAATGGAACAAAAACGAAAAGGTTGAGCTCAACTAGCCCAGTAAAGAATATTATGACTAAGATAATATACAAAAAATTATCCTTCGTCTTCAATAGGGAAAAATCTGATAGAATATAATAGACAACAAGTTTTAGATCAACAACTGCAGCAGAAACAACAATTCATTAGAAGAGTTAAGTAGAGAATGAAATCTACTATCATCTATGAATTTAAAAGTCCATCATCAATATTTTATCCATGTAACATCAATCAATATACATCTTGAATCAAATATTCATCTTTGCATTACGGGCCAAAGATATTCAATTGTATCACCTGTTGGTCATGTTCATCTCAACACCTGTTCATCTTTGCACTACGGGCCAAAGATATTCATCAGGTAATCATACATCTTTGCACTACAGACCAAAGATATTCATCAAGTATCACCATTAAAGACTGATGATGATGAAAACCATTTTAGAGAACGAATCCAGTGAGATAAAATGATAACGTTTAGAGATTCGTACTTTAGATAACTCAAGTTTAAAAATACTCCATAATAAACCATAATGGAGTAAAATTCAAGAATAAAGATCAAAAACATGTATACAATCAAATATAGTAACCATAATAGACATCTAGGACAAATAAGAGAAAATTTCATTTTTCGGTGAATAGTGTTGTATTTATGAATAGTGCCGTATACGTGAATAGTGCTCCCGACACAAAAAGGTAGAAATTCCACAATCAAGCTCATATTAATATTTCGGCATAATGATATTGAAGAAAACAATATCATTTAAGAAGAAATAACATCCCTTACCTCAAAATAACAGTATTTCTGATTGGAATATCGGATGTAAAGCCGAAGAAAACTTGCACTGAATAGCAACTCTCAAAGTATCTAAATACTCACAAAAATACGCTCGACAATATAGAGAGAGAAAACTTATGTTTCTGGTGTGATTTTCAAATCTAACTTAAACGCCTATTTATAGGAAAATGTTAGAATGCCATAGGAGACTAAATAATAAAATAATAATATAATCTTTCTTTTTTTCTATGCATGCTTTGTTGAATAAGCTAGCATGCCATTTGGAAAAAACTAGCAAATTTCATGTGTTTCAAAAAAACAAAACTGGGTCCCACCCAATTTTAATACAAATATTTAATTTCTGAAACTTCAATAATTCATAATAAATAGCCTTTTTATCATAAAAATACGAATTTTATGTCCATTCCATACGAAATCGAATTCTCTACAACTTTGTAGATTTAAGTTTTTCCAAATTCCAAACCAAAAATATCTGAAATCCACAAACGGATGATTATCAATACCTCATAAAATTTATAACAAAACATTTGTTAATTTTTAATGGTTCAAAATTTGTGGACATATACTCAACTTATATATGTATAACATATCCAAAAATCACAACGATCCAACTATTTAATTAAAATTATAACTCACTTGATAGAGCTTTAATAACAATGATTTGATTTTTAATACCTCCATTAAACAAAAAATATCGATAAAACACCTCAACATTAATTCCTTCAATTATATCCACATAAAATAAATATTTCCTTATCATATAAATCATTAAATAATTATTCATAAATAATATTACAGAATCACAATAATGACAACCAGGCCATTCCCAGGAAAGAGGGGGCTTTCCGATAAGGATTTCTCCTTACTGGCGGGCAATTAGGTGACCAAACCTCTCATTGACAGAACTTTCTAGACATTGCCAATAATTCTATCTAATAATATTATTCAAATAATATGAATTATTGATCTGATAATGGGAAATATTGTGCAATGACAATTATTGAAACAACAATAATATAAAATATCAACGCAGTAATTATTGAATCAATAAAATAAAATATTAAACAGTAATTACTGTAACAATTATTGAGTAGTGCCTTCTTACGTAAGAATTAATAATTCAAAAATACTATGCAATACCATGTGCTACTGTGCAACCACGCGTATTACTGTATTTTAACCACCGGGTATTCCAACAGTGTTAACGGTAACAACTACGCCATTATTTAAAAAACTTAAACTTGTTGTTTTCTTCATCCGATAGTTATTCCGTTATGGGGCCCACAAATGGCTGCGTCGTCGTACGAATATTCCCTGGCAACAAGAATATTCCACAACCAAACGAATATTTCCCGACAACAATGAATATTTTATAACCACTTGCTTAATTTGTAAAATTTGCACATTTCACCCATACCCAAAGTATTATATCAAATTATCACCTTATTATTTCAAGATAATAAATAGAGGAATTTCAATTTTATTTATAATAAGTTGGGGTCTCACACAGATGGTTGTTTTAGTAGTCCTCACTATTCTGTGAAATAGTGTGATAATAATTGTAATTAGGACTCCATTGAGAGTGGATATTGTCTAGAAGGCAATATTCTTGTTTAAACTCTCAGCTATGTTTTATCATATATTACCCAATAATTGTATATTTAAGTTTGTATTGGATTTATGTACCATGCATTTGGCGACTCAAGATGGGTGATGTATACCTGTTTTGGGTAATTATTATTTTATTTGGTCACCTAATTGCGGGCCGATAGTGAGAGATCCTTATCGGAAAGTCCCCTCTTTCCTTGGAATGATCCGGTTGTTAAATATTGTGAGTTATAATATTAATGATGAATAAGTTCGTGTTGATTAAAGATACAATTGATAGTTTCAGTGTGTTGGGATTATTAGTGTTAGTGGAAATCGATATCTATTCCAATAATAATTGATGCCTGGAGGTTATATTAATCAATCAGGTAATTAATCGGATAAATGGGCAATTAATTGCTATTAATTCACATGCTTAAAACTATTTGTTCACACGTGTGTACTATTGATTCACATGCATGTACTATTAGGGGAGGTGGTGCAAGATTGATAATACTTGTATGACTAAATTAAAAATGGAGGTATAGATGAAGGTATTATACTGTAATTATTTTTTTCACATGTATAGAACTATTGAATCACATAATTGTACTATTGATTCACATGATGTACTATTAGGGGAGGTGGTGCAAGTTTGATAATACTTGAAGGACTAAATTAAAAATGAAAGAAAAGATGAAGGTATTATACTATAATATTTCGAGCCCCAAAACGTGCAATTATCGAAACTATATTTTCCTATAAATAGAAGCTCATTCTTCTTTCATTCTCACCAATTCACTAAGACTCACAAGAGTAATTATAGAGAGAGAAGCTATAGAGAGAGAAGCTATAGAGATAAGCTATAGAGAGAAAGAAGAAGAGTATTCTGCTACTTCACTATTCCAGTATCTAGTCTACTTCTAAGGTAAGGGGTATTATTTATTTTATATTCTGAAGAGATATTATTTTTCGTATTCGTATGAATATTATTTTCATTCAATATTCGTAAAGAATATCATCTTCGTTCAATATTCGTAGGAATATTATTTTCGTTCAACAGTCGTAAGGGGTATTATTTCTTTCGTATTCATAAAGAGAGTTATTTTCTTTCAGTACTCGTAAGGGTTGTTATTCCATTCTTTATTATTCTGTTGGAATAACCTGTCTACGCGGACTACCGCATGCATGGTGAAATTCTTCTGTTATTCCATTCTTTATTATTCTGTTAAAATAACATGTCTACGTGGACTACTACATGTATAGTGAATGACCCTTCGTATTCATTCTTTATTAAATTGTGGAAATGATCTGTCTATGTGTATTACCGCATTGCGGATGAAAATCTATTCGCAGTTTCGTATATTCTATTATACTCGTATGAGATATCCTTTCTTTTGTACTCATCGTGGAATATCGTTTTCTTTTGTATTTTCCTTTTATGAGTATTATTCATAAAGTACTATTCACGAACACTATTCACAAAGTACTATGCACGAGTACTATTCATAAAGTACTATTCAAGGCGTACTATTCCCGAAGTACTATTTATGGGGTACTATTCACCCGGAGTACTAATCATGACAAAAATTGATTTCTTTTTTGTCTAAAACATTTTTTTACAATATCATTCTTGAATTTTACTCCACAAAGCAATATCATGTTGACAATTTGGATATTTTTAAACTCTGGATAAATTTAAAGTCTTTAATATTTATCCTTGATTTCGTTTGATTAATACTTATATTATTGTCATCATCCTCATGCTTATATTGTGATGAAAGTCATCTTTGGCTTATGTGCATAGATGGACTGTTGATTGGTATGATTATGACCAGGGATCATTCGGTATAATCATGACTCATAATATTACAAATGATGTGGTAAAAGTCCTCATTGGCCCGTAGTGCATTGATGGACAGTTGTTGGTATGATTATGACAAAGGATTATTCTGTATAATCATGACCCTTGATGATTAAATGAATATCTTTGGCCCTTAGTGTAGGGATGATTCGATGATGTGGTTTATTTATTAAGCTGAGTCTCAGCGATAAAGTTGATGAAAAACTTTTTAAATCATAGAAGATAGTAGATACCATGCTCTACTTGACTCTTGTAATGGATTGCGTATTCCGCTGCAGTTGTTGATCAAAAACTTGTTGTCTATTGTATTCTATCAGTTGTTATACTGTTGAAGTCTAAGGATAATTTATTCTGCATTATCTTAGTCATAATATTTCTTACTGGGCTAGTTGATCTCACCCTTTTCTTTCACTGTTCTCTTCAGGAAATTAGAATATAGCTGGGACTGGTCGGGGAACGGATTGACGGTCTAGATGGTTATTTTAGTAGTCCTCACTATTTTGTGAAATAGTGTGATAATAATTTTAATGAGAACTCCATTGAGAGTGGATATTGTCTAGAAGACAATATTCTTGTTTAAACTCTCAGCTATGTTTTGTCGTATATTACCTGAAAGTTGTATAATTAAGTTAGTATTTGATTTATGTACCATGTGTTTGGCGACTCAAGATGGGTGATGTATACCTGTTTTGGGGGCGTCACATGAATAACTTCCCATCAAGTAAATTGCGATTATCTGGGAGCCTTCATGCCAAAAAGCCGCGAGAGTAACCAAAGACAGGTCAACCTCTGATAAACCAAACACGAAGGAAAGTCTCTTCATGCTTTCCATTTTTAATTACTTGTAAAGACAATTACTTATAATTTCATTCCATGTCAATCTCTATGTAATGGGAAATATGAAAAATATATGTACATGCATATTAAGGCTTTACATGCTATCAAATGACACCCGTTTTAGAGGATAATATTCCTAAAATGGACACATTATGATAGCATGTAAACATTTATACATTCCCTAAGACTAAACTACATAAGTTTTTATAGGTAAACTATTAGGCCTGTTACCCATTCCAAGTTCAAAAAGGCCACGAGCCTAAAACCAATTATGTCTTCATTTTACCAGTCTAATCCTACTCCTGTCTCTCGAGAAGAATTTGATGGATTAAGCAAACAAATTACGGATTTGGCTGTTCTTCTTAAAGAACTACACCAGTCAATTTAGGGTGCACGAATACCCATACATATAGAATCCTCTGCACATGGACGAACACAAGGTTCAAATAAAACAATTCTGGAACTTCAGTTGGATACAACCAACAAAATTCCTGAAAACACCCATCTCAAAGAAGATCCGGACACAAGTGATATCAGGAAAAAGGTCCTTTAAATGGAAGAGACCATTCGGTCTATAAAAGGGATTGAAACACGTGGTAGTGTTTCCTATATTGATCTTTGTATATTCCCTGGTGTTCATTATCTAGAGAAGTTCAAGACTCTTGACTTTGAAAAGTATGATGGGTTAGGAGATCCTTACACACACTTGAAGGTGTTCATTGGAGAACTCAGATCTTATGCCGAGGATGAGAAGCTCAGGATGCAGCTGTTCCAAAAGAGTTTAACAAGAGAAGCCCGATCATGGTATATAAGATTAGACAATTCTAAAATACATAGCTGAGAAGAGTAGGCTCATGCCTTCCTCAGTCAGTACAACTTCCAATCTCAAATGGCTCTTGATCGGTACTAAATTACCAAGGTCAAGAAATAGTCTAATGAGTCTTTCCGTGAGTATGCTCAAAGGTGGAGGCACCTTGCTACTCAAGTTATTCCTACTATGACGGAATTAGAAATGGTGATGACCTTCATAGACATACAAGAAGCTCCTTTCTATGAGGGAGTCTTAGCTGGCATTGGTAAGCCATTTTTTGAAATGATCAAACATGGAGAGATGGTTGAGATGGGATTGAAGTCAGGAAAAATTCAAGACCTAGTTGCTCTAAAAGCTGTTGCTGAGCACATCTAGTCCAAAACTTATGGAAATAACCCCCAGAGGGTCCATAAAAAGAAAGAGGAGGATTTTTCCTTGATACTTCAAGGTCAGAAACATAGCCAGAACATGTCTATCCAAAGGAGAAACTACTCCCCTTTTCCAGCACAATCTTCTAACCCCACATTGCTAAAGGGTGGAGAAGTCCGATGCAATCGAGTGTTCACACCCCTAGGGGATTCGATCGATAATGTTCTCAATCTTCTGACTACTCAGAAGAAAATTACACATCTTCTTCCACCAGCCAATCCGAATGGGAAGGGTTACAATGCTACACAGAAGTGTGCTTATCATGCCGAGACACTAGGACATGATACTCAGGATTTATGGGCCTTGAAACACAAGATCCAAGATTTGATCGACAACGGGGATATTATGGTGACTAAACCCGACCAACCTCATGTGCAAGACAACCCTCTTCCTCAACACAAGGAAGAAGAGGTCAATATGATTAATTGAAGTAGTGGACAAAGTTCCAATTATGTTGTTGAATCTTCCTAAACCAACAAGGACGGTGCTGACAAATGGGATTACGCACAGTTCTAGTTTACAATTGAACGAAAGATTAAGGCTCTTTGTAAGCAAGTAAATCAATTGGCAGAACTTGTAATCCATCAAGACCAAGTCACACGCCAATTAGTTAGTCAGGAGCGTGCTAGTCTCCTTCCTTTTGTTATGAATACTCCATCATTGCCTTCAAAAAGTGAAACATTGGAGGATAAAGTTGCAAAAAGAGCAAGTGCCAAAGCCCATCGGGATTTTGCCAACAAAAGGGAATTTACATACCTTGGCCAATCTATGGAGGAGATATTTTAGTTGCTGATCAATGAAGGAAGAATTACATACCTTCTACCTCCAATCAATCTCCGTTCTAGATGGTTCAATTCTAATGGAGTATGCCAGTATCACTCCCATTGTCGTGGTCACAACACAGAAGATTGTTGGGCACTCCGCCACCTCTTTCAGAATTTAATTGATAGCGGTGTTCTGCAGATGGCAGATGATGACACTTTGTTACTCGAGAGTGGGAATACCTGTCCTACAAAATGGAAGAATGGCGTAGCAGTTATATCCACTGAGGATGATTTGGCTGCCAGTCCACTCACAATACAAGCAATTCAACTCAAAGGTGCTGATAATCCTTTGAAAGTGGTTGTACCAGAGCCAATTCTCTTCCCATCTAGGCCACAGTATCTTGTTGTCAGCTTGAAATAAGTCCCCTAGAATTATGGGCAGGCTGAAGGATATACATCACATACAACTGCTATAGTATTGAAGGAGAATCCACTATATCTTCCCCATAGGGTAATGAAGCCTACCATAAAATCAAATGGGAAAGTTCCCATGGAGAAAATTGAAGAGTTCCTCTGTACCATGGGCTATAACAAAGCCAAGGTGGTTTTAACCTTAATAGAAGCTCCGCAACAAATTTCCATACTGGACTTGGTTTTCTCTTCCGAAGATCACATGAAAATCTTGCTAAGGGTCTTGGAAGAAGCCCATTTACTGAAATTAGTGGATGTGGAAAAATTCCAACATCTGGTTGATCATATTTTTAACAATAATGTGATATCTTCCACTGATGACGACATACCCGCTGAAGGGACTTGTCATTGCAAGCCGTTGCACATAGCGGTTTTGTCCTCCAGATACATGGTGGGAGGAGTCTTGATAGATGGAGGTTCATCTATGAATATTTGTCCTTATGCTACCTTGGAGAAGATGAATATCAACCCCAAGAGGATCAAAAGCAGCCATACGGTTATCAAAGCTTTTGATGGGTCCCGACGAAACGTAGTGTATCCTATGGAGATTGGTCCACATACATTTAATGTATCCTTTCATGTGCTTAGAATAGCTACAGGATACAACCTGCTTTTGGGAAAATCGTGGATTCATATGGCTGGAGCCGTCCCTTCCACCCTTCACCAGCAACTCAAGTACATTATCAACAATAGCCTAGTCACTGTTAATGTTGAGCCGGAATGTCTTGAACAAGGTGACATGCCACTCATCAGCTTCAACATAGAAGTTGAGCCCATCAGTTTCCATGCCCTGGAGGTGAGCAACACTCATTACCATTCCATTGGGGCTCCACCTCTCACACCCAAGATTTCTGCCAAGGTAATGTCGGCCACTCAAGAGATGATGTCATTGGGTCATCAATCTGGACAAGTGTTGGGCAAAGATCAACAGGGCATTAAGCACCCGATTCAAGTTCCTAGTGAAACAGGGATAACTGGATTAGGCTATTCTGCTAACTCTAGTCATAGGAATCCTCACAAGCATAAACAAATTCCTTCATCTTAAGCCATATGGTGATTATCTCCACCTACCGATCCTGAGCCTATACAGTCTCTGACAAAGGTTCCAGCCTATGTTATGGCTATGCAATTTCCCTAACTGATATCAGTTAGAGCAAAAGAGGTCCTGATTCCTGATCCCGAAGTGGAAGAAAGGGAACGAAGACGTAAACAAGACATCGCCAAGAGTTTGTCTCATCTACGCATCCTTTTACATGATGAGCACATAAATAGATACACTCTAGACGATGGTTGCCCCGACATTATGGTAATCATTCGAGATAAGGAGGACGATGATAGAACCTTCATCACTGCCATCCATCGGGACTTCACCCTTGACAATTGGAGTAGCACTCTTTGCATTCGCCGCAAAGGGTAAAAAGGGCAGAAACCCCTTTGCCCTGTAGATAGCTTTAACTACTTACTTTTATGTACAGTATTAGCAGTTATTTTGTTAGTACATGCTAACACTTTGTATGATTAAACAGTTTCATATATTAAGTGAAAGCATATTTTGTTTCAGGACTCTGAATTTAGATGTGCATGTACTTGCTGATGAGGTGCCTTTTCTACACAATAACTGTAACTTTGATGAAAAGTTGGACTCAGACTTGATGAAAATATAAGAGGACATTGAATTACCTCAGGAGATCAAAGAATGGGTCAAGTACAAACCCAAACCAAATCTTGATCAAACCACCTCATTCAATCTCGGAACCTTAGAAAGCCCTAGGTTTATCTAGATTGGTACAGACCTCACTCCAAACCAAAGGAATGACATGCTTACGCTATTAACCCAATTCTAGGATGTGTTTGCATGGTCTCACGAGGACATGGTGGGTTTTTCCACGGACATCATCATCAATCGCCTTTCCATTAAAGAGGGATTCAAGCCAGTCAGGCAGAGGCTCAGGTGATTAAAACCTGAATGGAGTTTAAAGGTTAAAGAAGAAATTGTGAAATAATATCAAGTTAGCATCATCATGGTGTCCACATATCCTGAATGGCTATCCAACATAGTCCCCATGCCTAAACCAGGAGGAAAGGTGCGAGTTTGTGTGGATTACCAGGATCTGAATAAAGCTTGTCTTAAGGATAGCTTTCTTGTGCCATTTATCCACATTCTCATTGACAATACTGCTCAATATGACATGTATTCCTTTGCTGATTGCTTTGTGGGGTATCATCAAATCATGGTTGCTGAGGAGGATCGTGAGAAAACTACTTTCATCACGCCTTGTGGAACATTTTGCTATAGACGGTTGTCATTCAGCCTCATTAATGTCGGAGCAACCTATCAGCGAGCTGTGATGGCTCTTTTCCATGACTTAATATATAAAGAGATAGAGATCTACGTGGATGACATCATTTTCAAATCCCGAAGCGAGGAAGACCACATAGACTATCTCAAAAATCTCTTCAATAGGTTGCGTAAGTATAACTTGAAGTTGAATCCAGCCAAGTGCGCCTTTGGCGTTAAATCAGGTAAGTTGCCAGGTTTCCTAGTTAGCCACAAAAGGATTGAGCAGGATCCCACCAAAATCCAGGCCATCAAGGAAATGCCCATTCCTTAAACAGAGAAAGAAATACGAGGATTTTTGGGAAGAATGAACTTCACTAGCAGGTTTATTTCTCAACTCACAGCAACTTGTGAGCCTATCTTCAAGCTATTAAGGAAGAACTCCACCATGAAATGGAACTATGAGTGTTAAAAAGCCTTACAATCAAAGAGAAGCTGGTTTACTCTCCTGTTTTGGTACAACCCATGGATGATGTTCCCCTGTTCATGTACTTGTCCATTAATGACAATACTATGGGCTGCATGTTGGGACAAAAAGATGATAGAGGCCAAGAGCGAGCTATCTACTACGTCAGCAAAAGATTCAGCAACAGTGAACACAAGTACACTCTAATTGAAAAAACTTTTTGTGCTTTAGCGTGGGCTTCCATGAGGTTACAACATTACATCCATGGTCACACAACCCATCTCATATCCTGCGTGGATCCTCTCAAGTATGTGTTCAGTAAACCCATATTAAAATATCGGATTTCCAGATGGCAGTATATCCTACAACAATTTGACATCGTCTGTGTGATGCAAAAGTCCATTAAAGGTCAAGGAATTGCGGATCAACTGGCCGCCGCACCTGCAATGGATTTTAAACCCTTGTAAACATACTTCCCCGATGAAGGGGTAATGACAGTACAACAACACCATCACTACGATACACATCAACCATGGAGAATGTATTTTGATGGAGCTGTAAATATGGAAGGTTCTAAAGCTGGACCAGTTCTAGTATTCGGTACGGGGGAGCAGTATCCCATCACCGTCAAATTGCAATTTGTCAGCACCAACAAAACAACTGAGTATGAAGGTTATATCATGGGACTCAAACGTGCCCAATCAATGGGTATCAGGCGGTTAACTGTCTTTGGTGATTTAGAATTGGTAATCAGACAGACCACATGAATCTATCATACCAAAGAGCTACATTGGCTGCCTTATCATCAATAAGTTTTACAGATGGGTTTGGAGTTCTAAGAAATAAACTTCCTCCACATTCCTCGGAAAAGGAATAATTTTGTGGATGCACTAGCAACTTTAGCCTCCTTGATCAACATACATGACAAGGAAAAACATGCCAAGCATCCCATTTGCCCTACAAAAGGCTCCAGCCTATGGGAATTATATTGGAGAAGTATCGGATGATCTACCTCCCATCCAACACCCTTGGTATCAGCACATCAAGGAGTACTTACAAGATGGATCTACACCCACTGAGGCGAGCCCGACTGAAAGAAGGTAGATTCATCGACTGGCTATGAAATTTTACATGAGTGGGGATGCACTATATAAAAGAGATGCAGGAATAGGTCTCATCAGATGTCTAGACAAGGACCAAGCTCAGAGGCTCATGGATGAAATCCATGGTAGAGTATGTGGCCCACACATGAGTGGCCCCCTACTTGTTAAAAAGATCCTCAAAACATGGCACTACTGGCTCTCGCTTAAGGCTGACTATGATGATCACGTCAAGAGATGCTACCAATGCCAAATTCATTGGAATGTTATCCACGCCCCTCCGAGGGAACTCCACAATATGAGTTCACCTTAGCCCTTCTCATTGTGGGGAATGGACGTGATCGGGCTCATTGAGTCCATAGCCAATAATGGGCATCAGTTTATCTTCACCGTGATCGACTACTTCACCAAGTGGGTAAAAGCAGTCTCCTTCCCAAGAGTTACCAAAGAAGTCATCATTGCTTTCATAAAAAACAATGTCATTTGTCGGTATGGACAACCAGAGGTAATTGTGTCAGACAATGCTAAGAACCTCAACAACAAAATGATGGAGGAGTTGTGCAGTAAATTCCACGCCAAACGCCTTAACTCTGTTATCTACCATCCAAAGATGAATGGTGCTGTTGAAGTGGCTAATAAAAATATCAAGAAGATCATGCAAAAGATGTCCGCCAATCATAAAGGATGGCCTGTCCTCTTGCCTCTGACCCTATTAGCCTATAGAACTTCAATGCGTACTTACACTAGGGCAACCCCCTACTCATTGACCTATGGGATGGAAGTAGTGCTCCCCATAGAGGTGGAAATGGAATCCCTCAGAGTGTTGATTGACACTCAGCTGGATGAAGATCAATGGTTACAAGATATGTATCACCAATTATCTCTAATAGACGAAAGGCAAAGTGATGCTATTTTCCATGGTCAATTATACCAACAAAGGATCGCCAAATCCTACAACAGAAAAGTCTGGCTACGGCAGTTTAGACAACATGACTTGGTTTTTAAGAAGATCATTGACAACCAAGATCAAGCAAAGGGAAAATTCGCTCCAAACTGGGAAGGCCCGTTTATTGTCAAGGAGGTATTGACATGAGGTGCTCTCAAATTACAGGAAATAGACGGCATTGAATTTCCACAGCTCATCAACTCAGACACTGTGAAACGGTACTATATCTGAAGTCACCATCAAGCAAACATTCTCACCCCTACCAAAACAAATACTTGTCAATGGTACTGGGATCAAATTTCAATCGACCACATTTCATTGGCTTCAGACCAAAGGGATGGAACTACCTGACCTCTCCATAAATGGGAGAGTTGGCGACAATCTAAGGTGCGGTTAATTCTTCGAAGAGCAAAACCCATCCATAAGAGATGGAACTAACTCGGCTCCTCTTGAATAGGAGTACTGGCGACCATCTGTGGTGCGGTGAATCTTAGAGAGGAAAAGTCACAATCCTCTCCACATCTCCATACAGAAACCAGTCCCAAGACACCAAAGAGGGTAGGGATACACACAAATCAATGATCCATTCTGAAAGATCTTGAGATGACTTAATGTCCATCCATCAAGGATGAGTTCAAAATACATCAAGATCACAAGCCATGAAGAAGCAGGCAAATATCAAGGCATAACTAAAAGGGAAGTGAATCTAAATATATTTCCCCGCCATATATAATGTTGTTTGATATACAATATATGTTGTACATGGAAAAATGGCTAAGCTAGTCTGTGCACGAAAATACAAGTCCATCTACAATCCTGTGGATATATGAACAATCAAGTCCAACATGACATCTCTCTCCAAAGAAGGAGGTAACGCTGCAAGCTCCTGCCCAAGGGTATCTACATGAGCTAACAGATCCGCAACCAACAGCATGGTGGCATGATGCTTATTAATATATGCACTCATATCGACAAACATGCTAGTAGTAGGGGATCTCACTGAAGTAATATTTGTAATAGCTACATCTTGGGCAGATAGAACAGCATCCCGCTCAATAATCATTGCAACTCTGGCTAATCTAGCCTCATCTCTCTCCAATAGAGCGGTGTCTCTCCCATAAAGAGCTGTAAACATCAAGGCCCTAGTCTAATCTCTCTCAAAGGTCATTAGATAAAGACTCTGCTCTTGATACTGTGTTGAATGCTGAATCACAGTAGCACTCATACTGGGAGAATCTGTAAGAGCTGCTGGCAACCTAATGAATGGCTCCTCATCTGTGTGAATATCAATGTCCTCTATGGGCTACCCATCATCAGAATCAATCCCCGGTAATATGGATACTACCGCAGCCGATGTAGTCTATCTCCATCCATGCGAAATACTCTGCAGAACAGCCCAGATGGCTAACAAAAAAGCAACTAGCTCACGCTGATCCCAACAGGCATACACCCTGGATTTGTCCTCTGCTGACAAGTGGTGAGAAGCCAAGCGTTAACTCAAATCCCCCCCAAAAGGATGGAAATCTTGGAACTGGTCAAATTGACACAACACAGCTAGTGGGTGGAAAGTAGTCATACCCCTCAATCCAGCCAGAGGTAGATAATCCATGCCCAAGGAATGAGTTATGAAGTAAGCCCTGTACACGGTAATATATCAAATGGATCTCCAACCCCTGCCAGGAAAACAGATCAAGATGTAGGATCTGTACACTCTGCAAGCTGAAAGGAGTACGACATGACTATCTCATGGGTAAAACAATCTCATGCCATCTAAAAGTGCTAATCGGTCTCAGCTGTGACATGAACCACATGTACAACATGATTGAACTACCTGTGAATACCCCTGCAGGGTAGGAACTTCAATATGTAGTCGATCTCAACGTGTCTGCTACAATTATATGCATAATGGTGTGACCTTCCCTGAGAGCTCTCACTGCCATAATGACGACAATGTCCAACTCATCCATGTACCATCGCATATATATATATATATATATATATATATATATATATATATATATATATATATATATATGACAATACACATGAGAGAGTATCGCCTACTCGCCAAATGCTAATGATCCTTCGGCATGGTAAAATCCCCAAAGTGTCGTGTATAGCTATCCTCTGAGCCAAATCTGTCCATCAGAAAATGTTAGGATACCACATGGCCGGATGTGATCTCATCCTACACAACTCTATGCCTCAACTTGGTGAGGGTAATAAACTGTCGGCTCATGTTGCTGATAGCCATCTGCGCGCAAGGTCTGTCCAGTGGAAGCACCGTCAACCGTGCATACTCCTCTAACGTAGGAGTCAACTCATGGATACCAAACTGGAAAACATGTCTCTCTGGTATCCAATGCTCCAGCATACCCTCTACAAATCCTACGGGAACCTGAAATATCAGGAGAGTCATAGTATGCTGCAATAATTGATCTACAGTCACCCTGTCTGAAGGTGACATACTATCATACCACAATCTCAGACGGGATGCCACCAATACTGGTGGGGTATGATCAATGCGGCTAACTATCGAGGAAGACATCTGTGTGGGTCGTGTCATAAGACCATCAACGGGTCAATGCTGAATATCTCTGGACATACATACATATGCATAATATAATACATGTGTGGTAAACAACATATGGCAATATAGTGTAGGGAATAACAGTAAATGTATTCCTAAGTAAATCATCTAATACATCTCTATACAACTAAAAATATAAGAAAATGAGGCACAAACACCCAACAACTAACATAGGCCTATCAAAAGATATAGCAAGAATGGGGCACAACCACCCAGTATCTAACATAGGCCTATCAAAAGATATAATGAGAATACACATCAGAAGAAGATAATAGTGTCAATATCTACATCATCAATCTTGTCCACCTGATGTAACACCTCCAGAGTCACTGGATCTCCATTAACGCGGATGCCAGGCCTATACAAAGGAGGATCTACACTGACAAAGCCATATAGGTCATCTGAAGGGCTAGCTCCTGAGCTGGAAGGATCAAATATATCTGCCTCTGCCGGATCTCTGCCCAAGTGTTGGATAAAGAAATGTGTCCAGTTTAACTACGGGCTCAAAATGTTAATATGTGTCAAATGAGTCGAATCTCTGACATAGGCCATGTAATCCGTCATCATCACGGATCCAAGAACCATATCCCCAATAAATTGCATGGCGCGGGTCTGGGCTCTGATGGTATGAGGGGACCACCAATGCTAGAATGTAGCCTAGGTATGTGGACACTCTGACAGTGTGAAATCGTCAACACCCATCAAGGGGATATCAATGACCGGTGACTATGAAACAGGCCAATAACGTCTTAAAGGAGGCAAGATCAGTATACGAATCTCTCCTGTGGTTCTCCTAACAGGACACTCTCCTAAATAGAGCTCCCATCCTCCATCGGTAAAGATAGGAATCCTATGGGTGGAAATCACATACTCGACACCAGTCGGGTATCCATCCTCAAAATCAATGGCCAAGTGCTCCCCAGAATATAGCGATAATGTGTGAAACCCTCAGCTACAAGGACCTCCGCCAATATGGAATGATGTTATCGCCATCCTCATGGGTAGGTCTTCAAGCCTAACACACTCACAGGACGCGAACATAGGAGCCTCTCATAGGCCCAAAACTGCTAATATAGAGGCAAGCATCTGCGGTCAGTCAACAATCTTATCCTGTACATGGGAAATCACAAGAGAAATACTCACCAGCAGAAATGGGTAAAATCCTAGCCAAGCCTCCGGCAAGCCCTACGAACACATGTGAATACCCCTGAGGAAATAGGCGAAGGTGTAGGATCCCCAGTCATACTATCTGATACGGTCCACATGTCGTGTGGCGCTCACCAAAGCGAATGACACCGTAGAAGAGTTATCAGCTATGAAGTAGGCCCTAATGATCATCAGGAACAATCGCCGAAGAATGCGATCCCTGACCCTCACATCATCGGGTATAGGCTCACACAACAGCCCGCTTATAGCATCTACTCTCAATCAAATTGTACGAACTGTCCTGCCCTTGAACGCCTCAACCGAAACTCCTAGCAAGGATCGAACAGCAGTCGTAGTAATATCTGTCATACATGGCACTAGCACCCCTCCAAACTCCATACATGTGATAAATTGCCAATACATCAGCGTCATCATCACCTCATAGGAGCTAGCCCTGACAATGCCCTCACCTCATAAATTGCCAATACATCGGAGTCTGGTGAAACTGATAAGTAGGTTTTATACCTACTTATCCGGTATCTGTTACTTGAATTAGTTTCTTATATTCATGTTCTTAGTTACTTTTTATATATTTTATGTTATTTTGTAGGCTATAACATGACATTGTCATGAAGAAGCAAGGAAAAGCAATTTGGACATCTTTTGGACTAAATTACGCAAGCAAATGTAAGAAGGGAATATTGAAGGACTTTTAACACCAAGTTGGATGCATGTTTTTGACTTTGAACTTGGATTTTATTGAAGCTTTACTTCTTAGCTTTTCGTAACATCTTGAATCATCCCAATCAGAGTTCAGATGTAAGAGTTATGGCTTTTTTATCAACGAAGATCAAAGCTAAGAGTTGTCATGTTTTCCATTTACATAGCATCTACTTCAAGACCGATTTCCGAATTGATCGAATTCAAATTTGTTAGAGCTCAAAGAATAAAAGTTATAGATCTCATCGATATCTTCGATTTGATAGGTGGAAGGCCACGTAAATCTAAGTGGATCAAATGTAATGCCTGTTTTACCAAAGGACGTCGCACCAGAAAATAACATAGCGTGGACCGCGCTAGGGACGAGCTAGGCCACCAGATTCTCTCACTGTAGAAGTGAGCGCCTTGAAAAAAGCTTAGCAAAAGACGCGGAGGCGTGCTAGGCGGCGGGAGGAGAGTTAAATTAGGTTATTCGATGTCCAATTTGAGCTAGAATAGGATTCTTAGTTGCCTAACTTGCTAGGGTGTCCATTAGAACTCTAAATGCTTGAGTTTAACTTGGATTGGGAGGCTAATTCTAAGACTTTATAAAATCCCTCTTGGGATAGATTTCTATTAACTTATTCTTTACTTCCTTTCTTAGATTAGGAATCCTAGATTAGATTAGAATTGGAGATTGAAGCAACTTGGAGACCATTGAAGATCAAGAGCAGGAGCTTGAGGAAGATGGAGATTTGCTGACAACAAATTTATTCTTTACTCTACTCTTATTCTTATCTTTTAATGTTATTTCAAGTGTGGATTCTTAGTTTTAATTCAATGAACTAATTCTTTATTTGAGATTACAATGAATCTTATTGTGTAGTTTATTTTAATATGCTTCATTATCAATTATTATGTTCTATCATGAGAATTGTCTATTGTGATTTGGACTTAATTGTTTAATTGATTGGCCATTAATTAATGTGATAATCTATATGAACTCGAGAGATGAAGTTTAGATTTAGATCTGATCATGATAGCATATGTTTGTGATTTCTGCATAGATGAAATTAATAATTCGTGTTTAGGATAGAGATATGCCTTTACGCCATATGTAATCTTATAGAGAACTTGTGCTTTAAATCCTTTTTAATTGTAATTTACATAGAGATATAGTGGATTAGTTAATTAGGGTGTCTTGCTTAATTCTATCATCTGTTGATTTAAGTGAGTATGGGTATTATGCATCGAGAGGTGATTTTATCTGCTGTAGTGTTCTTGATTAACAATTCAGGATAGAGAATAATTGATGAGAAGTGTGTTAACTTAAATGAAGTAATAGGTGAAGTTGTGATCTTAAATCTCCGTAATCTTAATTTAACTAGTGGTAATTAGAATTAGTTTAATTATAAATTGAAATTCATTCGTTTAAATAAGATTGAGTTGATTACGAGTTAGTACTTGGTGATTTCTATTAGATAATTCTCTGTGGGAACGATACTCAACTTATCACTTTATTACTTGTTGACCACGTATACTTACGTGTTGTGCGTAATTATATTTTACCCAACAGAAACCAGCGCTCAGACAATGCCCTAAGGTAACCCAAGGGACAACGATGGGGAAGGATAGAAAAGAATGCTCCAAAACCTCAACTGTAAAATCCCAAATTTTACGAATAAAGATTTAATTTTTTCGAAATATTTTTTTTAATATCATGGTGTGAATTTGAGATAATATTATAGTTGTGGGTAGTATTTATAAAATTTGTAAAGTATGCAAGTTGTTATATAATATTCGATTGGTCGGGGAATATTCGTTTTAACAAGGAATATTCGTACGACGGCACAATCATTGGTGAACCCCACAACGGAATTATTGTCGTATTCAGAAAATGACAAAAATATATTTATGAAAATAACGGCGAAAGTTTTACCGTTAAAACTGTTGAATTACCCAGTAGTAAAAGTACATTAATACGCGTGGTTGCATAGTAGTACACGGTATTGATTATTGATGCTTACGTGAGAAGTCACCGCTTTTGTTCAATTATTCTACATGATGAGTTCGTGCATAGTATCTCACGTTATTGGATTCAATTATTGTCGATTGTTATATATATATATATATATATATATATATATGAGTTTTGTTTTATTAGTATTATTAATGTAATAAAAAGAAAATCTTTTATATAAAAGCGTAATACTTTTATAAAGTTATTTGTTTTATTAGACAATAATTAAAATATATTATATTTTATTATGCATAGTGTTTGCATAGTATTTACATAGTAAAATCTTTTTATATAAAATAGAATACTTTTATAAAGTTATTCATTTTATTAGATTATAAATAGAATATATTATATTTTATTGTAAACCAATCTGGACCGTCCGTTTAAAAGTAAATCAATTTGGAGTACTCTTCTTTATAAGGAAAGGGATATTATTTGTTGTACTCGTAAGGGAATTTTTTTTTTCATATTCATCAAGAGCACTTCTGTTATTCCATTCTTTATTATTCTATTGGAATAACCTGTCTATGCGAAGTACCGCATGCATGGTAATTTCTGTTGTTATTTCATTCTTTATTATTCTGTTGGAATATCTTGTCTATGCGTTTTACGTCGGACCTGGTTCCATTATTTATTATTCTATTGGAATACCCTGTCTATGCGAAGTACCGCATGCATGGTGATTTCTATTGTTATTTCATTCTTTATTATTCTGTTGGAACATCCTGTCGGTTCGAATTTCGCCTAACCTGGTTCCGTTATTTATTATTCTGTTAGAATAACTTGTCTATGCGAAGTACCACATGCATGGTGATTTCTTTTGTTACTCCATTCTTTATTATACTCAGTTGGTTAAAGTTTAACTTCTATACTCCATGAAATTAGTGGAATATCCTTGATATTTGCGCTTCGTCTAGTATCTTTTCATGGAAATATTCTTCTGAGCATTCTTGAATTTTACTCTACAAAGAAGTATCATGTTGACAATTTGGACGTTATTAGTTCCTGGATAATTTAATTCTTGAACTTGTTTTATTGAATTCTTATATCATTGTCATCATCCTCATGTTTATATTTTGTTGAAAGTCATCTCGTGGCTCTGAAAGTGCATAGATGGATTTGGTATGATTATGACCAGGGATTATTCGGTATAATCATGACCGTAATGTTACAAATGATGTGGAAAAAGTCCTTATTGGCCCGTAGTGCATTGATGGATAGTTTTTGGTATGATTATGGCTATGGATTCTCTTCGGCCAAGGGAGCAAAGATGAATTGTTTTATGGCATGATCAGGACCGTTGATGAAAATACAATTATTTTTGGCCCGTAGTGCATGGATAATTCGTGGTCGTGACACTAAATAATATCCTTGGCCACTAGTGCAAGGATGAATTAATGATGTGCATTATTTATTAAGCTGAGTCCCAGCAATAAAAGTGATGAAAGACTTTTTAAATCATAGAAGATAGTAGATTTTATTCTCTACTTGACTCTTCTAATGGATTGCTTGTTCTGTTGCAGTTAAACTTGATGTCTATTGTATTTTATCAATTTAACATTGTTGAAGACTAATGATAATTTATTCTACATTATCTTAGTCATAATATTCCTTACTGGGCTAGTTGAGCTCACCCTTTTGCTTTCATTGTTCTCTTCAAGAAATGAGAACGTAGCGGGGACTAGTCGGGGAACGGAGTGACGGTTCAGATGATAGCATTAGTAGTCCTCACTATTCTGTTAAATAGTGTGACAATAAATGTAATGAGGACTCCTTTGAGTGTGGATATTGTCTAGATGACAATATTCTTATTAAAACTCTCAGTTTATGTTTTGTCGTATTTTACACGACAGCTGTATTATTAAGTTGTATTTTTATTTTTGTACCATGTATTTGGCGACTCAAGATGGGTGATGTATACCTATTTTGGGGGTGTCACAGTTGGTATCAAAGCTTAGGGATATGATCCCTGGCTGAGATGTGAGACAAGAACTAGGAGGGGAGAGACGGGGAATTCCTTCGCTAGTATGACCTACCTAAGTTTATTTGGTATTTAATTGGTCGGTCGACAATTAAAGGTTATACCTCAAGAGATAGGTGTTATTATGCATAGTGTTTGCATAGTGCCTGCATGGTGTTTGCATAGTAAAATTATTTTATATAAAACAGAATACATTTATAAAGTTATTCCTTTTATTATATTATAAATTGAATATATTATATTTTATTGTAAACCAATCTGGACCATCCATTTAAAATTAAATCAATCTGGACCGTTCATGGATTGGTTACTATTCAGTCCATTCTTCTATAAATAGAAGCTCATTCCTTCATTATTTCTTACGAATTCACTGAAACTCTAGAAAGAGAAACTGTAGAGAGAATTCTTCTTCTATAATCTTGAGTGTATTTCTTTAGCATTTAAGAAAGCTTTGAGCGTAGTGCAAGTTCTTCAAGTATATCTCCGCCCTACCGTCGGAGTACTCTTCTTTATAAGGTAAGGGATATTATTTGTTGTACTCGTAAGGGATTTTTTTTTTCTATTCATGAAGAGAACTTCTGTTATTCCATTCTTTATTATTCTGTTGGAATATCTTGTCTATGCGTTTTACGCCAGACCTGGTTCCGTTATTTATTATTCTATTGGAATAACCTCTCTATGGGAAGTACCGCATGCATGGGGATTTCTGTTGTTATTCCATTCTTTATTATTCTGTTAGAATATCCTATCTGTGCGTTTTACGCCGGACCTGGTTCCATTATTTATTATTCTGTTGGAATAACATGTCTATGCGAAGTAACACGTGCATGGTGATTTCTATTGTTATTTCATTCTTTATTATTCTGTTGGAACATCCTGTCGGTGTGAATTTTGCCTGACCTTGTTCCGTTATTTATTATTCTGTTGGAATAACCTGTCTATGTGAAGTACTGCATACATGGTGATTTCTGTTGTTATTCCAATCTTTATTATTCTATTGGAATATCCTGTCGGTGCGTATTACGCCTGACCTGGTTCCGTTATTTATTATTCTGTTAGAATAACCTGTCTATGCGAAGTACCGCATGTATGGTGATTTCTTTTGTTACTCCATTGTTTATTATACTCAGTTGGTTAAAGTTTTGACTTCTATAATCCATGAAATTAGTGGAATATCCTTGATATTTGCGCTTCATTCAGTATCTTTTCATGGAAATATTCTTCTGAGCATTCTTGAATTTTACTCTACAAAGAAGTATCATGTTGACAATTTGGACATTATTAGTTCCTGGATAATTTAATTCTTGAACTTGTTTTATTGAATTATTATATCATTGTCATCATCCTCATGTTTATATTTTGTTGAAAGTCATCTGTGGCCTGTAGTGCATAGATGGAATTGGTATGATTATGACCAGGGATTATTCGGTATAATCATGACCTTAATGTTACAAATGATGTGGAAAAAGTCCTCATTGGCTCGTAGTACATTGATGGACAGTTTTTGGTATGATTATGGCTATGGATTCTCTTCGTCCAAGGGAGCAAAGATGAATTATTTTATGGCATGATCAGGACCGTTGATGAAAACACAATTATCTTTGGCCCGTTGTGCATGGATAATTCATGGTCGTGACACTAAATAATATCCTTGGCCTGTAGTGCAGGGATGAATTGATGATGTGGATTATTTATTAAGCCGAGTCTCAGCGATAAAAGTGATGAAAAACTTTTTAAATCATAGAAGATAGTAGATTTTATTCTCTGCTTGACTCTTATAATGGATTGCTTGTTCCGTTGCAGTTAAACTTGATGTCTATTGTATTTTATCGGTATAACATTGTTGAAGACTAATGATAATTTATTCTGCATTATCTTAGTCATAATATTTCTTACTAGGCTAGTTGAGCTCACCCTTTTACTTTCATTGTTCTCTTCAGGAAATGAGAACGTAGGGGGGACTAGTCGGGGAATGGAGTGACGGTTCAGATGATAGCATTAGTAGTCCTCATTATTCTGTTAAATAGTGTGACAATAAATGTAATGAGGACTCCTTTGAGTGTGGATATTGTCTAGATGATAATATTTTATTAAAACTCTCAGTTTATGTTTTGTCGTATTTTACACGATAGCTGTATTATTAAGTTGTATTTGTATTTTTGTACCATGTATTTGGCGACTCAAGATGGGTGATGTATACCTGTTTTTGGGGCGTCACATCAACCATGCACAATCAATCTATAATAAGGATGCATAGCCTGATATGTGGAGTGAATGCTAAACCAGTTCCCTCTAGGATGTGTGAAGCTGGGAACCTACATCACAAAGCAGATCAACATCAGAAACCTTTACTCCTCAGCAATAGGAAAAAAGGAAGATCAAAATCCAGTTGGTACCTTATTTGTACGCAAGTAAATCGAGGGGTGTCTACTCAAATCACCCAGAAGCTCTGGGATCGACACCTGAAAGCCTGGGAAATCCCTACGGGGAACATGTGCAGCAAGAGCAGGATCCGCAACCAGAACATCCTCCTCCTCTTCCTCAACGTTTGACACGTCAAACCGGATAGGATGTATCATAGCCTCTGCCAAACGACGAGGTTATCTGACAGAACGGGGTCGAGGCACTTCAAAAGCCCTCCTCCGCACACCTGATGTGGTCCTGTGGGAACTACTCGGCTGATCCAGATCCATATATCTCGGCAACAAGTCTCCAAATCACCTCAAAAAGGGTGTGGTAAATTCTATCTTGAAGCTTTTCTAAATGCAGTTTTCTAACTACATGCATGCATGCATTGTTTTAACACGCCTACAGTAGAGTTAAAAATGCATGACTACCCAATGCCTACATTTTGGAAAAATTTTGCCATAGTCTCCTTTGTAAACAGGACTATCCACGTGCACATAGGCATGACTACGTGGCCATTTAGTAGCACACCTACCCGCAATCATAAACATCCTACATGCATTAATACATCAAAGTGAAAATCCATAAGGGTAGCCTAATTACCGGGATTACTGTGCTTTTTCACCTTAGCTCATTTGTCCTCAAATAGGATATGAAATAGCAAAAAAAAGGTGCCAATTTGACTGTCTGAAAAGTCAATTATTTTCACATCATTAATTATGTTCAGCATAGTTTAATACTAACATTTGCTATGTTGAATATTTTTTATCACATCATATGAGAATGCATATTCACTACTCTGTGTTTAGACACATTTCATATCATAAGTCATTTTCCAATGGATAAAAACTGGAAAAGAAGACATACATACATTACCAGGACAGTGTAGAACACTTGTACGGTGACAGAATTTCTAGAAAGACGCCTGAACTCAGCAAATCTGAAGAAGAGCTCTCGGATCTCCTTCGCGGCGCAACGTTAAAATAACTTGTGAAAGCAACATGTAGGTTTAAAGTACCCATGGTTGATCGCAGGTGTACCTACGGCTACCGCATGTGTACCTACGACTACTGCAAGTGTACCTGTGGCTCCCCTAGGTGGGGTCCACCCCTCCAGCTTGGTCCAGTTCGAGTTGCAAAGGAGTTCTCACAAGCTAAAAAGGAAAAATCAGGAATAAAAATGCTACTCGATTGAGCAGAATAGCCTAAAATCCTGGTTTTCACGGGTCAAGTTGTGGCCTTACATATCACTCATTGGAATTCGTCCAAACACAAAGTACACTATACCAATGATCTCAGTTATTGCAAACTACATTCGACAATACCTCACGAAGGTCTGATGCCATCAAGTAAGGGTCGCAACCCTAAAACCTTGTCCCTAGCGGCTTTTTATACAATCCATTCGTTGGTACACACGTCAACGAAGGTCAATCAGTCTTGACATTTTCCCCTAGAAAGGAGCTCATCCGTTGATGTACATGTCAATGATGGTCAGGTAACCTTGACAACATCGACTGTTGGTAGTAACTCCAACAAAGCAGCAAAAAGACCTGGTAATACAAACCAGGAAAGAACATCCTCATCGGGGAGGACCGATGATGGAATATGTTATACACATCCTCAACAGACAAAGCTCTATCCCCATAGAGTCTCTTGTACATAAGAGATGCATGTAGTGTGAAGTCTATATCAAGGATTAAGGACTTTGGTGATAACCCCAACGTCAACATCCTAGAAGCTCCTAAGAGCATTGGATTGCCCGTCCAAGACAGTTCATCAGGGTTGTCAGTAATAACTGTCAATCCCGGTAGAAGTCAAGGGGAGCCGACATTCATCCCACCATGTTGGAGAACAATCCAACAAACCACATATATTTGCATCATGTTTTTGTACATTGCATCATAATCATCTTGTCGCATTTCAAGTGTCTAGTATTCTTTATCCTATCCATGCCATTGCATTGCATGAATATGATAAAGAGGGGCATCTGTAGACACTCAAAATTTTCTGTATAACTGTTACTAACATTGAAGGAGGGCAGAATCGTCTTTCAGAGATAACCCTAGAGGATAGCTCAGCTCAATTTCCGAAATAACACAGGAAGTGTCAGTTTTAACCTCGGAGATAGCCCCGAAGCATGCAGTTCAAATACGAGAAATCACACCGGAGAAGACCATTTCATCTCATAGATAACCCCGAGATACTCAGTCTCAGTCTCGGAAATAACACTAGGAAAGATAGCGTCAACCTCGGAGATAACCCCGAGGAATGTAGTTGCAGTTCCAGAGATAACCCCGAAGATGCTAGTTTCAACCAATGAAGTTAGCTTTAACCTCTGAAACCACACCGAAGCACTCATCTCAAATCCCGGAGATAATCTCGGGAGGTCAGGCACACTTCAGAGATAACCCTGAGGATATCCAGTACTTGCAGCAGTCCAATCTCAGATATAACCCGGAGATAACCCCGGTGAGGGGCAAAATCATTATTTTTACACCTCGATCCCACATGTGCGTCGTCTTAACAACATCTCTTCATACATTCTACACAACAATGTCCCACAAGAACCAAGGAGTTCCAATCCTGAGTGACTACTACGCAAGGTAGCACATCAGATAGAATTTGAAGCTTGAAGACCAAGGGCATGGTCCCATCTTCCTGACTTCGTACAACCTCTAATCCCATGTCATTTGTGTAGCTCTCGACAACAGCAGTCTAAAATAGGTCTTATACACCTCAATCGGAAGCTTGGATTGAAGTTTTGAAAGCTCGAGCGGACATCACGTTGCACGCGTACACGTACTTTGAGACGGTGGGACCCGCAGAGATCGGGTCACCCCAGGAAGCCGCAGGTACATCTGTGGCTGCTTCAGGTGTACCTGTGACTCCCCTCTATAAATAGAGGGCTTGGGTGGCCATTTTGTAAGAGAAAACGGCGAGGAAGCCCTATCCAATTTGCTTTGTATACACCCTAACCTGAGTGCTTTCTCATTTTAAACACTTGTGAACTTATATTAAGTCATATTTTTATCAGCGAGAGCCGAGTGTTCATCCATTTAAAGCTATAGAAGTCTTCTTTGGTAGTCCACTGTAAGCCTTCTTACACCTTTTTAAAGCCTTTTTGTTCTACTTTGCACACACCGTTCTTCACATTGAGAGTCGTATTGCGTGTGTATTCCCGGACTTCGGTCCGTGGCTTTTATTTCCTTTTGTGTATATATATGTATATATATATATATATATATATATGGACTAACATTATTGAGTTATGCCTCGATTGAGCCTGGACTCACGTCCGAAGCGTTTATTTGCTTTTGTATATATATATATATACTTATATATATGAACTGTTGTCGAACTCTGTTCAATGAGCCTGGATTCTACATCCGGAGCGTTTATTGCTTATATATATATATATATATATATATATATATTATTTACATTTTTGTCAAGCCTGGAGTTTACTTCGTGGCCTTGTACTACTTTATTTACAATTAGTCTCACCTGGAGTTTACTTCGTGGCGCTTGACAATTTTTACTGTTTTATTTACATTTCATCCCGACTGGAGTTTACTTCGTGGCAGTTGATTATCTTTACTATTTTATTTACATTTATGATCCCCCGTGGAGGTGCTTCATGGTGGTTGATCATGTCTTTATATATATATATATTTACCGATTTTATATATTTACATTTCTGATCCCCCATGGAGGTGCTTCGTGGTGATTGATCATGTCTGTATATATATTTACAGCTTTTATATATATATAACTGCTTATTACTTTCATATAAGTTGCGGCATAATGTGAGCCTAGGAATCATGTGATCACAGATTCAGTCTACTGAATCTAGATTTGGTTCCCGTGATGGACATTTTCAGCTGTAAGCAGCTTGTAAATTATTCACGGTGTTTGAATTTCCTTAGATGGCTTTTATGCTTACAAGGAATTTGGCACTGATTTGTATATCATGTTCTCAAAGATGCTTCACATCTCAAAAATAAAAGCAATCAAGCCGAATATTTAATAAAATGGAAGTATCAAAGGCCTCAATTACTATTGAGCACAGGGTTTGAAAAACCTCTTTTGCAAAACATCATTGCTATATCTTGTTTAAAACTGGATTTTTACACAAATTCAAACCCTTTGTATATAGGTTTAAACGAGGCATAGCACTACTTCCAAATAAATTGCACATTGATCCACACAGACACACACACACATTCATATAACAGTTTAATTGAAAAGTGACGGTCACCGTGGTAATACGGATGTCGGGGGTTTGCCTAACACCTTTCCTCTGCATAAGAAAGTCCACAGACCCTAATGAATATCGGCTTCACAGACTCGTTTAGTAGTGTCACATCACTAGTTCAATATGCAAACCTTTTCTCGGTTGTGTTGGTATAACCATTAAAAAAACCAACTGGCGACTCTTACAGTCAAATCGTCGACATATAAATGTTGGACCTTTTCATAACTTGTTTTTTCAAACAAATCTCACCTAACATGAGAACACCAAAAGACAAGAACAGAAGAGGTACAATAAAAATCCTGACGTCGACAAGAAGGTTTTGGGCTGGAGCAGTTCTAGTAGCCATTACGGGGGAGCAGTATCCCGTCACCGTCAAATTGCAGTTTGTCAGAACCAACAACACATCTGAGTTTGAAGGTTGTATCATGGGGCTAAAACATTCCCAATCAATGGGTATCAGATGGTTAATTGTCTTTGGAGATTTTGAATTGGTAATTAGATAAACCACCGGAATCTATCACACCAAAAAACTACATTTGGTGCCTTACCATCTGCAGGTTATCCAGATGGCTTCGGAGTTTGAAGAAATAACCTTCCTCCACATTCCTCGGAATAGGAATAACTTTGCGGATGCGCTAGCAACTTTGGCCTCCTTGATCAACATACTTGACAAGAAAAACATACCAAGCATCACATTTACCCTGCAAAAGGCTCCAGCCTATGGGAATTACATCGGAGAAGTATCAGATGAGCTACCTCCCATCTAGCACCCTTGGTATCAACACATCAAGGAGTATATACAAGATGGATCTACACCTGATGAGGAAAGTTCTGCTGAGAAAAAGCGGAACCATCGAATGGCTATGAAATTCTACCTGAGCAAAGATGCACTCTACAAATGAGATGCAAGACTAGGTCTCCTCAGATTTCCAGACAAGGACCAAGCTCAGAGGCTCATGGAAGAGATCCATGGCGGAGTATGTTTCCCACACATGAGCGACCCTCTACTAGTCAAACAAATCCTCAGAACAGGGCATTATTGGCTCTCTCTCAAAGCTGACTGTGATGATCACGTCAAGAGATGTTATCAATGCCAAATTCATGGGAATGCTATCCACGCCCCTCCAAGGGAGCTCCATAATATGAGTTTACCCTGGCCCTTCTCAATGTGGGGAATGGACGTGATTGGGCCCATCGAGCCCAAAGTCAGTAATAGGCATCGGTTCATCTTCACCATGATTGACTACTTCACCAAGTGGGTAGACGCAACCTCCTTCCCCAGGGTTACCAAAGAAGTCATCATTGGTTTCATCAGAAATAATGTCATTTGTCGATATGGACAACCAGAGGTAATTGTTTTAGACAATGCTAAGAACCTCAACAACAAAATGTTGGAGGAGTTATGCAGACAATTCCACATCAAACATCTCAACTCTGTTATCTATCGTCTAAAGATGAATGGTGTTGTTGAAGCAGCTAATAAGAATATCAAAAAGATCATGCAAAAGATGTCCGCCAATCACAAAGGATGGCCTGACCTCTTACCTCTGACTCTATTAGCCTACAGAACTTCAATGTGTACTTCCACTAGGGCAACCCCATACTCACTAACCTCTGGGATGGAAGCAGTGCTCCCCATAGAGGTGGAAATGGAATCCCTCAGAGTGTTGATAGAAGCTCAGCTGGATGAAGACCAATGGTTACAAGATAGGTATCAACAACTGTCTCTAATAGAGGAAAGGTGAACCAGTGCTATCATCCATGGTCAGTTATACCAACAACGATTTTCCAAATCCTACAATAGAAAAGTCCGAGTACGGCAGTTTAAACAACATGACTTGTTTTTGAAGAAGATCATTGACAACAAAGATCAATCCAAGGGAAAATTTGCCCAAAACTGGGAAGTCCCATTTGTTGTCAAGAAGGTATTGACAGGAGGTGCTCTCTGATTACAAGAAATGGATGGCGATGAATTTCCACAGCTCATCAACTCGGACACCGTGAAACGATACTATGTCAGAGGTTACCATAAAATAAACATCCTAGTTATGGATCACCAGATCTTCAGTCACTTCAGGTTTTCTAACCCTTCACTACATACAATCCTTTCTTCATACCGATCTGCCCCATCAGGGACAAACACACTTTTTAAACCAGCAGCCTGCTTTTCAGATCATCAGATCATTCACTCCAATTTGTTTCAAACATTTCAGGTTATCCCACCAGGGATTGAACCTTTCACACCAGCAGTTTTGTCCCACCAGGGATAAAACTTCTCATACCTGCAGTTTTGTCCCACCAGGGATATAACTTTTCACACCTGCAGTTTGTCCTGAACATGGGATCAAACTTTTCACCTGCAGTTTGTCCTGAACATGGGATCAAACTTTTTGGTTGCAATCCGTCCTGCATATGGTGCGAACTATGTTGACCTGATCTCCCCAATATACAGGAGTACGTAGGAAACCATTTTTTAAATGGCCTGGTCGCAATAAAAATAAAAACAAAAAAAAACACACTTCTACATCTTTCTACACCCTTTTACATACAACGTTGAACCTCTTACACCAGGTTGGAACTACGCAGTCATGATCTCCTCTACAATAGTAGTACGTAGGCAGCCATTTATAGTTCGGTCGTACCCCTACCAAAACACAAATACTTATCAAATGGTACTCAGATCAACCTTCAATCCACCACATTTCATCGGCTTCAGACCAAAGAGATGGAACTAACTGATCTCCCCACACAAATGGGAGAATTGGCGACCATCTAAGCTACGGTTGAGTCCTTAAAGAGAAACACCAATCCATAAGAGATGGAACTACCTGGGCTCCCCCATACAAAGGAGTACCGGTGACCATCTGTGGTGCGGTCAACCTCAGAGAGGAAAGTCACACTCCTCTCCATTACTACATACAGAAACCAGTCCCAAGACACCAAAGGGTAGGGATACATACAAATTAATGATCCATTCTGAAAGATCCCAAGACATCTTAATGTCCACCCATCAAGGATGTGTTCAGAATACATCAAGATCACAAGTCCTGAAGAAGCAGGCAAATATAAAGCAAGTAATAAGGAACAACTAAAAGGGAAATGAATCAAAATATATTTCCCTGCCATATATAATACTGTTTGATATATACAATATATACTATACATGACAAAATGGCTAAGCTAGTCTGTGCAGGAAAATACAAGCCCATCTACAAATCAGTGTATATGCGAGCTATCAAGTCCAACATGGCATCTCTCTTCAAAGAAGAAGGTAACGCTGTGAGCTCCTGCCCAAAGGTATCTACACGAGCCAACAAATCCAGAGCTAATTTCATGGTAACATGGTGCTCATCAATGTATGCACTCATCTCAACAATAATACCATTGGTAAAAGATCTCACTATAGTACTATCTGTAATGGATACATCCCAGACAGATATAGTGCCATCCCTCTCAATAATCAATGCATCTCTGGATGATCTAGCCTCATCCCGCTCAGGAATAGCGGTGTCTCTATGAGCTAAGGCATCATCTTTCTCTAATAGAATGACATCTCTCCCAGCAAGAGAAGTCAACATCAAGGCCCTAGCCTGATCTCTTTCAAATGTCATCAGATGAAGACTCTGCTCTAAATACTCTGCGGAATGCGGGGTCACAGTAGCGGTTACACTGGGAGAATCCATCACAGCTACTAGCAACCTAGGAAAAAGCTCATCCTCGGCGGGAAAATCAATGTCCTCTATGGGCTCTCCACCCTCCAAATCAATCCCTAAATCTATGGATACAACCGCAGTGGATGTGGTCTCTGTCTCCATCCATGCAGAATACTTTGTCGAACAGCCCGGATGGCTAACATAAAACTTAGCTCGCTCACGCTGATCCCAACAGGCATACACCCTGGATCTGTCCTCTGCTACCAAGTGGCGAGAAGCCAAGCGCTGACCCAATGCCCCCTCAAAATGATGGAAATCCTAAAACTGGTCGAACTATAACATCACAGCCAATGGGTGGTAAGTGGTCATACCCCTCAAACCAGCTAGAGGGAGATAATCCATGCAAGGTGCATGAGTAATGAAACTTTAGGGTGAACTGAGCCTTGTACACAATAAAATATCAAATGGATCTCCGATCCTTGCCAAAAACACTGACCAAGATGCATCGTCTGTACACTCTGATGGCTTTAAGGAGTAAGACATGGCTATCTCATGGGAAAAACAGTACCCATGTCGTCGGAAGGTACCAATCGGTCTCAAGTGTGACATGAACCACACGTACAACAGGACCGAGCTACCTATGAATACCCCTGCAGGATAGGTATGTCAATATGTTTTCGATCTCAATGTCTCTGTCGCAATCATCGACACAATGGTATGACCCTCCATGAGAGCTCTCACTGCCAGGACAACACCGATGTCCAACTCATCCAAATACAGTTGCATTACACATAGGCCACTACACACATCATGAGTACGTCTACCCTAGCCGTATGTCACTAATCCTCCGATGTGGTGAAATCCCCGGAGTACCGTACATAACTATCCTCGGAGCCAAATCTGTCTATTAAAAAACGCTGGGATACCACATGGCTGGATGTAATCTCATCCTGTACTACTCTACGCTTTAGCCCGGTGAGGGTCATGAACTGTCGGCTCATGTCACCGATAGCCATCCGCGGGCAAGGTCTGTCCAATGGCAGCGCCGTCAACCGTGCATACTCCTCTAAAGTGGGAGTCAACTCCTAGGTCCCAAATCAGAAAACCTGCCTCTCCGATACCCAATGCTCCAGCATACCATCTACAAAGCCCACATGAACATGGAACATCAGGAGGGTAATGGAATGCCATAATAACTGATCTACGGTCACCCGGTCTGGAGGTTACAAACTATCATACCATGACCTCAGATGGGAGGCTACCAATATTGGTGGGGTGTGATCAATACGGCTAACTATCAAAGAAGATATATGTATGGGCTGTATCATAAAGACCATCCACGGGTGAATGATAAATATCTCTGGACATACATATGCACAACATAATACATGCATGATAAACAATAGATTGTAATATGATATAAGGAATGGAAAATACTACATACATTCCTAAGTACATCATCATCTAATACATCATCTTTGTACAACTAAAAATACAGGGAAATGGGGCACTGACGCCCAACAACTAACAAAGGCCTATCAAAAGATATAACGAGAATGGGGAACATCCACCCAGTATCTAACAGAGGCCTATCAAAAAGATATAGCGAGAATATACATCAGAAGAAGATAATGGTGTCAATGTCTATATCATCAATCATGTCCACCTGATGTAACTCCTCCTAAGTCACTGGATCTCCATCATGAGGGATATTAAGACGATATAATGGAAGATCTGCTCCTGCAAAGCCGTATGAGTAACCCGAAGGGCCAGTCCGAGAGCTAAATGGATTAAAAGTATCTTCCTCTGAAGGATCTCTACCCAAGTGCCGAATAAAGAAATGTGCCCGGTCCAACTGTTGGGATAAACTGTTAATCTGTGTCAAATGAGTTGGATGTTGGGCACAGGCCATCCAATCCGCCATCATCACCGATCCAGGAACCATATTCCCCACAAATTGAGTGGTGTGGGTCTGGGCTCCAATGGTACAAGAGGACCACCAGCGATGGAACATATTCGGAGTATACGGACCCTCTGACAGTGTAAAGCCGTGAACGCCCATCAATGACATATCAATGACGGCGACTGTGATACAGGCTAATAACGTTTGGCGGGAGCTAAGATCTGTACAAAAATCTCCCATGTAGTGCTCCTGATAGCACGCTCTCCTAAATAGAGCTCCCATCCTCCACCTGTGAAGAGAGGAATCCTACGGGTAGATATCACATACTCAACACCAGTCGGGTACCCATCCTCAAATCCAATGGTTAATTGTTCACCAGAATAGGGAATCCAAGTGATAACATCAACTATCAGCAACTCCAACTGTAGACGACAAGGGGTGAAACCCTCAGCTACATGAACCTCCACCAGTATGGAGTTATGCCATCGCCATCCTCATGGATAGGTATCAAAACCTAACACACTCACAGGACACAAACATGAGACCCTCTCACAGGCCCAGAACTGGCAACACAAAGGCAAAAACTCTGCTGTCAGTCAACACTCTTAACCTGTACATGGGAAATCACAAGAGAAATACTCACCAGTAGAAATGGGTAAAATCCTAGCCAAGCCTCCATCAAGCCCTACGAACGCATGCGCATGCCCCTGAGAAAATAGGCAAATGTGTAGGAGCCCCAATCATACTCTCTAATATAGTCAACATCTCGTGTGGCACTCACCAAAATGAATGATACCGTGGAAGTTATCCGCTATGAAGCAGCCCCTAATGATTATCAGGAACAATCACAGAAGAATGCGATCCTTGACTCTCACATTATCAGGAACGGGCTCACTCAAAAGCCCGCTCATAGCATCTACGCTCAAAGGACCTGTACGAACTGTCCTGCCCTTGTGTGCCTCAGCCAGAACTCCTAACAAGGATCTAAAGGCAGTCGAGGTAATATCCGTCGTACAAGGCACTTGCGCCCCTCCAAACTCCACACCGGTGATAAATAGCCAATCCATCTGTGTCATCATCACCTCACAATCTAACAAATGGTGAGACTGAGTCTGTTACAACGACGAGGGAGGATGGAAAAGAACGCCTCAAAGTCCCAACCATGACCAATCTCTCGATAATCAGGATGGAGAGCCTGATATGTAGAGTGAATTAATGTTGAACCAGTTCCCTCGAGGCTACATAAATTCGGGAACCTACATCACAAAGAAAATTAACATCATACTCCTTGCTCCTCATCAATAGGAAAAAGGAAGATCAAATCCAGCTTGTACCTCGTTTGCATGCAAGGAAAGTGAGGGGTGTCGATTTAAATCACCCAGAAGCTCTGGTGTGACGCCCCCAAAATAGGTATACATCACCTATTCTGAGTTGTCAATACATGGTACAGAAACAACTACAACTTTATTATTACAACAGTAAAACTGTGAGTTTGAATACAAATATTATCTTCTAGACAATATCTATACTCAAATAAATCCTCATCACATTTATTGATACATTATTTTACAAAAATGGTGAGGACTACTAAACAATCCTTTCTAAAACCTTCATTCCATACCCCGACTCGTACTCGCTTATATTCTCGCCTCCCGAGAAAAATGGAACAAAAAGGAAAAGGGTGAGCTCAACTAGCTCAAGAAGAATATTATGACTAAGATAATATACAACAAATTATCGTTAGTCTTCAACAGGAAAAATATAATAGAAATACAATAGACAACAAATTTTAAATCAATATTCGCATGAAATAATAATTCATTAGAAGAGTTAAGTAGAGAATGCAAACTACTATCTTCTATGTATGAATTTAAAAGTTCATCGCTCATCTTTTATCCTCAGTAACATCAATCAATATACATCTGGAATCAAATATTCATCTTTGCACTACAGCCAAAGATATTCATCATTAGTCATGTTCATTTAAACACTGCTCATCTTTGCACTACGCCAAAGATATTCTTCAGAAATCATTCATCTTTTTGCACTACATGTGCCAAAGATATTCTTAAGAAATCATTCATCTTTGCACTACAAAAGCAAAGATATTCCATAATATCATCATTTAAGACCGAGGATGATGAAAAATATATATTTTTTTAAAGAAACGAATCCGTTGAAACAAAATGACAAGGATTAAGGATTCGTACTTGGTTTTATCCACGCCCAAAAATACCTCAAAAATAATCATAGTGGTGTAAAATTCAAGAATGATCAAAAAACATGGATACAATCAGAGAGTTAGTATCCGAATAGATGTTTTGATTTAAAAGAAGAAATTTTATTTTTCTATTGAATAGTATCAGATACGTGAATAGTGCCGCATACGTGAATAGTAAATCTCGACACCAAAAGATAGAAATTCCACAAAAACATCTCCACGCTTCATGAATAGTACTCGTGAATAGTAACTCGTGAATAGTAACTTCGTGAATAGTAACTCATGAATAGTAACTCGTGAGTAGTAACTCATGAATAGTAACTTAGACATGAAAAAGTTCCAAATTTGATAAAAGTTCCAACCAATATTTCAAAGATAATGATATTGAAGAAATAATATCATTTGAGAAGAAAATAACATCCCTTACCTCGAAAAGATCGAAGATTTTAGCTAGAATATCGAATATATAGTCTTTGAAGGAACTTGCACCGATCTAGCAATACTCAAAGTATACTCAAAATACTCACAAGAATACGCCGATAATATAGAGAGAGAAACTTCAGCTTTCGGTGTGATTTTCAATTCTAACCTAAGCACCCTATTTATAGGAAAATGCTTAGAATACCAAAGCGTAAAATTTAATAAAATAATAATATAATTAAAAAATTCAAGCCCACCTTAGACCAACTGAATTCAGCACATTTGTATCACATGTGGGATTGCAAAAACGTTTTTCTTAAATAAAACAATTAAAACTTCCAAAATTAATTATTTGAACTTCGTAACTTCAATAATTCATAATAAATAGCCCTTTCATCATAAAATTCGAATCTCGCGAGTTTTTATAGGAAATTCAATTCTCTACAACTTTGCAGAAGAAAGTTTTTCCAAATTCCAAACAAAAATCGACCGAAATCCACAAACGGACGATTTTACAGGCTATAATCAAATTTCAGTCAATAAATGGGGTCCACCAACATGTTTAACATGTTTTAAACATTTATTGCAACAAAAATACTCTTCCTCCTCGTATACTCATATATCCCACATTCGTTGTAAAAATATCACCGTTAATATATTATTAAAATAATATATTTAAATGAATTATTTTATCAGAAAAAGATAAAATATTAATTTTCAACAATTGTCATTTTAAAAATTTTCTCCATCTATATCCACATAAAATCAATATTTTCCTCATCATATAAATCAATAATTAATTATTCACAAATAATATTACGTAATCACAATATTGACAAACGTGTAGTTCCCAGAAAGAGGGGCTTTCCAATAAGAATTTCTTCTTCTTCTGGGCGCGCAATTAGGTGACCAAACCTCTCCTTGTATGTAACTTTCTAGACATTGCCAATAATGTTATCTAATAATATTATTAGAGATAATATGAATTATTGATTCGATAATGAAAATAATCGTAATGACAATTATTGAAACAACAAAGAATATAAAATATCAACGCAAGAATTATTAACTCAATAAAATATCGAATAAAGAATTATCGTAACCATTATTGAGTAGTGCCTTTCACGTAAGAATCAATAATTGGTGCAATACTGCAGTAATCGCTTTCAACACGCGCAGTATTAGTGTTTTTTAACCCACGGGTATTCCAACAAAAGATAATGAAGAATAACTACGCCGTTATTTAAAAACAACTTATATTTGTCGTTTTCTTCATCCAATCGCTTTCAGTTATGGGCCCACACATGGTCGCTACCGTCGCATTTAATATTCGACAAGCGATTTAATATTCCACGACCAAACGAATATTCCCGACGATAATGAATATTTTATAACCACTTGCTTATTTTGAAATATTTGCGTATTTAACCCTTAACTATCCACATTAATCAAATCAACCCTTACTATTTCAAAATAATAAATAAAGGAAATTCCTTTTATTTAAAATTTGGGGTCTTACAACCTCCCTCCTTATGAAATTTCGTCCTCAAAATTGACGACGTACTGGTGTTTCAAAAGGTGAGGATACCTCGCTTTCATTTCCGTTTCCAATTCCCGTGTCATTTCCTCTATAAAGCATGATTCCTCCACAAAACTTTAACTTGTGGTATGACCTTTCTTGGCGTAGGGACATGCTCCTTCCTATCCAAGATCTTGACAGTACCTCCTCATACGTTAAGTCTTCACTATCTCGTCCTGGTTCTAACTCAATAACGTGGTTCGGGTCTTTCACATATTTACGAAATATGATATATGAAACACATTATGAACACGAGACATACTTTGAGGTAACGCAAGTCTATAGGCTACATTTCCTACTCGGTCAAGAATTTGAAATGGACCAATAAATCGTGGATTGAGCTTTCTCTCTTCCCAAATCTTGTAAACTCCTTCCATGGAGCAACTCGCAACAATACATGATCCCTACATTAAATTCCACGCCCTTTCGATGAAGATCCGCATAACTCTTTTTGTCGATCTTGTGCCGCTTTTATACGTTGTCGAATCATTTGGATCTTTTCGGTAGTCATATGTACTAACTTTCGGGTCCCAACAATGTTGCTTCACCCACCTCATCCCAACATATTGGAGAACGACATTTTCGTCCATATAATGCTTGAATGGAGCCACACCTATACTTGCTCGATAATGTTGTTGTAGGAGAATTCCACCAATGGTAAATACTTATCCCAACTACCCTTGAAGTCTAGGACACAGAGTCTTAATAGATCTTCAAGAGTTTGAATAGTCCTCTCGATTGTCCGTCCGTTTGGGATGGTATATAGAACTAAATCGCAAATCCGCGCCCATAGCTTTTTTGCAAGCTAACCCAAAATCTTGAAGTGAATCTTGGGTCACGATCCGAAACTATGGATCTGGGCATGCCATGCAACCTCACAATCTCATTCACGCATATACTAGCAAGACGTTCAAGGGAATAAGTCTCCGATCGGCAAGAAATGAGCAGACTTGGTTAATCTATCAACAATAACCCAAATAGCATTGATGCCTTGAGAGAAACCGTAGGAAGACCCGTAACGAAATCCATAGTAATGTGTTCCCACTTCCATTCGGAATCTCAAGTGGTTGCAACGGACCCTTAGGTACAAGATGCTCCGCCTTTACACGTTGGCAGTGTTAAACACATCGAGATAAACTTTGCAATCTCTCTCTTCATATTGTTCCACCAAAATGTATGTCGAAGATCACGATACATTTTAGTACTTCCAGGATGGATTGCAAATGGCGATTGTGTGCCTCCATCATAATCTTGTACTTCAAATCGAGTCGTTAGAACACAAAGTCTAGAGTGGACTCAAGTATTCCTTCTTCATCAATTCTCGCTTAGGAATAGCTCCTTCTTGTACTTTCTTCTTCATACGATCACATTCCGGCCTGGTGGCTTGAGCAACCTTAACTTTTTCTATTAAAGTTGGCTCTCTACGCGTATACTTGACATCATCGCACTCGTCCTCAAGATATGATCTTCTACTCAACGCGTCGGCTACCACATTCGCTTTACCGGGATGGTATTGAATAGTGTGGTCGTAGTCTTTCATTAGCTCGAGCCAACGTCGCCGCATGTTGAGTTCTTTTGAGTGAAGAAATATTTAAGGCTTTTTTATGGTGCGAATATATCTCCACTTTCTCCCCATATAGATAGTGCCTCCATATTTTTAGCGCGAAACGATCGGGCCGCCAACTCTAGATCATGAGTAGGATAATTCCTCTCATACTCTTTAAGTTGTCGCGAGGCATAGGCTATGACTTTCCCACGTTGCATGAGAACACATCCTAACCCTTTGCACGAAGCATCATCAGAGATAACAAATCCATCCGAACCGGATGGTATTGTTAGAACAGTCTTAGAAATAAGTCTCCTCTTAAGCTCTTGGAAACTTTTCTCGCATTCTTCGCTCCAAACGAATTTTGTATCCTTCCGAAAGTTAATCGAAGTTAATGGAGTAGCGATTCGAGAAAACCCTTCCACGAATCTCCGATAATAACCACTAAGCCCAAAAGCTACGTACTTTCACCACCGACTTGGTTGTTCTAACTTTGTATTGCTTCAATCTTCACGGATCAATCGATACTCCATGTTTCGACACCACGTGCCCAAGGAATGCTACTTCCTCAAGCCGTAACTCGCATTTCTTCAATTTGGCATATAGTTGGTTTTCACGAAGCCTTTCGAGTACCAACTTCAAATGGTGCTCATGATCTTCACGGCTTTTGGAATATATGAGGATGTCATCAATAAAGACAACAACGAATTGATCCAAATATTCCTTGAATACTCGGTTCATCATATCCATGAAAGCCGTAGGAGCATTAGTTAGTCGAAAGACATGACTAAGAATTCATAATGCCCATACCGAGTTTCAAGGCGTCTTTTGAATATCTCTCGCCTAATCATCACCGATGATATCCAGAACTAAGATCGATTTTTGAAAAGAATTGTGCCCCTCAGTAATCGGGTCAAACAAGTCATCAATACGAGGTAGAGGATACCTATTCTTGATGGTGACATGGTTCAATTCCCGATAGTCAATACAAAGTCGCATACTCCCGTCTTTCTTCTTTACAAATAAAAGCAGAGCACCCCAAGGAGATGTACTAGGACGAATGAAACCGATGTCCAACAATTCCTCGTAGTTGGACCTTTAACTCTCGAAGTTCAATAGGAGCCATTCGATATGGGGTTTTAGAAATGGGCTTTGTACCAGTGTTCAAGATCAATAAAGAATTCAACTTCACGTTTTGGGGTAGGCCGGAAGTTCTTCGGGAAATACATCGGAAAGTCAATAACAAGGAGAATATTATTCAAATTTGACGTGTCTTTATTCAAATCCATAACATGGGCTAAGAAAGCTTGACATCCGCTTTCTCAATAAACGAATAGCTTTATGATTAGATATGATAGTGATTGATTTTAATGGTTTAGTTGCTTGAATTGCACAACAGTTGGTTAGGAATATGAAAACTAACAACCTTATTTAAAATAATCAATTTTGGCATGAAGAGTAGTTAACCAATCAATCCCTAAAATCACATCAAAAGCAAGTATCTTTAAAGAGATAAGGTCAGCAGTAAGTTAATGGTGCCAACTTGAATCAAACAAGATTTATAAGCGGTGGATGTGATGAAAGTTTCTCCTAACGGAGTTTCCACAGATAGGTCAAAGTCTAATTTCTCCCGAGTCAAGTTTAAACGTTGAGCACAAGCGGGAGAGATAAATGAATGGGTAGCACTTAGGATTATCAAGTAAGGTATAAACTTCGCAAGAATTTATAAATAGCTTACCCGTGATCACCTCGTTTGGGTTTCTCGCATTATGACCAACCACAACAAACGCTCTTCCGGAATCGTTGACTTTGACTTTTTTGGGACGATCTTTTGAGTCACCGTCCTCATTGAACTAGGTTTCGCCATCTTGACAATCTCGAGCGATATGTCCTTCCTTTCCACAATTATAGCATACCTTGAACTGTCAGGGCGGTTTGACTGATATGTCCCTCTTTCCGTGATTTATAGTATATGACCGGTGGTCGTTCTCCTCCCTTAGAACCGATTCACGCCAAGACCTGCTCGTCTTCACATGGTCGTTGTTAAATCTCCTCTTTTAAAATCTCCTCCGACTCGCTTCTTCTATTTTCATGGCCATGATTACCACCGAGTGGTTACCATTTCATGTCCATCTGTTTCTTTTCTCCGCAGTTATCATTATTCGTTAATCGCTATCTCGATACGATCTGGTTGTGGGTCCTCGGTGACCGTACTCGTTATCTCGCTCTAATAATTGAGCCACATTTACAAACATCCGAATAAAGAGAAAATTTATGAGAAATGAGATATCGACGTACGCCGGGTTTCAAACCTCTAAGAAACATCCGCGTCATACGTTCCTCATTCTCCACCAAATGAGGTGCAAACTCGGATAACTCGCAAACTTTGCCTCGTCATCGAGACACCGGCATGTTATTTTGTTCCAATCGATGAACTCCACTTCCTTCATATGACGTAACACTTTCGTGGAAAGTATTTGTCATTAAATAGCTTCAAACGTCTCCCAAGACATGCTTGAGAAAAGTTTGGATGGTACGCTTCTGAACTCCACCAAGAGTCGCCGCCACTTTAACATAAAGGTGGCGAATGGAACCTTCGTTCTCCGTGCATCCCAAGACATCGAATATCTTGGTAATTTGTTTGACCCATGTTTCCGCCGCATGATCGGATCTCGGCTTTCCTTTAAATTCGTGGTCCCAACTCTTTGAATCGCTTGGTTGTGACAACCCGTGAATTGCTATCATTTCCTCCTCAGATTTTGAACACGAAGTTTCCTAAATTCGATTTTGCATGAATCTGTAAAAACTTCTAAACATCCCTCGTTCATCATCTCGCTTCAATGGTGTTGTTCACGGGAGGAACATTGCCAAACTGTTGACGCGTTCTCCTCGTTGGTGAGTACAGCATCTCCACGATCTCATTTCCATTGTTAATATTCTCGGATCGACATTCTCAAATACCATCATAAAACAAGGGTTAATTAAGGAAATCAATATATCACATAATATCCCTATATCTATGACCAACTAACAAATAAGCTTAGGTAGGACACGATGAGCGAAGGATTTACTGCCTCTCCCTCCTAGTTCTATTCCCGATCTCCGCCAGAGATCATATCCTAAGCTTCCGATACTAACTGTGACGCCCCCAAAATAGGTATACATCACCTATTTCGAGTTGTCAATACATGGTATGTAAACAACTACAACTTTATTATTACAACAAGAAAGCTGTGAGTTTGAATACAAATATTATCTTCTAGACAATATCTATACTCAAATAAATCCTCATCACATTTATTGATACATTATTTTACAAAATGGTGAGGACTACTAAACAATCCTTTCTAAAACCTTCATTCCATACCCCGACTGCGTACTCGCTTATATTCTCGCCTCCCGAGAAAAATGGAACAAAAAGGAAAAGGGTGAGCTCAACTAGCTCAAGAAGAATATTATGACTAAGATAATATACAACAAATTATCGTTAGTCTTCAACAGGAAAAATATAATAGAATACAATAGACAACAAATTTTAAATCAATATTCGCATAATGAAATAATAATTCATTAGAAGAGTTAAGTAGAGAATGCAAACTACTATCTTCTATGTATGAATTTAAAAGTTCATCGCTCATCTTTTATCCCCGTAACATCAATCAATATACATCCGGAATCAAATATTCATCTTTGCACACTATGTGCCAAACATATTCATCATTGGTCATGTTCATTTAAACACATGTTCATCTTTGACTACGGCCAAAGATATTCTTCAGAAATCATTCATCTTTGCACTATGGGCCAAAGATATTCTTAAGAAATCATTCATCTTTTGCACTCACAAGCCAAAGATATTCCATAATATCATCATTTAAGACCGAGGATGATGAAAATATATTTTTTTTAAAGAAACGAATCCAAAGTGAAACAAAATGACAAGGATTAAGGATTAAGGATTCAGTACTTGGTTTTATCCACGTCAAAAATACCTCAAAAATAATCATAGTGGTGTAAAATTCAAGAATGATCAAAACATGGATACAATCGAGTTAGTATCCGGAATAGATGTTTAGACGAAAAGAAGAAATTTTATTTTTTCTATTGAATAATATCAGATACGTGAATAGTGTCCGTATACGTGAATAGTAACTCCGACACCAAAAGATAGAAATTCCACAAAAACATCTTCACGCTTCATGAATAGTACTCGTGAATAGTAACTCGTGAATAGTAACTCGTGAATAGTAACTCATGAATAGTAAACTCGTGAATAGTAACTCATGAATAGTAACCCTTGACATGAAAAAGTTCCAAATTTGATAAAAAGTTCCAACTAATATTTCAAAGATAATGATATTGAAGAAATAATATCATTTGAGAAGAAAATAACATCCCTTACCTCGAAGATCAAGAGACTTCTAGCTAGAATCTGGGTATAGTCTTTGAAGGAACTTGCACCATCTAGCAATACTCAAAGTATACTCAAAATACTCACAAGAATACGCTCGATAATATATAGAGAGAAAACTTCAGCCGTGTGATTTTCAATTCTAACCTAAGCACCCTATTTATAGGAAAATGCTTAGAACACCAAAGCAGAAAATTTAATAAAATAATAATATAATTAAACAAATTCAAGCCCACCTTAGACCAACTGAATTCAGCACATTTGTATCACATGTGGGATTGCAAAAAACGTTTTTCTTAAATAAAACAATTAAAACTTCCAAAAATTAATTATTTCAGAACTTCAGAACTTCAATAATTCATAATAAATAGCCCTTTCATCAGAAAATTCGAATCTCGCGAGTTTTTATAGGAAATTCAATTCTCTACAACTTTGCAGAAGAAAGTTTTTCCAAATTCCAAACAGAAATCGACCGAAATCCACAAACGGACGATTTTACAGGCTATAATCAAATTTCAGTCAATAAATGGGGTCCACCGACATGTTTAACATGTTTTAAACATTTATTGCAACAAAAATACTCTTCCTCCTCGTATACTCATATATCCCACATTCGTTGTAAAAATATCACCGTTAATATATTATTAAAATAATATATTTAAATGAATTATTTTATCAGAAAAAGATAAAATATTAATTTTCAACAATTGTCATTTTAAAAATTTTCTCCATCTATATCCACATAAAATCAATATTTTCCTCATCATATAAATCAATAATTAATTATTCACAAATAATATTACGTAATCTTAATATTGACAACCAGGCGGTTCCCAGAAAGAGGGGCTTTCAATAAGAATTTCTTCTTCATCTTGGGCGCAATTAGGTGACCAAACCTCTCCTTGTATGTAACTTTCTAAACATTGCCAATAATGTTATCTAATAATATTATTCGAGATAATATGAATTATTGCTTCGATAATGAAAAAATACGTGTAATGACAATTATTGAAACAACAAGAATATAAAATATCAAATGAAGAATTATTAACTCAATAAAAAAATCGAATAATAATTATCGTAACCATTATTGAGTAGTGCCTTCTTACGTAAGAATCAATAATTGGTGCAATACCGTAGTAACCGCTTTCAACAACGCGTATTAGTGTGTTTTAACCACCGGGTATTCCAACGAAGATAATAAAGAATAACTACGCCTGTTATTTAAAAACAACTTATATTTGTCGTTTTCTTCATCCAATCGCTTTTCCGTTATGGGGCCCACACATGCATTGCGCGTGGTCATTTAATATTCCCCGACAAGCGATTTAATATTCCACGACCAAACGAATATTCCCCAACGATAATGAATATTTTATAACCACTTGCTTATTTTGAAATATTTATGATTTAACCCTTAACTATCCACATTAATCAAATCAACCCTTACTATTTCAAAATAATAAATAAAGGAAATTCCTTTTTATTTAAAAATTTCGGGGTCTTACATCTGGGATCATCACCTGAATGCCTGGAAGATCCCTACAGGGAAAATGAGTAGTAGGAGCAGGGTCTGCAACCGATACATCCCCTTCCTCGTCCTCAACATCTGTTACCTCAACCCAGATAGGACGTATCATCGCCTCAGCCAGAAAACGAGGCTGTCTAACTGAACGTGGTCGAGGCACATCAGAAGCCCTCCCCCGCACACCTAAAGTGGTCCTACGGAAACTACTCAGCTGATTCGGATCAATATATCTGGACATAAGTCTCCATATCACATCAAAAAGGGTGTGGTAAATTCGATCCAGGAGCTTTTCTAAATGCAATTTTATAACTACATGCATGCATGCATGCATTGTTTTAACATACGCCTACAATAGAGTTAAAAATGCATGACTACCCAATGCCTATATTTTGGAAAAAAATTTCCATAGTCTCCTTTGCACACAGGACTATCCACATACACATAGGCATGACTAGGTGGCCATTCAGTAGCACACCTACCAAAAGACATAAACATCCTATATGCATTACACTATCAAAAACATAATCCGTAAGGGTAGCCTAATTACCAGGATTACTTTGTTTTACCACCTTTGCTCATTTGTCCTCAAATAGGATAAGAAATAACATAAACAAGGTACTAATTTGACTGTTTTAAAAGTCAAATTTTTTCATATCATTATGTTTAGCATGGTTAAATATTAACAATTACTGTGTTGAATATGTTTTATCAAGTCATATGAGCATGCATATTCACTACTATGTGTTTAGATGCATTTCATATGATAACTCATTTTCCAACAGATGAAAACTGGAAAAGAAGACATCTATATAATTAAATCAGAAATTTTACGTATAAATTTTTTGTTTTTTTTGAAGGTTGGAATATGTATAAGGTAAAGCTTATGTATTTATGTGATAAATAAAAATTTATTTATTACATGAATAATTATAAATAATTGTTTTAGATTTATTGACCATTATAAATTATATTTTTATAATTAATTTGGTAGTAAAATATTTTTATTATATATTTTCTATGAAAATATGATTATTATATTATCTAATAATATATGGAATGATTATTTGAATTATTATAATAATTATTTTATTATAGGAATTTTAGTTCAGATTATTAAGTTATTTATTTTTAGCTTAATTAATAATGCTATATATGCAATATAAATCAGATATGGAATCCAATCCCTAATTCTAGATTGGGAACAAGGAATGAGAAAAAATATGTACTATATGGGTAGACTGATAATGGTTGGTCTGTTGTGGTATACTAGTAGAAAACCCTAGCAATATTTTGATAAATCCTAGTTCGACACTCAAGTAAGACTTTAAAATCTGTTAAGAGATTGCGTTATGTGAATTATGACATGTATTATTAGATTATAATCTAAATTAGAATAACCCTATTTATTAACTCGAAACCCTAATCGTGAAATTAGAAACCCTAATTTGCTAATTGAAAACCCTAATTACTAAATTAGGAACCCTAATTGCTAAATTGGTAACCCTAATCGCAAAATTGGAAAGCTAATTGTGATTATTTGATTCCTAAACGTAATTTGTAAGTCTAGGTAATTAGGAAACCTAATCTAATTAGGGAACCATAATTTGTATTTTTAGCAACTTTAAAATTTCATTTTTAGTTCTAATTAAAAACCCTACAAATTAATGTGTCAAACCTTAGGGTTAAACCCTAAAGGTCAAACCCTAAGGGTTTGCTAAGTTACAATTTTGCCATTAAATTTAGATGACAAATGTCAAAAATGCCCTTTTTGCAATTCTTTATTTGGATGGAGTGTAGATCTTGCCATATATGTGGTAGTTTACCAACTCTAAGACTTTCTTGTGCCTTATATTCTCAGCAATCAGCCACATTCACCAGCCATGTGCATTGTAACATAATATATATAGATTCAAGAGAGAGAAAAGTCACTTATTAAGCCCATTTGTTCAACTTGCTCTCCACCAATCCTCTCTCTCTCTCTCTAGACCTATGAATTATATGACAATTTCAGTCCCTTAGTAAGTCCCCACTACACAAACAAATTAGCAAAGCCAGAATCAAGATTGACCAAGAAAGGTATAAAACCCTAACTAAGAATCTGACCTTTAATGCTATTTTAGATATGGTGTTTATGTGTTGTAATATGTTCTATGTTGTGTTAATCAATGATCTGGGTTGATATCTTGTAGATCCATAACATTTAAGTGCTCAAAATTGAAGTTTTTGAAAATCTAGAAAAAGTTGAAAAAGTTTTTTGACAATGAATGTCAGACCTCATAGATCTTTGTCTGTTATGTGTTTTTTGTTGTTTAAAGGTCTAAACATGTAGTATGCTATGAGATCTGTGTTCTGAAACTTGAATCAAGCCCAGATCATGTATATTTTGTAAGTTATTTAAGGTCAAAGTACGTTGACTGGCCATGACTTTGTGTTTTCGGGTTACCCAGAAATTTCTCAAGTCGGTCTGACAGCATGTTCATGGCCTTGGATCTTGCAGGTTTTTATTTATTTGTGCTTGTTTTTTGTATCCAAGTTATAGTATGGTAGTTATACTACAGTTTAATGCATTTATATCACTTATATTACAAACATGTTGGATTTGGGGGGGTGGTCAAACCAAGCAGAAAGGTCGCGGATTGAGTTTTCTAGGTAACCCAGAAAACTCAAGATCATGGTTTCTGACATGGTTTGACCGAATCATAATTGTTGATTCTGTTGTTGTTAGATGGATTTTATGTGATAGATCTCTTCCTTGTCATGTTGGCTCACATTGAAAGCATTAGATCACTAAACCATCACCAGAATCACAAGTTGTGGAAGCCCAAAACTAGCCACTCGAACTGTTCTTCATTTTTGGGTAACCCAAAAAATGAAGAACAGCTCTGACAGCTTGTTCTTGAGCTTAGATCTTGCATTTGGTGCATGTTATGACCCTATTTGTTGTTGGATCTTGTAGTATTACATTAGTACTACAACCTTTAACCATTAACATGCCCAGAAACACTTTTAATCTGTGATTAATGTTTAGTCAAAGTGAGACCCTTGAACACTGAATTTCAGTGTTCCTGGTGCTCAAGAACACTTTAGCTGACAGCTTCTGTCGCTAAAGGCGATAGCGACAGATTTAATAATTTCAATTAATAAAATTTCGAAAAATCAATTAAAAATAGCAATTAATTATTAAAAATTACAAAAATTATTTTAAGTTATAAAAATTAACTTTTAATAATTTGGCATATTTTTTAATATAATTGATATTTAATTTATTAAATAAATGCATTAAATAAATTAACTAAAAATGATTTTAATATATTAAAAATCATTTTAAATGATAATAAGGTATTTAAAAATATTTTAAGTTATAAAATATAACTTTTAATATTTTAAAGTAAATTTCATTAATTATTTAATATTAATGATATTTAGATTTATTTAATAATTATATTAAATTAATTAATTAAAAATAATTTTAATATTATAAAAATCATTTTAAATGAAAATAAAGTGTTTAAAAATATTTGAAGTTATAAAATATAACTTTTAATACTTAAAGGTAAATTTAATTAATAATTTAATATTAATGATATTAGATTTATTTATTATTATATTAAATAAATATTTTAAAAATAATTTAATTGATTTAAAAATCATTTAAAAAGGATATAAATGAATTAAAAATATTTTAAGTTATAATAAATGACTTTTAATATTTGGATAAATAATGCATTAATATTTAAATATTAATGGTAATTATTTAAAAATGATTTTAATTATTTTAAAAATCATTTAAGGGTAATATTAATGCTTTAAAAATATTTTAAGTTAATATAAATAACTTTAATATTTTGGGAATGGTTTCATTAATATTTTAATATTAATTAATTATTAATGATAATAGAATTATTTAATATTTAAATTATTTAATAATAATTCCGGTGTTTGAAAAATCATGATAACTTATAATAATTGATTAAAAATTATTATAAGTCTATAAAAAATAATATAACTAATATTTAAATAATCTAAGTGAATAATGAATTATAGAATAGAGTTTTAGACTTAATAATTACCCGATAAAGCAGTCAGTACACCGAAATGTTTCATAAATTGATATGGACTTATATAAATTATATGTATACGTGTTTGTTTGTGATTCAATGACTGCTAAACATATGTGACAATGTGATTAGGTTATGTACTGACTGCATATAGCAGTACTATGTGTTATGATATATTATTCTAATCGAACGAACGATCTTATGAATGATAGGTTTCGATATAAAAGATAAAACTAAGTTGTATAAGCAGCAGCTCAGGTAAGTATCTTAACTTTGCATTTACTTTATGCAATGGACATGTGTAAGCTAATATTTGAACTATTCTTTTTCATTATTCAAATATCTTAACCTTGTATATACTTATGCAATGATTCCGTATAAGTAAGTTATTAAATTATAATCTATTGTACAAGTTCTCTAATTTTATTATTATAGATCAAGATATATATTATGTTCGTTAATTTCTAAGCATGGTTATACAAGTGACCTCACTTGGATAATCATTATATTTTATCATATGTTGATACATACTTATTGGTTTCTAATATGTATACATTGACTTAAAAGCCATCTAAGCTATTTGATTCAGCTAGACACAAATTTAAAAATATTATTAAACAATATAGAACTTTATTGTATCCAACCGAATTGTTTTTGTTCGGATTCTAGACTAGTATGAACATCCCGAATCTGGGAAACTATTATGCGCCTAAGGTGGATATGCTGGACGAAAATATCGTTCGAACATGTAGTATTGATCAATTCAGGGCATAACGAGCTGATCACCACCGTGCCTGTAAGTTATGATGGTTTAAAGGTGAAGTTCTGTTTAACCTTTTCAAAAATAGAAAATAATGTTCATAGTTTGTCGACTGATCCCCATTTATAGTCAGTACGTAGTTTCAAAAATTTGAAATCGAAATGATATGTTGTTTATTGTTGCTTCAACTTACTTCACAACTGTTGATTCGTTGTTAAAGTGTTATTAACGGAAAATATTTACTTCCTTCAGCTAATATTTATTTTTGCTATTACTTGATGGGCACTCAAATGCTCATCCTTGCTTAATTTAAATGTTTTCAGCTAAATGTGATCAACCAGAAGGCTCGGTCAAGAACAAAGAAAAAGGAAAGGCTGCAGATTAAGTTTGTGTTATATTATGTAATAGTTTGACTTTATTAAGATAAGGATGCTATATATTATCTATCATGTAATGTAATGTATGTAAGGTTACGTACTTGGGATTAGACTCTAATATATGTAAATTAAGTTTGTTATTTATATTATTCTTATTATTATTAGTATTATTTTGCTCATAGAAATGGTATCGTAAAGCACCGAGTTCGGGTTTCAAGTACCTGAATTTGGGGGCGTCACACATGCATACGTTACCAGGGCAATGTAGAACACTTGTACGGTGACAAAATTTGCACATAGATGCTCGAACTCAGCAGATCTGAAGAAGAGCTCTCGGATTTCTTATGTAGCGCAATATGAAAATGACTTGTGAAAGCACCAAGTGCCTTAAAGCCATCCACGGCTGGCCACAGGTGTATATACGGCTCCCATGGTTGGGGCCCACCCCTCCGGCTCGGTCCAATATGAGTTGCAAAGCAGGTCTCACAAGTTGAAAAAGTCAAATCAGGAAAAAAGATGCTACGCGATTGAGCGGAAAAGCCTGAAATTCTGGTTTTCAGAGACCAAACTGTGGGTCTACATATCATTCATTGGTATTCACCTAGACTCAGGGTTTACTATACTGATGATCACGATTGTTGCAAACTACCCTCGATAATACCTCACAAAGGTCTGATGCCATCAGTTCGTGGTCGTAACTCCATAATATTTCCCCCAGCGAGGGTTTTATCCATTTCATTCATTCATGTACACGTCAACGAAGGTCAAGCAACCTTGATGACATTCAGCGCTGGCAAGTAAATCTTGCAAAGCATCGAAAACCATCTGGTGATCTCATCCGTTGATGTACACGTCAATGAAGGGCAATCGGCCTTGACATCATCCACATCAATGATCTCATCCATTGATGTACATTTCAGCAAGGGTCAAGCATTCCTAACAACACAAACTATTGGCAGTAACTTTGACAGAGCATTGGAAGGAACTGACGACTCAAAACAGGAAGGACCATCTCATCGGGGAGGACCGATGATGGAATATGTTATACAAGGTCTCCTCAGACAATACACATCCCCACAAAGTCTCTTGTACATGAGAGATACATCCTCAGTGAAAAGTCTATACCGAGGATTAAGGTCTTTGGTTATAACCCGAACGTTAACATCTTGAAAGTTCCTGAGAGCTCTGGAGTACACAACCAGGCAGTTCATCAGAGACATCAGTGATAACTCCAGCCCCCATCAAAAGTCATGGGAGCAAATAGTCATCACATTCCATTCAAAAATAGTCCAACAAACCACATACACCATGCATATACATCATGCTACAGTACATTGTATCATGATTATCTTATCACATTTCAAGTGTTTAGTTTTTTTATCCTATCCATGCCATTACATTGCATGAATATGATAAAGAGGGGCATCTATAGACACACAAAATTTTGCATTCATGTTACTAACATTGCAGGAGGGTAGAATTATCTTTCAGAGATAACCCTATATGACAAAGCAGCTCTAATTCCGGAGATAACCCCGGAATCATTAGCTTTCCATCTCGGAGACAACTCCGAGATACTCAATCCCGAAGACAACCCCAGGAGTTCCAATTCCAACCTCAGAAACAACACCGAGGGGTGCAGTTGTAGTTCTGTAGATAACACTGGAAAAGCTTATCTCAACCCTTGTAGTCAGCTTCAACCTCGTAGATAACCCCGATACAATCAGTTCCAACCCCGGAGACAAACCCGGGAGGTCAGGCACACCTCAGAGGCAACCCTGGATACTTTTATTACTCATAGCAGCCCAATCTTAGAGATAACCTTGAGCAACGACTGCTACATCAGCCCAAACCGGAGAAAACCCCAGTGAGGGGCAAAATTGTCATTTTGCTACCTCAATCCCACATTTTTCCGTTTCAACAACATTTCAACATAGATTCTACATATCAATGTTCTACAAGAACCAGAGATCCAATCCCGAGTGACTATTACACCAGATAGCACACTTGATAGAATTTAAAGTCTGAAGACCTAACAATGGCCCCATCTTCCTGACTTTACAACCTCTAATCCCATGTCATTTGTGTAACTCTCGACAACAGCATTCCAAAAAAGGTTGTATACACCTCAATCGGATGCCTGGATTGAATTTCTAAAAGTTTGAGCGAACATCGCATTGCATGAGTGCACGTACTTGGAGACACCGGGACCCGTAGAGCCTAGGGCACCCCGGGTAGCCAAAGTCGCATCTACGGCTTTCGCAAGTACACCTGCGACTCCCCCCTCTATATATAGAGGTCTTGGGGTGGCCATTTTGCATAGATAAAAGGCGAGCTAGCCCTGTCCAATTTGCTCTATACACACTATAAACTGAGTGCTTTCTCATTTCAAACACTTGTGAGCTTATATTTTGTTGTATTTTCCTGGTGGGAACTGAGTATTCATCTATTTAAAGCTATTGATATCTTCTTTAGCAGTCCACTGTAAGCCTTCATACATTTCTTAAAGCCTTTCTCCACATTCTGCACACATAGTTATTCATATTTAGAGTCGTGTTGTGTGCGTATGCCCGAACATCGGTCCGTGGCTTTTATTTCTTTTGTATATATATACTTAGATATATTTGTACTAACATTGTCGAGTTATTCCTCGACTAAGCCTGGACTCACATCCAGAGCATTTATTGCTTTTATATATATATATATATATATATTATTACCATCAAACTCTGTTTGATTGAGCACGAAATATAATATTCGGTAGTTTTACCGCTTATATATATATATATATATATATATATATATATATATATATATATATATATCCTCAATTTGATGAATGGAGCACTGGATCGATATATATCCATTGCATTTACAACTTTCATAAATATATATATTTACATTTCGTCCGCTTGGAGTTTACTACTGTGGTGGTTGATTGTTTCTATATATATATATATATATATATATATATATATATATATATATATATATATAGGACTCCATCCACACAGAATTCTTTATAGTCGGCATCTGACACCACTTTTTGGATGGCAATTTGCGACATGTTAACTTGTATAAAAAATAAAAATAAAAAAATAAAAAAATCCCAACGTAAGAGCCTCTCTGAAACACAAAAAAAAAAAAAAAAAAAATGTCAACCGTAAGAGCCTCTTACGACTACGAAGAAAAAAAAAAAAAAAATCCATAGCAAATGTTTGTTTTTATAAAACAAATATTTTTATTTTTGTTATAAAATATAGCAAATGTTTGTTTATTTTATAAAAATGTTTTTTATTTTGTTATAAAATATATTATAAAAACATTTGTTATAAAATATTTGTTTTATAAAACATTTTTTTTATTTTTAGTAAGTAGAAAATAAAAAAATGTTTTATAATAACAAATATTTTATAACAAATGTTTTTATTTTGTTATATAAAATATATTATAAAAACATTTGTTATAAAATATTGTTTTTATAAAACATTTTTTTTTTTTATTTTGGTAGTAGAAAAAAAAAAAAATGTTTTATAAAACAAATATTTTATAACAAATGTTTTTATTTTTGTTATAAAATATTTGTTTTTATAAAACATTTGTTATAAAATATTTGTTTTATAAAATATTTTTTTTTTTTTCTAGTAAGTAAAAAAAAAAAAAATGTTTTATAAAACAAATATTTTATAACAAATGTTTTTATTTTGTTATAAAATATATTATAAAAACATTTGTTATTATAAAATATTTTATAATAAAATATTTGTTATTATAACAAATATTTGTTAGTGATTTTTTTGTGTCGTAAGAAGTCGTAATCTTGGTTTGTATTTTTTTTTTTTTTTTTTGTGTCGTAAGAGGCTCTTACTTTCAATTTTTTTTTTTTTTTTTTTTTTTTGTAAGTAAGAGGCTCTTACGGTTTGTATTTTTTTTTTTTTTTTTTTTGTGTCGTAAGAGGCTCTTACGGTTTGAATATTTTTTTTTTTTTTTTTTTTGTGTTCGGTAGAGGCTCTTACAGTTGGGATTTTTTTTTTTTTTTTTTTTTTTTACAATGTTCAAGCATGTTCGCAATGGCCGTCCAAAAGGGGTTGTCAGACAAAGATTGTTATAGCAATCTTATATGGCCAGGTTGTTGTGGATGGAGTCCATATATATATATATATATATATATATATATATATATATTTATAGCTTTTATATATTTACATTTCATATTCCCCATGGAGGTGCTTTGTGGTAGTTGATCGTTTGTATATATATATTTACAACTTTTATATATATAACTGCTTACAACTTTTATACAAACTGCTACATCATGTGAGCCTAAGAATCATGTGATCACAGATTCAGTCTCCTAAATCTAGATTTGGTTCCCATGATGGACATTTTCGGCTGTAATCAGCTTGGAAATTATTCATGGTGTTTGAATTTCCTTAGATTGCTCTCATGCCCACAAGGAGTTCAACACTGCTATACATGTTATTTTCTCGAAGATGCCTCGCATCTCGAAAATAAAAGCAATCAAGTCGAACCTATAATAAAATGGAAGTATCAAAGGCCTCAAATACTATTGAGTATAAGGGTTTGAAAAACCTCTTTTACAAAATGTCATTGCTATATCTTGTTAAAACTGAACTTTTATACAAAATTCAAACCCTTTGTATATAGGTGCAAATGAGGCATAACACTACTTCCAGATAATTACACATTGACCCACACACACGCACACACATTCGAGGGCTGCCTAACACCTTGCCTCCACATAATCAAGCCCCCGGACCTTAACGAATCTTGGTTTCACAGATCTGTTAGACAGTGTCACATCACTAGGTCAATGTGCAAATATTTTCTCGGTTGAGTTGTTGCAACCATTTAAAACTACCAACTGGCGACACTTACAGTCCAATCGTCGACATATACATATCGTACCTTTTCACAACTTATTTTTTCAAACAAATCTCACCTAACACAAGAACACCAAAAGACAAGAACAGAAAAGGGACAGAAAAAATTCCGACGTCGACAGAAATAATTAAATTAAATGAATTGTTTAATATTTAAGAAATTAATTAAATTAAATAAAATGATGTTCTGGATTAATTTAATAATTAAATTAGATATGTAATAATTTGTTAAGCATAAGTATAATTATAATAAAAATTATAATTTTTATAATTGTAATTATAAGTTATTAAAATTAATTAAATAAGTGCCTGACAAATGGTACTATATAATATAAGAATAAATTAGAAACCTAATCTAAAGGTAGGTAAACATGACCTTGTGGCCTTTGGTATAATCTAACTGACGTAGCTTATTGGGTTCTTACCTAACGTATATGGGGAATGGCCTATATTAGTTTACGTCTATTTTTTCCCTAATGCTTAAGAAGAACAGAGGAAACACTGTGAGTATTAGAGAGAATTAAGAGAGAAGAAGAACAGGAGAGAATCAGATGAAAATGAAGGCTTGTGAAACCTTGTCATCATCCTTGCAAAATAATGAATTAAAGATATAATTTACTCCTAATTTTCATGTTTTGGTTTCTCAATGATTATTCACTGTGAATTAGAAGTTACGTTGGATTGTTGTATATGTTTATGTATGGTTTTTTAGAATCTATTAATTATCATATATAAGTAATTAATATTTGGTGATCAAATTCGTGAAATTGGGTTTAAAGGAGAAGACTTCAATAACAGTGTTACATATATATGAAATGGCTTAATTGAGTCCAAAATTTTATGTTTAATCCTTGTAGTAATCTGTAAATTGATTGTAGATTGTGTTAGTATATCATGAAATGAAAACAACACAATTGGAATGGTGTCAATTGGTTAAGAAACAATGATTTGGCGATTGTGTAGACACTCAAAATTTTGTTTTCCTGTTACTAACTATGCAGGAGGACAAAAATAACTTTTTTTACACTCTAGAGATAACCCTGGAGGACTACAACATCAATTCTAACCCTAGAAATAGCCCTGGGAGATCCAGTTTCCAACCCCAGAGATAACACCGAGAAGTCAGTTTCAAACCCCGGAGATAACTCTGGGAAAATCAGTTCCAACCCCGGGGGATCAAGTTCAAAGCCTGGAGATAACCCCAGGAGGTCAAGCCAACTTCAGAGATGACCCTGAGGACAGTCAGAGTCAACGACAGGCCAACCTTAGAGATAACCCCGAGAAAAGACTTCTATAACTGCGCAAAAATCGGAGATAACCCTGGGAGGGGCAAAATGGTCATTTTGTTAACTCAAACTCAAATCAAATCAAATCATTTCAACTCAAAATTATTCAAAAGAAGTCCCACAAGAACCATATCTTAACTTCCAAGAGCAAATTACGCAAAACAGCTCAACGGACTACCTGACAGACCCCTGGAAATTCCATTTCGATCATGGACCCATCTTCCTAGAATCAAAAATGGGCAAATCCTAGGTCATTGCATAGCTCTCAGAAATAGCTTTCTAAAATGGTATGGCACGCTTACATCGGACTCTCGGATTGAAAGTTATGAAGGTTCGAGCAAACAATGCGTTGTTTGAGTGCACGTACTTCGAGACGGTAGTACCCACATTGTCTGGGGCACCCCGGGCAGCCACAGGAACACCTGCTCCTACCGCAGGTACACCTACGGCTCCCCTTCTATAAATAGAGGGCTTGGGGTGACCATTTTGTAAGAGGAAAAAGCGAGGAAGCCCTTTTCATTTTGCTTTGTACACACTATAAACTAAGTGTTTTCTCATTTTAAACACTTGTGAGCTTATATTTTGCTATATTTTACCGGTGGGAACCGAGTGTTCATCCATTTAAAGCTATTAAAGTCTTCTTTGGTAATCTACTGTAAGCTTTCTTACATTTCTTAAAGCTTTTCTCAAACTTTTGCACACACAGTTATTCACGTTGAGAGTCGTGTTGTGTGCATATGCCCGAACTTTGGTTTGTGGCTTTTTATTATTCTATATATATATATATATATATTTGTACTAACATTATCGAGTTATACCTCAATTAATCATGGACTCACGTTCGGAGCATTTATTGCTTTTATATATATATATATATATATATATATATATATATATATATTCTTATATAAAATTGTTGTGAAACTCATTCGATGAGCACAGATGTATATCAAGAGTGTTTACTACTTTTATATATATACTTATATATAAACTATTGTCAAACTCATTCGATGAGCACGGATTTACGTATGGTGTGTTTTTCGCTTTTTATATATATATATATATATATATATATATATATATATATATATCCTCGAGTTGAATGAAACCGAGCCTGGATCGATATATATCCAATGCTTTTTATATATATATATATATATATATATATATATATATATATATTTATATTTCTATCGGGCCTCGGAGTTTACTTTGTGGCCTTTTATCGCTTTCTTTACATTTCATCACTTTGGAGTTTACTTCAGTGGCGGTTGATCGTTTCTATATATATTTATAGCTTTTATATATTTACATTTCCAATCCCCATGGAGTTGCTTCGTGGTGGTTGATCATTCATATATATATATATATATATATATATATATATATATATATATATATATATATATATATATAGCGATTTATGACTTTTCATACAAACTTCTACATCATGTGAGCCTAAGAATTATGTGATCACAAATTCAACCTCCTGAATCTAGATTCGGTTACCGTGATGGACATTTTCGGCTATAATAAACTTGTACATTATTCACGGTGTTTGAATTTCCTTAGATGGCTCTCATGCCCACAAGGAGTCCGGCACTGCTAAATATGTTATTTTCTCAAAGATGCCTCACATCTCGAAAATAAAAGCAATCAAGCCGAACAAAGAATAAAATGGAAGTATCAAAGACCTCAATTACTATTAAGCATAAGGGTTTGAAAAATCTCTTTTACAAAACATTATTGCTATATCTTGTTAAAACTGGAATTTTATACAAAATTCAAACCCTTTGTATATAGGTGAAAACAAGGCATAACACTACTTCCAGATAACTGCACATTGACCCACACACACATACACACATATTCATATAACAGTTTAATTGAAAAGCGGCGTTCACCGTGCTAACACGGATGTCTGAGGGTGCCTAACACCTTCCCTCTGCATAATCAAGCCCACGGACCCTAACAAATCTTGGTTTCACAGACTTGTTAAACAGAGTCACATCACTGGGTCAATGTGCAAACCTTTTCTCAGTTGAGTTGGTGCAACCATTTAAAAATACCAATCGTTAACATATACATGTCAGACCTTTTCACTACTTGTTTTTTCAAACAAATCTCACCTAACATGAGAACTCCAAAAGACAAGAACAGAAAAGGGATAGTAAAAATCTCGACGTCGACAGATTGAATTCGCTAAAAGTATTAAAATATGATGAAATTGGTCAAACATGATTTTTATCCTTAAAAGTTCATTTTATATATGTTTATTTTGGTAGAGTCATGAAATACATGTTGGGTGATGTTGTTACCAAATTCTAGTTGTTGGGATGTGTGAATTTCTGTAGTAATTAGGGGAAAATTGGAGTTTGGATTATAACAGGGGAAGCTGCTGCGGTTTTACATCACAGATCTTTGGCCTTGCATTATGCTTGCACCAAAGGCAGAAATGGTGCAGCTGAGCCTGTTGGCTTTCTGAGATAGTGCACCAAAGACACAGCTATACCGATGTTAAAGATTGGGGCAAGTAGCAATTAAATGCGCACTCGAAACAAAGACAGTATATTTTGATTAATTGTAGTTTATAATATGATGACCTAACCTAGTTTTGTTTGCATGATAAGATGTTAAATTATATCATAAGATATAATAATAGATTTTAATGTATTGTAATATCAAATATGAAGATTTTAAGTAATTACTTAATAGGTTATATAATTTAAATGTTTGTAAGAATTAGAGGTGAGGATTTAATGTTAAAGCTTTACATTATGTGATAGTGAGTTTACAGATTCATGTTGTGTGATTAACCAATATTGTTAGACCTTAAGTTAAGGGTTATGACTTAAATAAAATGGTGAATTAAACTTATAAAGCTAATGATAGTATAGCTAATCGATGGTGTAACTCTAATGGTATATGTAGGGTGTTTGGCGAACATTTATTAAACATGTGTAGCTTACGTACTAGGCAAGTTTCCTAACTTCATTCTCTTTATAATGAATGCAAGTTTCTTATCTATATTTACCTTTTGTTGTTAAACAAGTTCTCTAACTGAAATATTTCATTATGCAAGTTTATTGATTCCATCGTATGCATGAATATACAAGCTCTTGTATTCTAATTCTTTACATTAAGCGAGTTTCACATTCCTAACTCTCGTTCTTGATATTCAAAGCATAGGCTATTTCAATTCATTGCTCCAAACGAGATTTCCTAACTCTTTTGGATATAATATTGTGTTTATACCATGTCTATTAATTATATATTGTTATTATTCCATCTTTGACTTATGTATCATTGTTCAATCTTATATTATTGTGTTGAACCTTTAAATAGCAAACAAACATTTATTGATTGTACTAACCTATATATGATGAGTGTTCTAAAATTATAGAACCATTGATAAGCTAGTTCCAAACTAAACTTTCTTTAGTGCGGAAATCCTAAAGTCAAACTGAGATGAACAACCCTAATATAGGGGATTATGTACGCATTAGCGTTTAGATGTTTGTGCACAATACATGGTACAATGGGTTGATTCCCCTAAGTACATAAAGAAGGGTCTATATAGTCTAAACGACTGTTAAGGTTGAGGTAAAATTCCTAATTACCGGGAATATAGTTCATGGTCTTAAAACCCTCAGATATAAATCTCGAACTTGTTTTTATTCTTGATTCGTAGAACAAGTTGTCTATTATTCAGTATTCATTGTTTAATCTCATGATGTTGCCATTATTATTCTTTATATTAGTGAGCAATTATTTGCTCACTCTTGCAATTAACAGTACAGCTAAAGTTGAGAAAGTCGATGAGTCGTCTTTTAGCAAAGGAAAGGGAAAGATGTCCAAGTGATGAAGACTTATTAGAATTTACTTAAATGAAATTATGTTATAAAACTTATGTTATTTTATGATGTATTCCGCAGAATTATGTAATAGTTTAAGGTTATATTACCTGAGATTGTTTTATGTTGATGTAACCCTTTAATGGGGGAAGACTATTGTTTAAGTTTTTTAAGTTATGTCTTTATCCTTTATTATGGGGCAGTTAGATGTAATTGTTTTGGATAGTGAGCACCAAATCCTGTGGGAATGGAGTACTCAGATTTGGTGGTGTCACAAGTTAGTATCAAAGCTTTAGTTTATGAACCTTAGGTAGGGAAACCTTTGGAAGTAACCTCTAAGGAGACAAAAAATATAGTGGTGTCAAACTCTTATCGAGATTTAAGGAATGGATTAAGGCATCCATTAAAGATAAACAATAAAAGACTTTATGTGCTATGTGTTAATAAATTATGTACTCGCGAGTATTGAAAAGTGTCACATAATAAATAAAACTTAAAAGTATTTTGTTGTTAGGATGTCTAACGTTGAATGATTCAGTCAAGCTAGGGAAGTGATACCTCAGATACCTAGAGATGAGGAACTCGGGAACAGGTGATTCAGAGGGAGCCTTCTCTATTGGTTGCTAAAGAAGAACAGGAGAATGAGATTGTGTCTGATCCTGAGGACGAGAACTCGGAGTAGATAGAGGTGGAGGATGAGGAAGAAGATCATGTGGAGTTTCCACCAAACACTATATCAGCTGAAATGTATGATGAGCTATATTACTATAATATAGAATTACAGGATAAGGTTGAGGAGCTAAAGGAGTTAGCTGAGATGTGTCAAGCTACTATAGAGCAGAAGGATGCGGAGATTCAGGAACTCAACTCATGACTTGGAAACACGGAGTGGAACCTAGTTCACACAGAGGGACATCAAGAGGAGTTATTGGCTAAGAATGAGAAGATGAAGACTGAAGTGGAGAAGTTAAAAGATGTCTTGAAGGAGGAGTCAGCTAAGCGTACGAGAGCAGAAGACGCTTGGATGAAGGCTACTCAGTGTGAAGATCCTGCTGATGCCAAGGTTCAAACGAAGAAGACTAAGATAATGAAATGGATTGTGCCTTTCATTATGCGATTGATAGGGCCCAGGATCGAGTCTTTTATTACACACCTCAATTTGAAGACTTATCGTGGTACATGATGGATCGTAGGAAGACATATTATATTATGGAGGAAGAACGTAGAGAAGCCTCTCGATGTTTTAATATGCCAAGATATGAATAATAATAATAATAATAATAATAATAATAATAATAATATGTGATTCAGCATGTGAATAAATAAATTATAAATCCCTTATCTTGAGATAAATAAAGGGGTAATATGAGTATGTAATCCTGAAACTTGTCTAGTTTAGGAAAGTGGATGTTGATAGCAGAGATGATATCCTTATTATGTTTGGAAAGTTTTGAATGAATAAAAATCTTAAAGTTTATTGGAATGTTATGTGTTATAACTTTAATCTTAGTATGTATAAAGTTAAACTTTAAGATATTCAAGGAATTGAGTAATGTTCTAATAAGTGTGTATTTTAAACAGAAAATAGCTCCTAGAAGAAGACAACCACCTCCTGAGGGGTCTACTAATAATAATAACGAGGCTAACACTAACCTGGTTTAACATTTGGTAACTTTGTTAACGGGAGCACTTGCGAATCAACCGCAAGCTCAAGTCACGACCTTCAAGGACTTCAAAGTTGTTGGACTGCCGGAGTTTCAAGGGTCTATGAATCCAGTTGAAGCCCAAACCTAGATTATGGAAATGAAGGTGTTCGACGTTTTCGCAGTCAATGATGATCAGAAAATTACTTTTGAAACGTTTATGTTGAAATCTGAAGCTAGCTATTGGTGGCAGGCGAATAAAGTTTGTGGGGGACAGGGAATAATAGCGTGGGATAGGTTTAAAGAAATATTTTTTGAGATGTACTTTCTGACTAGTTCCCGGCCGGAACCAGTTAGAAGTTCAATTTTTGGAGCTAAAGCAAGGAACCATATTTGTGCCGGAGTATGCTGCGAAGTTTAAGGAGTTGGAAAGGTTTGCTACTTATTAATTTAATATCAATGAGTGTAAGGCAAGAAGGTTCGAACAAGGGTTGAAGCCATTGATGTATAACAAGGTTTCAATGTTCCAGTTAAACACGTTCGCGACAGTATTGGAAAAGGCAATTATCACGGAAGGTGGAAGCGATGCCTTAACCAAATATAATCAAGAACAAAAGAAGAGGAAAAATGAGAATAAAAACAAGGTGGGCGAAAGCAATGGTGGAGGTAGCAACGAGTGCGGGAGGACAACAATGAAGTCAACAAAAGAAGAAGTTTGAAGCTTGTGCTACTTGCGGAAAGAACCACACTGGTGTGTTTGAAAGGAAAACAAGTGTGTTTTAATTGTGGTCAGGAGGTTCATATTGTACCAAACTATTTTAGTCCAAACAAGGGAGAATGTTTCACCTACGGGTCGAAGGATCGCATGGCTTGTGATTGCCCTAAAAAGACAGCGGGAAGTGCAAGTGGAGGAAAGGGAAACAACAGTGGTGGTACTTTAACTATTACTAGGCAAGTGCAATCAAGGCAACCTACTGCGTGGACTTTCAATATGACCGTGCAAGATGCTGTGCAGTCAAAGGATGTGGTGTCAGGTATCATTCCGATTAATGGTATTAATGCTTATGTGCTATTTGATTTGGGTGCTCCTTGTTTATTTATATCCGATAATTTTTCTCAGAACTTAGATTTGTCTCAGGAAGAATTAGAATTTCCTTTAAGCATAGAGATTGCAAATAGGGAAGTGATTCCTGTTAGATTTATATATAAGAATTGTAGAGTGGTTATAAAGGGTCACAAGATGATGTTAGATTTGATACCAATTAAACTTGGGGAATTTGATGTTATACTGGGAATGGATTGGTTATTCAATTACAGCGCAGTAATTGATTGCCAAAAGAAATGTGTTAACCTTATGACTCCGCCAAAGGTGGTGTTTTATGGCAGCAAGTCACCTCAACAAGCAAGTTGTCTGACGGTGATGCAAGCCAATAAGTTGTTGAAACAGGGATGTGTAGGACACTTAGCCTACATAGTCGATACACATAATAAGGGTGCAAAGTTAGAAGAGATACCGGTCATTAGAGATTTATAGACATATTTCCTGACGATTTGCCTGGACTTCCGCCAGATCAAGAAATCAAGTTCGAGATTGATTTAGTGCCGGGAACGGCCCCGATATCTAAAGCCTCATACCGAATGGCCCCAATAGAGATGAAAGAGTTGATGGTGCAGTTGCAAGAATTATTAGACAAGAAGTATATCCAGCCGAGTGTATCGCCTTGGGGAGCATCGGTGTTGTTTGTTAAGAAGAAAGATGGATCGATGTGGCTCTGCATTAATTACTGAGAATTGAATAAGGTCGTGATTAAAAATAAGTATCCATTACCAAGAATCGATGACTTGTTCGATCAACTTAAGGGAGCAAGATATTTCTCAAAGATAGACTTGAGGAGTGGTTATCATCAGTTGAAGGTGAGGCCAGAGCATGTACCAAAAATAGCGTTCATGACTCGGTATAGTCATTACAAGTTTCTGGTTATGTCATTTGGTTTAACCAATGCACTTGCAGCGGTCATGGATTTGATGAACAGGGTGTTTAAACCATTCTTGGAGAAATTTGTGGTAGTGTTTATTGATGATATTCTGGTGTATTCTAAGACTAAGGAGGAACATGTTGAAAACTTAAGGATGACGTTGGAGACGTTAAGGAGAGATAAATTGTATGCTAAATTCTCGAAATGTGAGTTTTGGCTAGAACGTGTACAGTTTCTTGGGCACGTTATTGATAAGGATGAAATTTTGGTAGATCCATCAAAAGTTGAAGCTGTAATAAACTGGGATCAGTCGAAGACGCCATTAGAAGTAAGAAGTTTCTTAGGATTTGCAGGTTACTATAGGTGTTTTATTCAATACTTTTCCAAGATTGCAACTCCGTTGACAAATTTAACTAGGAAGGAAGTTAAAATTGTTTGGACGGAGAAGTGTGAGGAAAGTTTTCAAGAATTAAAGAAGAGATTGAGTTCAGCACCAGTGTTATCATTGCCTGATGATACATGAAATTTTGTGATATATAGTGACGCATCGCATAAAGGACTAGGTTGTCTGCTTATGCAGAATGGTAGAGTTATTGTGTATACGTCGTAAAAATTAAAAGATTACGAGAAAGGGTATTTGACTCGTGATTTGGAGTTGGCTGCAGTGGTTTTTAACCTAAAAATTTGGAGACATTATCTTTATGAAGAAAGGTGTGCGATATATATAGACCATAAAAGTCTGAAGTATATCTTTACACAGAAAGATTTGAATATGCTACAACGAAGATGGCTAGAGTTGATTAAAGACTATGATTGCGAGATTCTATATCATCCCGGAAAGGAGAATGTTGTTGCCGATGCCTTGAGTAGAAAAGGACTGGAGAAATTAATGATGTTGACTTCTCAAGAGAAGCTAGTATCAGAAATGGCAAAGATGGAGTTGAAAATTAAATATCCGATAGAATCAGATGTAAAATAATTCTAGATAAGGAGCAGTTCAATTTTGGTGGATAAGGTGAAGAATACAAAACTTCAGGATGAAAATTGTGAAAAGATAAGATAAAAAGTGTCTAAAGGTGAGGAAAACAAATTTAAAGTTGATTCGGAAGGGTTACTTCGATTCGAAGGGAGAATTTCGGTTCTGCCAGTATCGAAAATTAAAGACGAATTTTTGAGTGAGGCTCATAATTCACGATATTCGATTCACCTTAGAAGTACGAAAATGTACCAGGATCTCAGACATCATTTCTTGTGGTCGAATATGAAAAAGGATGTTGCTAAATGTGTGGCGAAATGCTTAACGTGTCAGAAAGTTGAATCTGAACATACTAGAATGGAAATGGGAGCATATCACAATGGATTTTGTGGTAGGTCTTCCAATGAATAAACAAGGTTATGATGCGATCTGGTTGATTGTCGATCGATTGACGAAGTTAGCACACTTTTTGCCAATAAAGATTAGATTTAACCTAGATCGGTTGGCAAAACTGTACGTAAAAAAAATTGTTTCAAGACACGATGTTCTGGTGTCCATTGTATCAGACAGAGATCCACGTTTCACCTCAAATTATTTGAAATGACAACAAGAATGCTTGGGAACGCAGTTGAGAATGAGCACATCGTATCATCCTCAAATCGACGGACAAAGTGAGTTGACCATCCAAACATTGGAGGATATGCTCAGAGCATGTATTATGGATTTTAAAGGGAATTGGGATGACCATCTACCATTGGTTGAGTTTACCTATAATAATAGTTATCACGCAAGTATTGGCATGCCTCCTTACGAAGAGTTGTATGCCAGGAAATGCAGAACTCCGTTATACTGGGACGAAGTTGGAGAACGTCAGTTGCTAGGTCCAGAAATGCTACAACAAACTGTCGAGATAATCAAGGTGATTCAGGGAAGATTGATAGCTGCATAGGATAGACAGAAGAAATATGTTGATCAACACCAATAAAATCAGGAATTTGATGTTGGTAGTTTTGTTTTCTTGAAAGTGCCTCCCTAGAAAGGGAAAATTCAGTTTGGTAAAAAGGGAAAACTAAGCCCTAGGTTTATAGGACCTTTTGAAGTGCTATGACGAGTTGGTGAAGTGGTGTATGAGGTAGCTTTACCTCTGAAATTAGAACATATTCATAACATTTTTCATGTTTCGATATTAAGGCCATATAAGTCCGATTATAAACATGTTATAAAATATGAACCATTACAGTTTGAAAAAGACTTGTCATATGAAGAAGTCCCTGATCAAATTATTGACAGAAAAGAGCAAACGCTAAGGAATAAAGTGATACCTTTTGTTAAGGTAATCTGGAGAAACCACAATGCTGAAGAAGCTACGTGGGAACTTGGAGATGTTATGATGAAAAATTATCCTCAATTATTTGCTTGATCTTGTATAAGGATTCTGGGGACAGAATCTTGTTAAGGAGCGAAGAATGTAATGAATGAATTTATCGACTCGTGATTCTAGGGACATAATCCTTTTAAAGAGGGAAGGATGTAACGATTGAGAATTTTGTAATTAATTTTAAATATTTATTGAATTAAATAAATATTTTAATTAATTTATTTATGGAGATAAATAAATAATTGGTGAAATTATGGTGTAATAATTTAGTTAAGTGTGTATGTTAACTAAAATAACTAATGGTAATTTTATTATTTGAAGATTTAATTTAATGAAATAATTAAATTAAATAAATTATTTAATATTTAAGAAAATAATTAAATTAAATAAAATGATGTTCTAGTTTAATTTAATAATTAAATTAAATATGTAATAATTTGTTAAGCACAAGTATAATTATAATGAAAATTATAATTTTTTTAATTATAATTGTAAGTTATTAAAGTTAATTAAATAAGTGTGTGACAAATGGAAACTAATTAAATAAGTGTGTGACAAATGAAACTATATAATATAAGAATAAATTAGAAACCTAATCTAAGTGTAGCCAAACATGGCCTTGTGGCCTTTGGCATAATCTAACTGACATAGCCTATTGGGTTCTTATATGACGTAAGTAGGGAATGGCCTATATTAGTTAACACATAATTTTCCCCTAAGGCTTAGGAAGAACAGAGGAAACACTGTGAGTATTAGAGAGAATTGAGAGATAAGAAGAACAAGAGAGAATCAGAGGAAGAAGAAGAAGGCTTGTGAAACCTTGTCATCATACTTGCTAAATTAAGAATTAAAGATATAATTTACTCCTAATTTCCATGTTTTGGTTTATTAATGATTACTCATTGTGAATTGGAAGTTACGTTGGATTGTTGTATATGTGTATGTAAGGTTTTGTAGAATATGTTAATTATCATATATAAGAAATATTTGGTGATCAAATTCGTGAAATTGGGTTTGAAGGAGAAGACTTCAATACTAGTGTTACATATATATGAAATGGTTTAATTGAGTACAAAATTTTATATTTAATCCTTGTACTAATTTGTAAATTAACTGTAGATTGTGATAGTATATCAAGAAACGAAAACAACGCAATTGGAATGGTGTGAATTGGTTAAGAAACAAAGATTTGGTGATTGAATTCGCTAAAAGTATTGAAATATGAAGAAATTGGTAAAACATGATTTTTATCTTTAAAAGTTCATTTTATATAAATTTTTTATTTTGGTAGAATCGTGAAATGCATGCTGGGTGATTTTGTTACCAAATTCTAGTTGTTGGGATGTGTGAATTTCTGTAGTAATTAGGGAAAATTTGGAGTTTGGATTGTAACAGGGGAAGCTTCTGCAGTTTATATACGTGTCTTGGCTCATTCTGCAGGTACCAAAAGCGAAAATGGCACGATTGTACTGTTGGCTTCTGAGATAGTGCTTGTGGTAGCAAATTGCTTGCAAGTGCAAGAGCTTGAGGGCAAAGCGATTAATATTGCGTACCACGAGCATAGACAATATATTTTTATTAATTGCAGTTTATAATATGATGACCTAACCTAGTTTAGTATGCATGATAAGATGTTAAATTATATCATAAGATATAATAACATATTGTAATGTATTGTAATATCAAATATGAAGATTTTAAGTGATTAATTATAAGGTTATATAATTTAAATGTTTGTAAGAGTTAGAGGTGAGGATTTAATGCTAAAGCTTTATATTATGTGATAGTGAGTTTTCATATTCCTGTAGTGTGATTAACCAATATGGTTAGACCTTAAGTTAAGGGTTATGACTAAAATAAAATGGTGAATTGAACTTATAAAGCTAATGATAGTATAGCTAATCGATGATGTAACTCTAATGGTATATGTAGGGTGTTTGGAGAACATTTATTAAACTTATGTAGCTTACGTATGAGGCAAGTTTCCTAACTTCTTTCTCTTTATAATGAATGCAAGTTTCTTATCTATATTTACCTTTTGTTGTTAAGCAAGTTCTCTAACTCAAATATTTCATTATGCAAGTTTATTGATTCCATCTTGTGTATGATTTTACAAGCTCTTGTATTCTAATTCTTTACATTGAGCGAGTTTCACATTCCTAACTCTTGTTCTTGATATTCAAAGCATAGACTATTTAAATTCATTGCTCCAAATGAGATTTCTTAACTCTTTTGGACATACTAATTTGTTTATACCATGTCTATTCAATTATATATTGTTATTATTCTATCTTTGACTTAAGAATCGTTGTTCAATCTTATATTATTTTGTTAAACCTTCGAATAGAAAAAAAATATTTATTTATTGGACTAATCTATATATGATGAGTGTTCTAAAATTTTAGAACCATTGATAAGCTAGTTCCAAACTAAACTTTCTTTAGTGCGGAAATCCTAAAGTCAAACTGAGATGATTAACCCTAATATATGGGATTATGTACGCGTTAGCGTTTAGATGTTTATGCATAATACATGGTACAAAGGGATGATCCCCCTAAGTACGTAAGGAAGGGTCTGTATAGTCTAAATGATTATTAATACCTAATTACGTAAGGAAGGTAAAATACCTAATTACCGGAGACATAGTTCATGTTCTTAAGACCCTCAGATATAAATCTCAAACTTGTTTTTATTCTTAATTCGTAGAATGAGTTCTTTATTATTTAGTATTCATTTTTTAATCGCATGCTATTGCTATTAGTATTCTTTATATTAGTGAGCAATTGTTTGCTCACTCTTGCAATTAACACTGCAACTAAAGTTGAGAAAGTCGATGAGCCGTCTTCTAGCAAAGGAAAGGACAAGATGTCCAAGTGATGAAGACTTATTAGAATTTACTTAAATTAAATTATGTTATAAGACTTATGCTATTTTGTGATGTATTCCGCAGAATTATGTAATAGATTAAGGTTATATTACCTGAGATTGTTTTATGTTGATGTAACCCTTTAACGGGGAAGACTATTCTTTAAGTTTTTTAAGTTATGTCTTTATCCTTTATTATGGGTAGTTTGATTTAATTATTTTGGATAGTGAGCACCAAATCCTATGGGAATGGAGTACCCAGATTTAGGGGTGTCACAGTCCCATCCACTCTTTATTAGTAACTCATGTATATCATCAATAGTAGTTTGGTCACTGCCAGTGCTGAGCCAGAATGTCCTATTCAAAGTGATATACAACTTATCAGTTTCAATGCAGAAGTTGAGCCTATCAGTTTCCAAGCCCTTGAGGTGAGCAACACTCACTATCAACCCATTGGGATGCCACCTCTGAAACCCAGAGTTTCGATCGAGGTAATGTCGATAAGTCAAGAGATGATATCCTTGGGTTTTCAACCCGAACAACGGTTATGAAAGGATCACCAGGGAATCAAATGCCCAATTCAAGTTCCCAGCTAGACAGGGACAGCCGGAGTAGGCTACTCTTTTAGGTCCAGTCATAGGAACCCTGACAAGCATAAACTGATTCCTTCATCTACAAGGCGGTTGCCTAAACCTACAAGTGCTAATCCTGTACAACCTTTATGGAAAGTTCCAGCCGCTGTGGTGGCTATGCTGTTTCCTAAGCCGATACCATTTATAGGAAAGGAAGTCCTGATTCCAAACCTAGAGGTGGAGGAAAGGAATCAAAGTCGTAAACAAGAGATAAAGAGATATTTAGCAAATATGCGTGTCTTGGTCCATACAGAGGGAATGAACATAGACATCCCAGATGATGATTGTCCACACATCATGGTCATCATTCAAGAGAAGGAGGACAAAAATAGCCCCTTCATCACAGCTGTCAACAAGGACTTGACCCTTGACAATTGGAGCAACACTCTTTGCATATGCCGACAAGGGTAAAAATGGCAGAAACTCCATGTTCCCTGTAGATAGCAATAACTATTTACTTTTTCTACATAATATTAGCAATTACTTTTGTCATTTCATGCTAACACTTTTTATGATTGAATAGTTTCATATTTTAAGTGAAAGCATTTTGTTTCAGGACTCTAAAGTTAGATGTGTCTAAACTTGCTGATGAGACACCTATTCTTCACAAGGACTACGACTTTGATGTAAAGTTGGACTCTAACTTGATGGAGATTGAACAAGAGGACTATGAGATACCTTGGGAGATCAAAGAATGAGTCGAAGATAAACCCAAGCCAAATCTTGATCAAACCACCTCTTTTAACCTTGGAACCTCAGAAAACCCCAAACAAACCCAGATTGGTACGGACCTTACTCTAAACTAAAGGAATGACATGGTTACTCTATTGAACCAGTTCCAGGATGTGTTTGCATGGTCTCATGAAGACATGGTCAGTTTATCAACTGACATCGTCATTCATCGCATTCCCTTCAAAGAGGGATTCAAGCCAGTCAGACAAAAACTCAGGCAATTAAAACCGGAGTGGAGTTTGAAAGTTAAAGAAGACATTGTGAAACAATTTCAAACTAGCATCATCGTGGTATCAACATACCCTGAGTGGCTATCCAACATAATCCTCATGCCTAAAACCAGAGGGAAGGTGCAATTTTGCGTGGATTATAGGGATCTGAACAAAGCATGTCTCAAAGATAGCTTTCTTGTACCATTCATCCACATACTCATTGATAATACAGCTCATTATGACATGTACTCCTTTGCTAACTGCTTTGCGCGGTACCATCAAATCATGGTTTCTGAAGAGGATCATGAGAAAACTGCATTCATCACTCATTGGGGAACCTTTTCCTACAAGTGGTTGTTATTCGGCTTCATCATTGCCGGAGCTACCTATCAGCGAGCCATGGTGGTTCTTTTTCATGATCTAATGCACAAAGAGATAGAAATCTATGTGGATGACATCATTGTCAAGTCCCAAAGGGAGGAAGACCACCTAGATCATCTTAAAAGGCTCTTCAACTAGTTGCATAAGTATAACTTGAAGCTGAACCCAGCGAAGTGTGCCTTTGGCGTCAAATCAGGCAAATTTCAAGGATTCCTAGTAAGCTACAAAGGCATTAAGCTGGATCCTGTAAAAATCCAGGCCATCACAGAAATGCCCATACCACAGGCAGAGCGGGAAATACGGAGAATTTTGGGAAGAATCAACTTCATCAGCCAATTCATCTCCCAACTCACAACAACCTATGAACCCATCTTCAAGTTGCTAAGGAAGAACTCCTCCATGAAATGGAATGATGAGTGTCAGAAAGCTTTCCTTCTCAGTAAAGAGCAGCTAATCAAAGATCCTATTTTGGTACCTCCAAGGGATGGTGTTCCCCTGTTTATGTACCTATCAATCAATGACAATGTTATGGGTTGCATGCTGGGGCAGAAAGATGATAAAGGCCATGAAAGCGATATCTATTACATCAGAAAAAGATTTTGAAGCAGTGAACACAAGTACACTATGATTGAGAAAACTTGTTGTGCTTTAGCATGGGCTTCCATGAGATTACAACATTATCTCCATGGTCATACAACCCATCTTATATCCCGTGTGGATCCTCTTAAGTACATTTTTAGCAAACCCATGTTGAATTGTCGACTATCCAAATGGCAGTTGATCCTACAGCAATTTGACATCATTTACGTGACTCAAAAGTCTATCAAAAGTCAAGGAATTATGTATCAACTGGCCTCCGCACCTGCAGGGGATTTCAAACCCTTGGAAACATACTTTCTCGATGAAGGGGTAATGACAATTCAGCAACACCATCAGGATAATACACACCAACTGTGGAAGATGTATTTTGATGGAGCTATAAACATGGAAGGTTCTGGAGTTGGAGTAGTTCTAGTATCCATTTCGGGGGAACAGTATCTCATTGCCGTTAAAATGCTATTTTCCAATACCAGCAACATAGCTGAGAATAAAGGCTGTATCATGGGGTTGAAACTAGCCCAATCAATGGGCCTCAAACGGTTAACTGTCTTTGGAGATTCTAAATTGGTAATCAGACAAGCCACTGGGATCTATCACACCAAAGAACTACATTTACTGCCTTACGATCGGCAAGTTATCCAGATGGCTTCAGAGTTTGAAGAAATATACTTCCTCCACATTCCTCGGAATAGGAATGACTTTGGGGATGCACTAGCAACTTTGGCCTCCTTGATCAACATACTTGATAAGGAAGACATGTCAAATATTACATTTAACTTGCAAAAGGGTCCATCCTATGGGAACTACATTGGAGAAGTATCGGGTGAGCTACCTCCAATCCAACACCCTTGGTATCAAGATATCAAAGAGTATCTGAGAGATAGATCTACACCCGTTGAGGAGAGTCAAGCTGAAAGAAAATGGATCCATAGAATGGCCATGAAATTCTACCTGAGCAGAGATGCACTCTACAAAAGAGATGCATGATTAGGTCTTATCAGATGTCTGGACAAAGATCAAGCTCAAAGGCTCGTGGATGAAATCCATAGTGGAGTATGCGGCCCACACATGAGCAGCCCTCTACTTGTCAAGAAAATCCTAAGAACAGAGCATTACTGACTCTCTCTCAAAGTTGACTATGATGATCACGTCAAGAGATGTTACCAATACCAAATTCATTGGAATGCTATCCACGCCCCTCCAAGGGAGCTCCACAATATGAGTTCGCCCTGACCATTCTCAATGTGGGGAATGGACGTGATCGGGCCCATCGAGCCTAAAGCCAGTAATGGTCATCAGTTTATCTTCACCATGATCGACTACTTCACCAAGTGGGTAGAGGCAGCCTCTTCCCCCAGGGTTACTAAAGAAGTGATCATTGGTTTCATCAGAAATAATGTCATTTGTTGGTATGGACAACCAGAGGTAATTGTATCAGATAATTCCAAAAACCTCAACAACTAAATGATGGAGGAGTTATGCAGTAAATTCCACATCAATCACCTCAACTCCGTCATCTATTGCCCAAAGATGAATGGTGCTGTTGAAGCAGCTAATAAGAATATCAAAAAGATCATACAAAAAATGTCTACCAATCACAAAGGATGGCCTGACTTGTTGCCTCTGACTCTATTAGCCTACAAAATGTCAATGCGCACTTCCACTAGGCAACCCCTACTCATTAATCTATGGGATGGAAGTAGTGCTTCCCATAAAAGTGGAAATGGAATCCCTCAGAGTGTTGATAGACGCTCAGCTGGATAAAGACCAATGGTCACAAGATTGGTACCACCAATTATCTTTAATAGATGAAAAGGGGGCCACAACCATCTTCCATGGTTAGTTATATTAACAAAGGATCGCTAGATCCTACAACAGAAAAGTCCGGCTACGATAGTTTAAAGAACATAACTTTGTCTTGAAGAAGGTTCTTGACAACTAAGATCAATCTAAAAGGAAAATTCGCCCCAATCTGGAAAGACTCATTTGTTGTCAAGGAAGCATTGAAATGAGGAGCCCTCAGATTACAAGAGATGGATGGCGATGAATTTCCATAACTCATTAACTCGGACACCATGAAACGTTACTATGTTTGAGGTTACTTGCAAACCAGCATCCTGGTTTTGGATCACTAGATCCCCCGTCAATTCTTGTTTTCAAAACCTTTCATACCTTCAGTTCATCCCACTCGAGATAAACATTTCACACCTTCAGTTTTTCCCAGCCGGGATAAACATTTCACACCTTCAGTTTATCCCACTTGGGATAAACATTTCACATCTTCAGTTTGTCCCACTCGGGATCAAACATTTCACAACTTCAGTTTGTCCCACTAGGGATAAAACTTTTCACATCTGTAGTCTGTCCCATCAGGAGAAAACTACGTAGACTTGATCTCCCTAATACACGGGAGTATGTAGGCAACCATGGTCCAGTGTAAGTACAGAAAAAATGAAAAAACATCAGAACCCTTGCTCCTTATCAATAGGAATAAGGAAGATCAAACACAACTTTTATCTCGTTCGCATGCAAGTAGATCGAGGGGTGGTAACTTAAATCATCTAGAAGTTCTGGAATCATCACATTAATGGCAGGAAGATCCTTGTAGGGAATAGACGCACCAGGAGCGAGATCTTCAACCGGTACATCCTCGTCCTCGTCCTAAATATCCGGTACTTCAACCCGGATATGACGAATCACTGACTCCATCAACTGATGAGGTTGTCAGGCTGGGCGAGGGCGAGGCACATCAGAAGCTCTCCTCCTCACACCTGAAGACGTCCTACGGGAGCTGTCCGGCTGGTTTGGATACATATATCTAGACACAAGTCTCCAAATCACCTCAGAAAGGGTGTGGTAAATTCTAACCTGGAGCTTATTAAATACATTTTATGTTTATATGCATGCATGCATTACTTTAACATACGCCTACAGTAGAGTTAAAAATGCATTTCTATTCAATACTTAGACTCTTGGAAAAATTTCGCCAGAGTCTCCTTTGTAAAAGGACTATCCACATGCGCGTAAGCATGACTAGGTGGCCATTTAGTAGCACGCCAACTCATAGTCATAAACATCCTATATGCATGAAAAACATCAAAGTCATAATCCATAAGGGTATCCTAATTACTAGGATTACTTTGCTTTACAACCTTTGCTCATTTGTCCTCGAATAGGATAAGAAATAGCAGAAAAAGGTGCCAGTTTGACTACTTCAAAAGTTAAATTTTTTCACATCAATACATTCAGCATGGTTAAATACTAACATTTACTTTGTTGAATAATTTTTATCAAGTCATATGAGCATGCATAATCACTACTATGTGTTTAGAAGCATTTCATGTGATAACTTACTTTCCAACGGATAAAACTTGAAAAGAAGACATGCATACATTACCAGGATAGTGCAGAAACCTTTTAAAGTGACAAATTTTGTAGAAAACAACATAAACTCAGGAGATTTGAAGAGGAACTCTTGGATTCTCTTTGTGGCGTCAAGTGAAAATGACTTGTGAAAGGGAAATGAGCATAATGTAGCACCCACGGATGGCCACGGGTCTACCTACGGTGACCACATGTCCACTTCTAGCTATCCCAAGTGGTCCCCACCCCCTCCGACTAGATCCAATTTGAGTTGCAAAGGAAGTCCCACAAGGTAAAAAGTTAAATCGGGAAAAAAGACGCTACGTGATTAAGCGGAAAAGCCTGAAATCCTGATTTTCAGAGACCAAACTGCAGGTCTACATATCACTCATTGGTATTCGCCCAAACATAGGGTTTACAAAGTCGATGATCATAGCTGTTATAGGTTACCTTTGGCAATACCTCACAAAGGTCCAATACCATAAACTTAGGGTTGTGATTCCAATTGAAACCATATATTTCATCAAAAATCTCTCCCCAATGGGGATTTCATACAAATTCAGCTGTTCGTAAGTAAATCCAGCGAAGTATCAGAGGTGGTCCAATGATGTTAGTCGTTGAAGCACATTTCTGTGAAGGTCAAGCAGCCTTGAAGTTATCAACCATTGGCAAGTAAATCCAGCAAAGCATCGGAGGTGGTCCGATGATATTATCCGTTAAAGCACATTTTAGCGAAGGTCAAGCAGCCTTGACATTATCAGCCATTAGCAATTAAACCTAGCAAATCATTGGAGGTGGTCTGATGATAGTAGCCGGTGAAGGACATTTCAACAAGGGTCAGGCAACTCTGATATCACAAACTGTTGGTAGTAACTCCAACAAAGCACTGGAAAGACCTGGCGATACAAACTAGGGAAAACTGTCCTCATCGGAAAGGACCAATGATGGAATCTGTTATACAAATCTTTATCGGACGAAACTCCATTCCCCAAGAGTTTCTCATACATGAGAAGAATATCTTTGGTGGAAATTCGATGATGAGGGTTAAAGACTTTGGTGATAACCCCAAATGTCAACATCCTCTGGTCTCATTCATGGAGAAGCCTCTATCCCATCATGCACTTAGCATAACATTTGCATCATGTTGCATTCCATTGCATTAGGATTATCGTGTTATGTTTCAAATGTCTAGTGTTCTTTACCCTATCCTTGTTGTTACGTTGCATGAATATGATAAAGAGGGGCACCTGTAGACACACAAAATTTTGTATTCATGTTACTAACCTTGCAGGAGGGCAAAATCGTCTTCTAGAGATAACCCTAGAAATCAAATTAGCAATCTCGGAGACAACCCCGGGATACTCAGTTTTTAACCTCGGAGACAACCCCGAGATATTCACTTTTCATCCCGGAGACAACTACGGGAGATTCAGTCCCAACCTCGGAGATAACTCCGAGGAATGCAGTTGCAGTTCGGGAGATAACCCCGGAGAAGTGAGTTCCAACCTCGGAGACAACCCCAAGGCACTCAGTTCCAACCCCGAATATAACCCAGGGAGGTTAAGCACACCTCAGAGACAACCTTGAGGACATTCAACACCTACAGCAGCTTAATCTCAAAGATAACCTTGAGCAACGACTGCTACACTTGCATAAAGCCGGAGATAACCCCGGTGAGGGGTATAATCATAATTTTTACCACCTCGATACTATATTCACGTCATCCCAACATCGTTTCAACCGAAGTGTCCCACAAGAACGATAACTTAAAATCCCGAGTGACTACTACACAAGACAACCCGCTAGATAGAATTTGAAGACTTGAAGATCTGGTTATGGACCCATCTTCCCGGCTTCACACAGCCTCTTATCCCATGTCATTGTGTAGCTCTCGACAACAACATTCCAAAAAGGTATAACACGTATCAATTGGATGCTCAAATTGAAAGTTATCAAGGTTCAAGCGAATAGCGCGTTGCACAAGTGCACTTACTTTGAGATGATAGGACCCACATGGCCTGGGGCAATCCGGGCAGCCACAGGTAGACCCGCGGCTGCTGCGGGTAGATCTGCGGCCATTAGTTCTATAAATAGAGGCCTTGGACTGGCCATTTTAAGAGAAAAAGCGAGAAAACTCTGTCCATTTCAGTTTATAAACACATCTAGAGTGCTCTAAATTGAGTGATTTATCTTTCTAAACACTTGTAAGCTCGTGTTTTGCTACATAATGAAATTTAACCAGGAGAAACTGAGTTTTCAGGTGTCAAAAGCTATCTGAATTCTTCTTGGTAGCCCACTATAAGATATTTCAAATTTTAAGCTTTTTTTATCATACGTATATATATATATATATATATATATATATATATATATATATATATCTACTCACGTTGAGAGTCATATGTCGGTGTGGGTATGCCCAAATAAATCGATCTGTGGCTTTTTATTGATTATATATATATATATATATATATATATATATATATATATTATCGAATTATGCTTGATTGAGCGAATATAATATTGAAGGCGTTTTTACTATATATATATATATATATATATATATATATATATATATATATATATCGAGCCTTGGTTGTTGTTCTATGTTCTAGCGACCGGTAAGATCTTTGATTTGCTTCATTAAAAGCTGTTTTCAAAAATCATTTCATCCTTTATCGAAGTCACCTAACTTCTTTGTAGAACACCTTGTTATTTGTCGACCCTAGGTAAGTCTCTTGCGGCGGTGAAGGGTTTAAGAACAATAGGTATGAGTCTACCGGTAAGAGGGTGCGAATGGAAGATAAAGAGTGAATAATTTTTGAACCCGGTAATAATGAGTAGGTTATTTAGATCTAACTCCTCACTAGTCATAGGTCGACCTTGCAACCTTTACCCGACATAGTTAATCGGGAAGAAAAGCAGTTATGAAAATATCGATTCGAGTTTTACATAAGCTGGAATATACCGAAATTTCTCCCAAAGAAATTTATCGATCGACATTTTTAGATAACTTTAAAAGCAGTTATAATGTTAAAAGCAGGTTGAAAAGGTCTATGCTATTAACAAAGAGTATGAAAATTGTAGCCTTCTTTCCCCGGATGTTATTAAAAACATAGAAAAAGGGTTATAATTTCATCCACATAGAGTCTAGTTCAAGTAGCAGTTAAACCATTGAATATTAAAGGAATTAATTCAAGTATCTACCTGTCTCGGAGATGCTAGATTTTTGAATTATTATCCAAACATAATAGGTGCTATGGAAGCGATCACCTGATGGTCCTATTCATTTTAATTGCTTTCGACTTCACACTTAGTCAAGTGATCAACACCTATTAAAAGCTTTAACATTGAATATTAAAAGCAATGAGGAGAAATTACACAAATGATTGAAGGTTCTCAACCAATTGCTCTAATCTATAGAATTTATTATAAGACCATGAAGACTAATTTGAGCGTCCATGCTCTTAATAAAAGCCCTAAAGATCACAATTGTATTAATTCAAAGTTCAACCGGTGATGCTAATATCGGATCCCTATAACAATTCTATGGAAAGATATTACATTACCAAGTCGATGGATTTTACCAGTGAAATACCACGGTGACTATAGTAAACAACGTAGTGAACATTGAAAACATAAGGCAATTTTACGATGGAAGCTGTCAAAGTTAGCTTTGAGCGTTCTAGAAGACCGATTATTATAGAGGACTATTCTAGTTCTTGACTCCTTACATGAATGCACTGAAGAGATTACGAAGTCCTTAGTAACCCTTACATAAGAGACATTAAGTTAAAAGGAATTTTAAATCAAGGTCAAGCAAGTCATCCTTGTTATTCTTGTCACCCTCGAATTACCGGTAGAAGAAGAGAGCTCTTCTTCTCCAGAGCTCCTTCCGAGCTTCCAACTCGATCGATTTTGATGTTCAATTAATAATCAATTAAGAGTCATTAAGAAAGAATTTGTGTTAGATTGGATTAATCTTGTGAATGATTTTAACTCCAAATCTAATAAAAATAAAAGACATCAATTTAGAAAAAATCACCCATTTGAGAAAGAAAGAGATAAGATTGTCGATAAATGGAAGAAATTTATTGGTAGTGAAGAAATTAATATTACCTTCTACGATTGGTATGAGAAGTATCAATATAAATGCGATGTTATAACTAAAACTCGATGGGTTAAAGAAGACAAGTCTAAGGTCTCGTCTAGTCAGTCACCCACCCTTAGAATCATCTTAATTTTGGTAAAAATACTTGATGTGACCGGTCCATTTAAAATCTCAATGGAATTAATGATGATAAAAAATCATAGAAACAGTTAAATTTTAGTAACCAATACCTAGCAAGCTGTAGGAAAAGCAGTTAGGCGAGGATTGAAGAAAAATTTGAAGAAAATATAATTAAAAACCGAGTCAAAAATTGTTCAACCACTATTAAAACTACGGAAAATAGAGAAAAATTAGGTTTACCTAATAAAGGCGTTGATCTTACTATAGCCATTGATCGGTTATTTAAAAATTAAAAACAAAGGTGAGGCAGGAAGGAAACAAGCGGTACTATTATTGCTATTATCGATCAGATTAACTCGATAATGAAAGCGCGATAGTCGATCGATAGTCAATCGACTACTCATCGATCAAGATATTCATGAGCAGTTAAATAAGTTAACCGTCCATAATACTAGTATGATGACGGAAATTGGTATTCTAGACCAACTCCTCCGGATCTACAATTTGAAGAGAAATCTAGATAAACAATTTTACATTTTCGTCTAATAAAATTTATGAATGGAATATTGGACGGATTTAGCGAACAAGAAATCCTCAATAAGTTAAATCATATGTCCATGGTGGCAAACGACTATCTAACTAAATTCAACACTCTAACTCAACCGGATATTGTTGAATTATTGGCTGAGTGGATTCTGGTATTCTCGAGATCTTGGTGGGAAAAATATCTCACTTTGAAGATTCTAGATTATCTATAATCCATCTTTGTTCGATTAGAATCTTTGAAGGCAACCCTATTTTTAATGAAACTATAGGAATAGAATTTTTGATGGAGTAAATACTTTGATTTATACTATAATAAAACACTTCGTAGGAACCCCGGTAACATCTTTGAAAGAATCACGATCATTAAGTAATCTCACTTGTCCCACTCTAAGTGACTTTAGATGGTACAAAGATGTTTTTACTTCTAGAGTTATGATGAGAAATGACAGTAATAAACCTTTCTGGAAAGAAAAATTTGTTAATGGTTTACCGTACTTATTTGCTCATAAAGTTCGTGAAGAACTTAGTAAAAATTTAGGATATATTGATTATGATAATCTCACTTATGGTGACATAATCAGTTATATTCAAAAGATAGGATTAAAAATGTGCATTGATTTTAAGTTAGCCAAACAAGCTAGTAAAGACAAGAAGAAAGCTAAATATGAGCTCGGAACATTCTGCGAGCAATATGGTTTACCTCCTGTGGCTCCTTCTAGAAGAAAACACAGGCATAAACATATTGACTCTCACAGAAGTCATAGACGTCACAAGAAAAGACGCAGTCATCATAGAGATAAGAATCAAGATAATTATTATAATAAGCCCAAACCCATTAATAAAAAACAGAATAAAAGAACTAAAAAATTTGATAAAAGTAAAATTGTGTACCCTGATTGTGGCAAAAAGGTCGTTATAAAAGTGAATGCAAAATAAAAGCGAAGTTGTCTCGGTTAAATATTACTAGCGAGAATCTGAATATATACTAGAGTTAATGAGAATAGAAAATGAAGTTAGTAATAATGAAGACTCTAACATTTCATATTCCTCACGATACTAACGGTGAAAATAATTGAGCGATGTAAGCAAGCGAAGTCACCATACGTGCTAATAATTGCAATGAAAATTGTTGCACTAAAAAGATTAATAATAATTAACAAGGATGATGAAGAGAGTTCTTTTTTAATTGACTTAATTAGTAAAATCAACGATCCTAAGTTAAAAGCCCAATACACAAAAAAGCAGTTAAAAGATTTATTAACTAAAGATAATAGAAAGCGATAAGTTTATTAAAGCTAAAGAGAAACCAATTTTAGTCTTAATAAAACTTTGGAAAGATTTAAATCTCCAGTTAAAAAAGCGGTCTTCGAATTAAATCAAGAAGTTAATAAATTAAAGAAAGAAATTGCTAATTTAAAATAGAAGTCTCTATTCTAAGAAAAGATTTAGATAAAAGGCACGATCTTGGATCAATGATTCCTCATCCGGTGATGAAAATCACGATGAACCAGAATCATCTGGTACTAAAGATATTTCAGACTTATTTATTCAAGGTCTTTCACTTAAAAGAATTAAAGACATCACCATTCAGAAATGGTATGTTTCTATTAACCTAGTTGTGGATAAAAACTTTTCAATCGACTTCTTACTGCCTTGGTCGATACAGGTGCAGACTTAAACTGTATCCAAGAAGGTCTAATCCCAACTAAATATTACAAAAAAACCAGTGAAAAATTGAATTCAGCTAATGGTAGTCAAATGGAAATAAAATATAAATTACCTAAAGTACATATTTGTCAAGATAACATGTGTTTCAAAACATCTTTTGTTTTGATTCGCAATCTTACAGACAAAATTATTTTGGGTTTACCATTTATATACTTATTATACCCATTTACGACTAGTAATGAAGGATTAACCTGTAAACATTTAGGAAAGAAAATAACATTTAAGTTTCTTATTAAACCAAAAGAAAGAGATTTAAAATACATTCAGGAAGAATCCATTTCCAAATCATTGAATTTAATAAACTGTAAATCTACACATTTGAATTTCTTGAAAGAGAAATCAAATATAAAAGAATTGAATAACAACTTCAAAATGAAGTGATTAGGTTAAAAATTGAAGAATTAAAACTTACATGAAGAATAACCTTTGTTACGATTCCCCAATGCCTTTTGGCATAGAAAGAAACATATAGTTAGGCTTCCTTATGCTAAGGAATTCAAAAGAACATTTAATTCCCCCACTAAGGCTGAACTATTCGGATGAGTCATGAACAAATGGAGTTATGTAAAAATGAAATCAATGATCTCCTCAATAAAGGGTTAATTAAACCCGATAAATCCCCTTGGTCTTTGCTCGCCTTTTATGTCAACAATGAAGCGAGAAAAAGAAAGAGGTGTACCTCGTTTAGTTATCAATTACAAACCATTGAACAAGGTCTTAGAATGGATTAGGTACCCCATTCCCAACAAAGGCGACCTTATCGATAGGTTAAGTAATGCCACCATTTTCGATAAATTAGACCTTAAATCAGGTTTACGGCAAATTTCCATTTATCACGATGATCGATTACAAAAGCGACATTCACCACTCCGTTTGGACATTATGAATGGAATGTTCGGGCATTTGGCCTAAAAATGCTCAGTGAATTTCAAAATATCCTCAATGACATATTAAACCCTTTCGACCATTTTATCGTTGTTTATATCGACGACATTCTCGTTTACTCAAGACTATTGAAGAACACGAAAAACATTTAAAATCGTTCTTCACTCTTATTAAAGTAAATGGTCTTGTTCTTTCTCCTTCCAAATGCGATTTGATTTGAGGTCAGAATAAGGTTTCTTGGTCTTAATATCTTGATGGACAAGTTGACCTATTGAGCGAGCTATTCAATTATTTGACAAGTTCCCGGATAAGATAACCAATAAAACCCAATTGCGAGAGATTTCTTGGCTCATTTGAATTATATAAGCAAGTTCTCTGAGAATCTCGGGAAGATTTGCAAACCTCTTTTTCGGCGTTTGCAAAATAATCCTCCACCTTGGGTGACATTCATACGCCTGCGATCCAACAAGTTAAAAATATGTCAAGACATTGTCACGCCTTGGCATTTCAATGATTGACGTTCAAAATTGTTGAGGACAAGCGCCTCGGATATTGGATTCGGAGGCATTCTTAAACAAAAGTTAACATCCGTTTCCCTGAACAAATTGTTCGGTTTCATTCCAAGTAGCATGGAATTAGACAATCAAAACATGGAATACTACACAATCAAAATATAGTACTATTAAAAAGAAATTCTTTCATTGGTATTATGTATTAATAAATTTCAAAATGACTTATTAAATCGAAATTTTAAGTTCGCATTATTTATGAAGTCGACCCGAAATACATTTTAGTAAAGGATGTTGAAAATTTAGCCTCTAAGCATTCTTTTAGCTAGATGGCAAGCTTTATTAAGCATTTTTGATTTCGATATTGAATACATTAAAGGCAAAAATAATTCTATTCACGATTTTCTTACCGGAGAATTTATTCATACAGTCTATATCTGATCGTGAGTCTCGGAGGTTCATCCTCCTCTCGAGGTCCGGGTCGCCCAAGTGGCCCAAGTAATCAACCAGAGGTACCTTAGTCCCTCACCCGATTACCCTGTCTATCGGTCAAACAAATTTTACATTCTTGGGACAATCCCCAAGCCTTACTGATTCGAGCCTAGTTAATAAACTTTGAACCCATTGACCCATTCAAGTAACCCAATGAAAGACCTCGTCTTGACTCCCGATCACTCCTCTTACGAGCATGTGCTCAAATGGGAAAGTTATTTGTTTCATATTGAACCTTACATGAAACCAAAAAAATGATCCGATTAAGCTTCTTTACCCAGATTTTTCCCTCTGGTTGGCATTTTCCTCCTGCTAGCTCCTTATAAGTCTCTTGTTTATTATAAGGACATTCTCCTTGGCCCAGAGTCGGTAAATATCAAACCAATTTATGCAAACAATGATAAATCAAAAGTTCTTTATCATTCTTTGTATATTAAATAATTCCTTGATTTACGATTGGGGTAAAAATCCCTCCGATCTAATGGATCTCTCTAGTCGTAGTAATCCCTTTTGCTTTTATGATTATATTGGCCTTTGGTATAAGGTTCTCCTTCATCGAGCAGAGTCCCATAGTCATTCTGGTTTATTCGATTCGATCATAAATTCAAAAGTCAATCCCTTATTGGTTAGTCCTCACGGTGGTATAGGCATGGTTCTACCTATGACCTCTTTCCGACCCCCCTTAAGGTCCAAGTTACCCATTTTGCTAATAATAGTAAGCGGATCCAAAGAATGAGAACATTCCTCTCACTCTCCTCTTCATTAGTAAATACAAAGTTCCTGGATCCTTAAATGGCAATCTGGTATTTCTCCACCCCTCTGTTGCTAGTAATTCAACAGTTATCTACGATCCACTCCCTCGACTTTCCGCTTTTCTACATCAAGTGGTGGGATAAGTTCGGCGTTAACGAGAATCATTGGTCGAGTTCAACAAAATTTCTGTTGCCCCTATTCGATTCGATCATTTCCCGGTCATTCAAGCTAAGGATTCTAAAGCCATTTCTTTAGAACCCTCTTCCTCAAGTCGAGAAAAAGATTTCAAAAGAATCTAAGTCAAAAACCGATCCACAGATCCTCCTGTTCCGTAGCATTTTCGATTTCAAAGATTGCTCATTAGTGAGTTAAAACTTATTGCCCAAGCCCTCGATAAAAGAATTGATGAGTTACGAAGAAGCCTCTAGGCATTCCTCGACTTCTTCCCGGAATGACTCGATTAGCAATTTGCGAAGATGATGGTGCATCACGATCCCTACGGCACCATCGACCTTGAGGATGCTCGGAGACCCATTTGCACGACATCTGGTATAGCGATTCTTTATTCACCAAGACCGACAAGCGTGACCCGATTCTTTATTGATTGATGACTGGCCCCATTCGTGCCGATTCTTATTGATTAGCGGACTGGCTTCCGTGACGATCATTTATTCGATCGGCCGACACACACCCCGGAAGTGATCAAATGATTCCACCTTCCGGTAGAAAGTAGCTCAATAATAAAAAGAGGCTCTTTTTTCGAAAGAAGAGTCGAGTCAAAAGTTGTCGGACGAGAAGCATCTGTAATAGTCAAAAGTTAGCCTTGTTTATCAGCGATTTGATTTACTTATGCATACTTTTACTTTTGCTTTTACCTTAGTAACTTGCTTTTACTTTTGCTTTTACTTTAGTAATTCACTTTTACCTAAGTGAAATGTTTCTTACTTTACCCAAGTAAATGTAGCAGTTCCCTTTCTTGTTACTATAAAAGGAAGGCGAGCTCATTTGGCAAATCAGTTTTTCGAAACATAGAAAGACTCTGAGCTCTCTCTCTCAGAAGAATCTTTAGTTTCTACCTCTGATCAGCCTACTTAACCTCTCTTCTCCAATTCTCTAGTTAAATGTTTTAAATTCGTAAGTACTTGTTTTATTTTCAATTCTTAGTTTGTAAATAGCTTGTATTACAATTCAGTTACTTATTTATAAAGACTGTGTTTTATTTGTATGCGCTCTCTCTGTTCTTCCTGTTCTTTCTCTTCCGCCCCAAATGGTATATATATATATATATATATATATATATTGTCATCAAACTCTGTTTGATTGATCCCGAATATAATTTTCAGAGCATTTACTACTTTGATATATTTATATATATATATATATATATATATATATATATATCTTGTCATCAAACTCTGTTTGATTGAGCCTGGATATACATCCGGAGCGTTTATTACTTTTGTATATATATAAATACTTATGTGTATACATCTTTCTATCAAACTCGATTTTATTAAGCCTGGATATATATATCTGGTGCATTTACTGCTTTTATATATATACTAGTATCGAACTCTGTTCGATTGAGCCTGGGTGTAATATTCGGTGCGTTTAGAACTTATATATATATATATATATATATAACTGTTTGTCAGGCTGTGGATTAGATTTGCCTAAATCTGGCTATTTCTCACTTTTAACCGGTTCATGGTGACTAAACTGGAACCGTTAAAGCTGGAATGCTTAGATTTAATCAAATTTATTTCATTTTCTAGCTTTTGTTGCGGGCTAGATTTGTCTCAATATGGCTATTTCTCACTTTAACTAGTTCATGGTGACTAAACTGGAACCGATGAAGCTGAAATAGGTTAGATTTATTCCAATCTAGTTCTTGTTTCAACTTTTGTACATATTTCCTTATCATGCGAGCCTAGGAATCATGTGATCACAGATTCAATTCCTGAATCTAGATCCGATTCCTGTGATGGACATTTTCAGCTGCCACCAGCTTGTAAATTATTCATGGTGCCTGAATTTCCTTAGATGACTCTCATGCCCACAAGGAGTTTGGCACTATTATGTATCTTATTTTTTGGAAGATACTTCGCATCTCGAAAATAAAAGCAATCAAGCGGAACATCTAATAAAATGGAAGTATCAAAGGCCTCAATCACTATTAAGCACAAGGGTTTGATAAACCTATTTTACAAAACATCACTGCCATATCTCGTTAGAATTGAACTTTTATACAAATGTCAAACCCTTTATAAATAGATGCGAACGAGGCATAGCACTACTTTTAAACAACTGCACATATACCTACACACACATTCAGATAAAATTTCAAATTGAAAAGTTGTGGTAGTCGTGTTATCACAGAAGTTGAGGGGTGCCTAACACCTTCCCTCCGCTTAATCAAGCCCGGGACCCTAACGAATTTTGGTTTTGTAGACTAGTTAAATAGTGTCACATCACTAGGTCTTTGTGCAAACCTTTCCTCGGTTGAGTTGGTGCAACCATTTAAAAATAACCAACTGGGGACTCTTACAGTCAAATCATCAACATATATACATTTCGAACCTTTTCAAACTTGTTTTTTCAAACAAATCTTACCTAATATGAGAACACCAAAAGAAAATAACAGAAAGGGACAAATAAAAATCTCGACGTCGACAGACGTACCACAACACAGACTAGAAGTCAGCAAGCCTCAGACAAACATCATTCCAACCACTATCCCCCGCATTTTAACAAGTGCAGATACCAACCATCCCAAGCCTCGTCCAACGAACTAGCCCACAAGCACAACCTATACAGAATTTACATGATGCCAGTATACATCAGCCAATTTATGTACCATACACACGGCCAATGAAGCCATATATCGCAACACCACAGAGAGTCCATACCACTAGCCAATATGTGACAAAGGATTATATGATCGATGTCATCAATCAACTTTGCAGGGAGACATCTCGACCTTCAGAGTTAAACTTTACTCCACCTTACCCGGCACATATTCGAAGACAACCTTTCCGGGCAAGGTATATCGAGCATCCCTTACAATTTCAAAAATACATTGGGGAGAAAAAAAATGCCAGAGAACACATTGTCATGTTCATGGAGTCGATGTCTCCTTGGTTAGGATATTATGAAATGAACAATCATAATTTTTTGATGAGGGAATTCAACAAGACTTTGACGGATAGTGCCTTCAATTGGTACTACAACTTGTAGAAGGGATTAGTCCATGATTGGGATGATCTAAAATTGCAATTTTTAAGAAATTTTTATATGTGCAGAAACAGGTAACCATTGAAGAGCTCATGCGATTCAAACATAAGCCAAATGAGGAGCTGTCAGATTACGTTGATAGGTTCAGGGCCCAGGCATAGAAGTGTGCAGAGCCAATTGAAGAAAAGAACTTGGTCAGCATATGCAACAGTGGTGCTTTAGACGCCTTCAAGCCCCACCTCATTACCAAGGCTTGTGATTCATTTGCGACCCTCTCATCTTTTGCACAAGACTTGGGAGGTATCTTGACATTGTCCACCAGCCATGCGATGGTTACATGGAAGGGCAAGAAGACAACATTTGTGGCTTTGGCGGATTTTCAGTCAAAACCACAAAGGGGCAAGAAGGAGAAGAATGAGAAATTTTTAGCGAAGTAGAGGAAAGCATAGGGATAAGTATACCAGAATGCCAGTTCCAGAGGCTATCACATGTAGTGAGAAGGCATTCAGGAGCTTATACAAACAATGGGTCAAGCACGGAGTGGTGAAACCTCCAAGGCCGCAATTGGTTATGACGTAAGAAATGAAAATAAGACTGGACTTTTGTGTATACCACCAATACACAGGACATTCCATTATGGACTGTTATAGTCTGCGGAGGATATACCTTAAGAAGCTGACGATCGGAGAGATTGAACTAGGAAAAGAAACGTGCAACACTATCACCTATGGTACAGTCCCGGAAGTTAAGATGATAGACAACCCAAATACTGGCTATACCATCAAAATAACTCTGAACTATGGATACAAGAATTGATGAATTAAAAATCCACTCAAGATGGTGGTCAAGTCCTCGTAAAATACACTTGCCAAGAAATTGGACGACCCAAGTGACGAGGCACCCGATTTCAAGTCCTCGTAAAATACATTTGCCAAGAAATTGGACGACCCAAGTGACGAGGCACCTGATTTCAAGTCCTCGTAAAATACACTTTCCAATAAATTGGACGACCCAAGTGATGAGGCACAAGATTTTAAGTCCTCGTAGATCGCACTTGCCAAGAAATTGGATGACCCAAGTGACGAAGAACCCGAGTGTTACACTTTATCATCAAAAGTGAATGAGGCACCTGACTATAAGTCCGCAGAAGTTACACTTTCAACTCCAAAAATGATTGAGGCACCTAAGTATAAGCCCTCAACTCCAAAAAAAAAAAAAAAAAAAATAGTTACACTTTAGCTCTAAAAGTGGCGAACGTTATGATTTCTTCGACAAAAGCAAGATTTATTTTTTGAAAAGTTACGCTTTTTGTTTAAAGAAACTGATTAACAATAAATTGTCAAAGTTTCACTTATACTTGAATATTGTTTCTTATTTATTAAAAAGAAAAGTATAGATTCAAATGTTGGTTTGCATGAAATCAAAAATAAAAAAAAACATGTTTTTTCTTTAATAAAATTTATGTTTGTTGTTTTATGAGGCCTATTGTTGTCTTGGAGTATTAATTTGTACAACTTAAGATCCAATGTTAAATATTGAGTTTTAAGGAATCATTCAAATTAAAGGAAATCAATAAGGATAAAGAAACTACATTTTGATGAATGAAATATATGTAAATAAATTTTCTGATACAGGAAATAGAAAAAATTATAAAAGTTCATGATCTAAAGGCCATAACATGTTGAACTGAAGAGAGGGGAATAGCTAAAGTCTCCAAGTCGACAATAGTGGTATTCAGACCCTTTGTATTTGAGGCTATCAGCCCTTCAAGGTCTTGGGCAACTGACTCAATTTTCTAAAAGCTTGGTCTTCAATTTATCCATGGCATCTTGAAGCTCCTAAAGCTCTACATAAAGTAAGTCATTTTCATGATGACGTGAAGTGACTTCCGAACGAAGTGCAACAACATGTTGATTAGAAATAAAAAGATCTAACCTAGCATGGAGGGAAGACATGTCAAGGCCCACAAAGGAGAAGTCATCAACCTCACAACTAAAACTATTTTTAAGTCCTTCGTTCGCAAAGAATAGAAAGAAAGACTATGCATTTCGAGAATAAGGCTTCCAAGTCCATCTAGCAAGAAGGTCTGGAGGAGGGCCTTGCAAATATGTATACAATCAAGTATGTATGGGAACCAAGAGAGGAGATGTCCAAGATTCACCTTAAAAGAAGAAGAATGAAAAAAATGAAGGAAGAGGCCAAAGTCTCCTAGGGTTCAGCCCCTAGGGTTCGAACACCTAGGGAGGTTCTCTCTTCATACCTTTGACTTCTCCTAACTCGTTGATCAAGTCCCAAGAGTTTGGCCACCTAAGGGAAAGATCTTCTTCATCTTTTATTCACCCCAATTTGAAGCATGCTCGCTTGATGCCTTCTCGATAACTCCTTGATTTTGAAGAAGAGAGAAATTCCAAGAAAGAGTAATATTTGGAAGGATTAAATAGAAGATTTTTCATGATGTCCAAGACGGGAGACTAAAGGTTTAACCCACCAAAGTGCTATCCACAATACCCTCCTGAGAAATCACCAACTCGGCGGAATCTTCCTTAGGAGGATGAATATCAACAATAGTCTTAGAAGGATTCCACCTCAAAGAAGTAGAAGTCTCATCGATACCCTCAAAACTGTCATGTGGAAAAGTTGTAGGAAGGCATGAAGAGAGCGATGCACCACCCACAGTAGGCCATCTAAGCTTACATCAGACAATGAATCCTTAGCGTCAAGACTGACAAAATCATCATGTGGTGAAGAAGACTCGATACAAATAGAGATATGCCGGGACATCTTATAAGTAATGAAAGCCACCGCCACTGCCCCATTTGCGGTACTCATAAAGAGCCCAATGAGAACATCATCATCCTCTTCATCAGCATTGGTCTTCTTGATGACTTCTTAATTCTAAAGAAAAGAGAAATTTTAAGAGAGGGTAAGAAGGATTAGATCGAAAATTGTCCCAGATATCCTAGGAGAGCTCCTCTAGGGCTCGCCCTCCTAGGGTTTGCTCCTCTAGAGGTTCCCTCTCCTAGTACTTTCATTTTCGAGACTTGCAAAAAATCAAGCTTCGTGAATTATTTAGAAACTTGAATCAAGACTTCAACACTTAAAATATTTTGCGCGATCATCTCACAAAAAGTGTGACTCACGCGCAGGGGGCAAATTATTACTGGTAGATCGCATAAACATCCTCTAGAGTAGAGGTGCATTCCCCCTGAGTAGTGACGAATGTGCATGTAGAGGAGCACTATAGTCCTGTTAGATACGAATGTCCCTGCATAGCTAGATGCAACGAAGAATGTCAACCTTTTCTTTAGTATATCCACATAATCAGCATTCCTAAGTATCTAGTCGATCCAATACTGCTATTCTTGAAGGTGGCTAGATGAATAAGACAAGAAGTGAAGGGAACTGAAAGGGTACTCTTATTTCTCTATGCATAAATGGGGAATGCGATCGGAATGGGGAAAGTCATCCCAACCTCCACAAGCCGCAACATATAGAAACAAGCCTTCCTTCTCTGGTGGAGGAAAAATTGTACGGTCATAAGTCTAGACTTGCTCTCAAAAAGACGTCAGAAGGACCAAAAGAGGGGAGCCCATCCCCAATCACTGAGGAACGGGGCCTCCTTAGCAGTTTCTAGGTCTGCAAAATGTTCAACAGAGAGGGCCTACAAACAAGAAGAATTCAGCATAAGGATTCTAAAGAGCAAGGAAAGGATTGCAAGGAAATCATTTTAACTTGAGTGTTTATCATGGAAAAGAAGAAAGTTTGAGATTTAAGCTTAAAAACACCAGAAAAAAAGATGAAACAATGTAAGAAAAAGTTAGGAATCACAATCACGCAAGAAAGAATTTCTTGAAATTTTCTAAAAAAACTTCAGACAGCCCAAAAGCATCCTTCAGAGCCTTTTTTGGACTTATAATGGTATATATCATGGCCAAATGTAATGATTATTGTAGGGCTCATTGCTAGCTTCGTTTTTATATATTATGTGCCCCGATACTACAAACGGATCAAAAGTTATGATTAAAATAGTAACTACTCCTTCCAGACATCATTTTTTTCATCTAGTCACTGATTTCCCCCTAGGGTTCGACCCCCTAGAGTTCGGCCACCGGCGTTTTTCCCACCTGGGGTGGTTTCGCTGCATGCAAAGTATTTTTCTTCCTTCGTGTTTTCATTAAAAAAACGCTAAATCTTTATTTATTATCCAAGGTAAAAAAACCAAGATATAATCAAGGTAATAGGGTTCTGAAGACAAAAGAAAGATTGGAGGTACCTAAAAAAATCATTTATGGTTTGCCCCCCCCCCCCATAGGGTTCAGCCACCTAGGGTTTGTTCCCTTCATACCTTTGAGGTCTTGTTGCTCCATAAATCAATTGCTTGGAACAAATGCTTCTTCGCCATAAAAATTATAGCCTTTCTTTGATAATATTCGAGGGAAAAAACCAAGATATGATCAAGGTGATGGGGCTCAGAAAACAAAAAAAGACTATAATTGCCTGAAACAAGAAATAGAAATAGAGGAAACAAGTCAAGAGAAATCTGAAAGAAAGCATGCTAGTAAGCAAATTGAAAAGCGAAGACGGGAATAAGGAATGGAGCCCCAAGGGTTTGTGTCCCCCATAGGGTTCGGCCCTATAGGGTTCAACCCCTAAGGTTCGGCCCTATAGGGAGGAATTGTAAGACCCCAACTTTTATGAATAAAGAATAATTTTCTCAAAATATATTTTTGAATAATATGGTGTGGATTTGATATAATGTTATAGTTGTGGGTAATATTTACAAATTTTGCAAAGTAAGCAAGTGGTTATATAATATTCGATTGGTCAGGGAATATTCGTTTTAACTGGGAATATTCGTACGATGGCACAATCATTGGTGGACCCCACAACAGAAGTATTATCGTAATTAGAAAACAACATAATTATCTTTTTAAAAAAATAATGGCAGTAGTTTTACCATTAAACTGTTGAACTACCCAGAGTAAAGTAAAAATGCGATGTCTGGCGTAGTTGCATAGTAGCACACGGTATTGATTATTGATGCTTACGTGAGAAGTCACTCAGTTATACTCAATTATTGCTACAGTAATTATTGCATCATATCTCTCATATTATTGATTCTATTATTGTCACAATATCATCTGCATTATATGATATATTATTAAATCAATAATTGAGACGATAAAGTTATTCATATTATTAAATTGCAATATTTACAATGTCTAGAAGTTCTGTCAAGGAGAGGTTTGGTCATCTAATTGCGCGCCAATATGGAGAAATCCTTATCGGAAAGCCCCCTCTTTCCTGGGAACGACTTGGTTGTTAAATATTGTGAGTTATAATATTAATTATGAATAAGTTCGTGTTGATTAAAGATGAAATTGATAGTTCCATTGTGTTACAATTATTAGTGTTAGTGGATATCGACATTTATTTCGATATTAATTGATGTCTAGAAGTTATACTGACCAGTCGGGTAATTAAGCTGTATGTGCGGTCTATAGCATGCATGGTGAATTCTTCTGTTATTCCATTCTTTATTATTCTGTTGGAATATCACATGCATGCGGATTACGCTTAGACTGGTTCCATTCTTTATTATTACATTGGAATAACTTTTATGCGTATGGTCTATCGCATGCATGGTGAATTCTTACGTTAGTCCATTCTTTATTATTACATTTGGAATATCACATGCGTGCGGATTACGCATGACCGGATCCATTCTTTATTATTACGTTGGAATAACACATACATGTGGATTATCACATGCATGGTGAATGATCATTCGTATTCATTCCTTATTAAATTGTGGAAATGATATGTCTATGTGGATTATCGCATGGCGGGTGAAAATCCATTTGCAGTTTCATATATTCTATAATACTCATTTGGTTAATGTTTTGGCTTCTATACTCCATGAAATTAGTAGAATATCCTGGATATTTGCGCGTCATCCGGTATCTTTTCATGGAAATATTCTTCTAAGCATTCTTGAATTTTACTCCACAAAGAAATATCATGTTGACAATTTGGACGTAATTGATTTCAAGATAAATTAACTTATAAATCTTTAAAATTTATTCTTCAACTTGTTTTATTTAATTATTATGTCATTGTCATCATCCTCAAGCTTATATTGTGATGAAAGTCATCTTTAGGTTACGTGCATAGATGGACTTGGTATGATTATGACCAGGGATTATTCAGTATAATAATGATTTGTAATGTTATAAATGATGTAGTAAAAGTTCTCAATAGCCTATAGTGCATTGATGGACAGTTTTTGGTATGATTATGACCAGGGATTATTCGGTATAGTCATGACCATTGATGATTTAATGAATATCCTTGGCCCATAGTACAAGGATGACTCGATGATGTGGTTTATTTATTAAACTGAGTCTCGGCGATAAAAATTGATGAAAACATTTTAAATCATAGAAGATAGTAGATATCATGCTCTACTTGACTCTTCTAATGGATTGCTTATTCCGCTGCAGTTAAACTTGATGTCTATTGTATTTTATCAGTTTAACATTTTTGAAGACTAATGATAATTTATTCTGCATTATCTTAATATTTCTTACTAGGCTAGTTGAGCTCACCCTTTCTTTCACTGTTCTCTTCAGGAAATGAGAACGTAGTCGGGACTAGTCGGGGAACGGAGTGACGGTCCAGATGATAGCATTAGTAGTTCTCACTATTTTGTTAAATAGTGGGACAATAAATGTAATGAGGACTCCATTGAGTGTGGATATTGTCTAGATGATAATATTCTTATTAAAACTCTTAGATTATGTTTTGTCATATTTTACACGACTGTTGTATAATTAAGTTGTATTTGAATTTTGTACCATGTATTTGGTGAATCAAGATGGGTGATGTATACCTATTTTGGGGGCTTCACAGGAATCCTCTTTGTTACCTCTCGCTCGGTTTGAAGAAAGTCTCCTTGTTGCTCCCTTGATGATCTTCTTGGCTTGTAGGAAAAGAGAAAATCCAAAATGAAGCAAGATGAAAAGTGCGGCATGAATGGCTTGGGAGATGCATATATATGAATACATGTATAGTCCCCCAAAGTATACTTGCAACAGAAAACGAAGCAATCACTCTTTTTCCATTAAGGAAAGGATACAATCTGGTTTCCAAAAAATAAGTATATTTGATTTTGTTTCTAAATAGAAATATATAAAGATATTATTTTCTAAATATAAAAAAAATATTTGATTTTTACCCCCAATAAAGGAAAATTTTGAAATTTGCTTTTCCTTCTAAATAATAATAATGATAAGGAAGGATATTGTCTTCAAAATCAAATAAAGAAAAATTTAATTTTATTTCCAAGATAAAATTAAGATTTGATTTGATAAAAAGGAAAACTTTAGTTTAGCAAACGAAATATTTTATTAGATTGAATTTTATTTGTTAATATTTGATGATCTTCCTTGTTTTAATTTCTAGTAAAAAACTAAGGAAACAAATATTGGGTAAGCTATGGAAAGATTTTCAGAAGATTTTCCAAATATGTCTAAGAAAGAGCCTTGCTAGGTTTTGCCTCCCTAGGGTTTAACCCTAAGGGTTAGGCTCCCTAGGGGTTCCTTCCTCTAAGACCCTTGTCTTCAAAGACCTATAAAGTGGAGTCCTGTGAAATCGTTCAAAAGCTTGAAGTATTATTGCACGATCATCTCTTTGGAAACGCGACTCTCTCACAGGCTGAAAATGTGGGCCCAAGTGCAAATTAGGGGTCACATGACCTAATTAAATTAAATGAACAATTAGGGTTCCACGACCTCATTAAAAGTGCAAATTAGGGTTCACATGGCCTAATTGAATGAAGACAGAAAAGTCGAAAAAAAATTTACTAGACCCGAGAGAAGCCTCCATGGGTCCCGAGGCAGAAGGCTCGTGGAGGCGGCTCGTTTTGGGAATTGATTGACGGATTGGTGGCTAGAAGGGCATGATGATATGGGCATTATTCTAATGACTAAAGGGTATTTCTAGAAAATTCCCTGAAGACATGTGCCTGACATGTGACTACTTAAATTTTAGGAAACTCTATATATACCCCTTCCATTCTATGAAGGGGGAGAGGACTCTTTTCGGACTTTAGACTTTTGGAGCTGAGACCTCTTGTTGGACTTGAAAGCTTAAATCTCTTGGAATCCTTGTCACCCTAACAAGGTTTTCGGATTCTAGGAGTTCTGCCATGTGCCATTGGAGTAATCTCCCACCTGTTCTTCTCCCCTCTTCAATCAATCAATCAATTTTGTGTGCTTCGTGGATTTCTCTCCTCCTCAGCTAACACGAAACCCTAACTAGCAAGGCACGATTTTCTTGCCCATAGAGAGTATGAGGTTTTAGTTTTAAATCTTGAGAGAATAGATATTTGTAGGATAAATGTGTTAAATTGACATGTTAACGTGTCATGTGCACAAGTCAACGCCACATGACACAATAGAGTTCACAATCTAAATTTTCAGATTGTAAAGGGTTCGTTTTGCAATTACTACAAAAAAGGGGCGCAATATCCAAATATCGTTATAGTACAAGGGTCGCTTATGTATTTTACTCAATGATCCATAACATGTATTCTCTATGTATCAAAAATGAACATACACCATCTCTATCGTTCAATATAAGAACTATAATAGCCGAGAATTTTCTAAATATTAATAATAATTATATTAATAAAAGTCGAATATTTATTTGAATATAAATAAATATTGTAGTGGCATGGGGTACAATAATTATATTAAATTAATTTAACTGTGTGGCAACTATGCGTTATGGTAGAATTGATGAAAACCTTAACTTAATGCTTATGAAAATTGCCTAGTGTGGCAAGGTGATAAAATAATGAAGAAAGTAATTAATTTAGAGTATGAACTAAATTCTACAATGAGTTGGAATGAAGTTTTTCCCAGTGGTGCAAATTCGCCACTTCTATATTGTTTATCGGTAGCAATTTGCGTCAGAGTAAAACTTGGAATATAATCTCTACTGTATGAATTAGTTACAAAGACAGATGATTAACATTAATAAAATAGGATATGAATAAGTGATATAGTGGACTAATTACCATGTTATTATTAATGTGAACATTATTATTTAACTAAATGTTATTATGTACCACCATGTGTGATATAGGAACATATAAGTAGTAACCATATAATTACTTAATACATTGACATAACATAAGGTGTGACATTTAAATGTGAATAAATTTTATACAAAACTATATAAGAAAAGTAAGTTGAATCATATACTAAATTATATAAGAAAGCTTATGTGACATCATGTTGTATGGTGGAACAATTAAATGTGTATTTTAATATATGGGAGTAAATAAATATGTACTATTAAAATATTTATTTCAATAATGATGTGTAATTAAATAATAAAGTTTTATGGAAATATTGAATTGTTAGTACCCAACTAAATTGTGTTCATACCTATTATAAATATTAATTGGACTAGACTAATTTACATGGATTATATGAAAATGTATATATATCCCCAACCTATCATAATGTAATAATATTATCTCATTAAAGATACATTTGTACACCCCAAAAGGGAATTAAAACCTACGTAAGCTAAATTTCCACATTTTCAAATGCTGAGTATTAGGAGGGAGTATCCCAAATTGAGTGTCTTTTCTTAATTCACTTGTTTAGGCCATTGGCCTAAGCCTACCCTCTCCTCCAATGTCTATTCTCAGCTGCAATCAAATGATGAAGAGGGGAGTAGGCTGAATAGTAACAGTAGAATACTTTCTACCAAACCTCCATGAACCACCATTCTCTTCTTCTCCATGTTAGACAAATTTGGTTGACAAAGGCTTTACATGGTTAATAAATTCTCTATAAATTAAGCTCTTCTCTTCTCAAAAATAATTTATTGAGTATCTGTTGAGTTGCAATTAGAGTGTGAACTACCTATAAAAGTGAACAATCTGAATTAGGAGCAAAGTCTAGCAATTCAAGCTGCAAAAGTTGTAGTATTCATATTCCCTGTTACTAATTTCCAAGTTGGTCAATTTATAGAATTTCATGAAAATCTTTATGAGATGGCTTAGAAGTTACTAGCATGATGTTAGTTAAGTTAATGTATATCTGTAAGGTGCAATGTGGTTGATATTGAGCATGCTAAGTGAGAATTTTTTTAGTATGGGTTTGATTTCTGTCGTAGCAGAGATCTTTCTAGATTGTCCAGGGAAGGGCACAACTGCGCTTTCCCTACAGTTCAACACGACGCAGCTACGCTGGATACCAGAAAGGGATTTTGATTTCTGTTAAAGAACTGATAAATCTTAACATGTTAATATGACTAAGAAATGCATGAAAATAAGCTTAGCTTATGGTCTAAAGTCACCTTACACACCATGAATTGTTTTAGCTGCCTAATGTATGTTTCCTAAAAAGGGAACAAGGAATTTTGAAAGCGAATTGGATGAAACATACGTGTTTTAAATACTGACCTTGTTAGCATACGTATATGGCTTAGTAATACATGAAATTATGGTTTAAAAGTGTCTTGCATGTGATCAACTAGTATTGGCGTGATGTAGAAGAACTTTTAGAAACAACCTCGAACGTTCTTTATTTAATGAAGCTTTATATACATTGTGTAGCGATATTCTGAAACTTTTGATATGACATGCTCATACACTATTGGGACTAAACATAACCTAAATGTACATTAACCTAGTAGATACAATGAAGGCTATTCAAGTATGATTTTTAAACAAGTTTCAAGAGATGAACGATATTAACTACGTGTAAATAATGAGAACACATGCTAGCATGCCTATTTTAGATTATGACCTTCTCATATGAATATATGATTAATATAGTTGGCTTCGTGACTTCATGAACTCGTTTTGTCAAAATTTTAACTAAGGCCATAGTGATGTAAAATGTGAACGTGAAATGACCCTAATGAAACCCAAGACCCCTTGGACATTGTATATGTTATATGTATGCTAAGGAATGAGGCAGCACCAGGAAGAGCAAAGCTCAACTTTGGTCTGGCCAGGGGACGACACAGTTGCGCCGTCCCTAAGCCTAACAAGGGCACAACTGCACCCTCCTGCAGTTTTGTCTGATGGTTTTGTTTATAATCTGTAAACTTGTACCATGTATATTTTACTGCTTTCAGTCATAATACATTATTACCATGATGTTTAAAGAGTTCTAGCATATAATGGCTATGTGAAACCAAGAATTTAAAGATTTTTACAAACTTTCTTAATACTTTTCTACAAGTTAAGTAAATGGTGATTATATAGCTACGCGGTGTGATAGCATTCTAACGTGACATTCCATTTACATTACTAAGATAGGAATAAATGTATGTCATTGACTTATGTGATCGAACATGTATAAGATTATTGACTTATAGTTTTGAGTAACTAATAAATATGTTGTATACATCACTACGTTACAATAGGATTTCAAAGTGTTGATAAGTTACAAATTGGTAAACTATGATTAAGGCAAGTTCCCTAACTCTTTACACTTTACATATTAAATAAATCTGAATTATTGTTGTATTGATCATATTTACATCGAGTAAATATCTATTGCTATTCGTAAATAAATTTTATATTTGGATGTTGTTGCAAGCATTGAACTTATTGCTCCTAAATGCATTATAAAAGTTGTCTAAGCCATTGATTTGGCTAGACTAATATCATGTGTTAGAAAGCTATCTAAACCAATTGTCTTCGTGAGGACTCTTATAAATCTATTATGATGAACAACCCTCATTGAAGGGAAAATTATATAACTATCGGGAAACTGACGTGCACACATACTAGCATGTTTAAATGTTATTCATAATGTATGGTACTTTAGGCTGATCACCTGTTATACTTGTTTATATTGGATTTTTAGTATAATATTGTTAATTCTAGCAAGAGTTCTTAGTCCCTAGTGTCTGCTCAGAGTTCATTATTCTTGAATCTTGAATTGATTAACTCTTTGAACCTTGTTGATATCTTTCAGTCCATAACGACACTTATTGAGAATTATTGATAATTCCTAAACTATTATTCACTGTTATACCCTTTAAATTTGAACTTTATAACGGTTCACCATTATTGCTATATTACTTGCTGGGCAAAATTTTTGCTCATTCTTGCTTTCCTTAAAACTTTCAGTTAAGGCAGAACTTAGTGAACCCTCAAGGAAAGAAAAAGGAAAGGGCAAGGCTACAGAATAGCTTTAGTCCTTCAAGTGTAGGAGAACTATTATTATTATTTTTATAATGATGTATTAAGGAATGATTAACTTATGTTTAAGATTAATTATTGGAATGTTGTAGTAACGGTCACGAAACCTTAGGACCAGAATATTTACGTTATAACAATATAAATTATTCTATTATTCTGTTGTTGATGATCTTAGTATGCTATTAGAACTAGTATGTGATGTACCGAATTCGAGATGTGAGTTTTTGAATTTGGGGGCGTCAAAAGAACCAACAGCCGAGATTATAATTGAAAATTTTACGTTTGCTGCTATTAGTAGCACACTAGTAACAGACGATGGGTTACGTCCACTCCTAATAGTAGTGAATTACAGGTGTCGTCCGCTAATAATAGTAGCGGATTACGGCTATCGTCCGCTAATAATAGTAGTAGATGGTGGTGAAAATAGTACTGTCGTCTGCTACTATTAGTAATGGACATAACTCCTTGTCTGCTACTAATAGCAGCGAACATGAATTTTTAAATTTTAATCATGGTCGTTGGTTACTATATTGAACGATAGAGATGATGTATATTTATTTTTTGATCTATAATAAATATATGTGTGTTTGTGTGAAAAAATACATTTGACTATTTGAGGTTGGGGGTAGGAAAATATTGTCCAAGTTTTGTTCGACCGTTGAAGGTTGGGGTAAATATGGTCAATTCACCATCACTCCCGTGAATATAAAGAAACGAATCTAACTTAGATTGCTTTACTGTTTATAATCATTTCACAAGTGTTTTTCCCGCTCTAATTTTTTTTTTTTTTGTAAGTTTTGTTCGACCGTTGAAGGTTGGGGTAAAGATGGTCAATTCACCATCACTCCCGTGAATATAAAGAAACGAATCTATGTTGGATTCTTTTACTGTTTATAATCATTTCTCTAGTGTTTTTCCCATTATCTTTTTGGCCTTTTTTTATATTAAACGGAAATCATTTACTGGACTAACCATTTCAAAGTAAAGTAGTCTCCTTGGCAGGTTTTTGGTTTCCATGACTCCTTGGAAACCTAACATATTATTTCATTGAAAAATATTGCCTTATTCCATTCAATTTGCTTGAAATTCAATAATGGTTTTGTGGGCATGAATAATAATTAGCTTTATGCTATTGTTCAATAATTTATGGATATCAAAAATTTATAGATTTATATAACTGTAATACCTGGTAATAATAATAATAATAATAATAATAATAATAAATAATAATTAAAATTATATACTTTTTTGGATTTTGTCTATTATTTAGGTCAAACTAGTTATTTATTTTATATGGGCTAGTAAATATTAATAAGTGATGAATAAATTAATTTTTAATAAAATTAGACTTTAAAATTAATTTGATATAATTTATATTTGGATAATATAAAATTTTATTATAATTAAAAAATAATAAAATTTGTTAATAAATAAATAAACCTAATCTTACTTTCATTACACCTACTAACTGAAGGAAAAGAAAAAAAAATAGAACAGCCGCATCTCGCATATAGGAATCAGGCGAAGGAAAAGTAACCTCACGTTCTAATGTAAGTTATACACTAAGTTTTTGAGTACTTGGAATATGATTTGAATTTGTTAATTTACGTATCAATGATTTGATCCAAGATGGTAATACTTTACTAACAAATAAAATAATAAAAAAATAGGCAAACTTAGATTCCAGCAATGAATGTTTGTCAGGGTGTGAATGAACTATATCAAAATCATTTAAGTCTTGACAGGATCTAAAGAAGGTATATGTATAATGTTAATTGCACTTTTTCTTAACTGAGTTCTGATCGATTTGAGAATTAATTTAGATCTATTAATTGATTGAATTTATATTAAATTAAAAATATATTTGATAGTCTATTACAAAAAGATTAATAGAGAGCAATATATGGTTCAAGTGGAAGTTATATATTATGTTTTAATTTTATCCAAAATGAAGTATATGAAAATGTTCATTGTTGTTTAAGAAAACTATTTTCTTTTAGTCCCACATTGAGTAGGAATAAATTTATTTAATACTTTATAAGTATATGTGGAATAGTTTAATTCACTAGTGGTACTAAAAGAAAGGCTTGGATTTGGTCAATATGACGTGGTGCAAAGCACCTCCCGCCAAGACCACCTCGCCAAGATTCCAGCCCCAGCAACCCGGGTTGTTATGGTTTTAAATCATAAATTCGCATTGGCGCTTTATGCTCACCAAATTAATAGATTTCATTAATGGTTAAACAGTTTTGTTGTAACACCCCAGAAATTTTGGATTTTTGAGAATTAAATTTTTATTTTTATTATGTAGATTAAATGAATTTAATTAATTAATTATGGGAGTAAGCTATTCGAAGGTCGTTCTATGACCTAGACATATTGGAATGCCGTAGTATTTTGGCTACGTGGTAGAATTAAAGTGTTTGAATTTCCAATACGAAAATAAAAACTTTCCGAGGAATTTTCTGAAAAATACTATTCACGCATTTTTGCTCGGAAATTATTTTTGAAGTTCCGAGAAATACGTAATGATAGAATATCGAGGTGAGATGGAATATCTAATAATATTTCAGTTATGGCAAACGCAGTTTTTCGCCTGCGGACTTAAAACCTAACGATTAGGGAAATGAATTTCGAGAAGGAATTTAAATGCGTATAATGAATTAAAGCAAGGATTGTACAATACGTAAGTATTATACGAGGTAATGGATATAAGTATAATACAAGGTATTATACGAGCATGTATGAATGATGGAATGTCGTATATTAAATAAGTATACGAGTTAGAATACGAGAATTAATACGTAAATTATACGTTATAAGGCTTTAAGCCAAATGTAATGGATTTGTTTAATTGTGTAGGAAATTGTAATGTCCAATTGGGATAATAATAAAGCCCAATACGAATTAATGTTAAAGCCCAAAGAATTGTTAATGCAAGTCCAATGTATAAGTTAGGTTAATTAAACCTTAAGCCCAAAGTAAGAATCCAATGGATTAGGAAGATCCATGGGGCAACCCATGTTCATATGGGTGAATTGGCGATCAAGAATTTTGTGTAATGAGCAAGTAGACTTAAGGGTTAAGCAAAGGATAAGTTATGTAACTCAAAGGCTAAGTAAAAGTGCTTATGTGTAATGAACAAACAAAGTGCTTATATGTGATGATTAAGTAAACTTAATGGATAAGTCTTGTGATGGCCAAGTAATTAATTTGATGAGCAAGCAAAGGATAAGCTATGTGCTAAGCAAGTATACTTAAGAGCTAAGTAAGTGTGGTGGCCAAGTTTACTTAATGTCTAGGTAATGAATAGTAAGGAGGTGATTAAGGAGTTGGGTTGGATTAATGACCCTTATGCCCTAACTTAGGAAGTCCTATAAATAACAAGCTTGGATTTCATTTTGGTGGTTGTTCATTTCATCCAACAAGTTGAGAGCTTATTGGTTAGAGAGAAAAAGCTACAAAAGCTAGAATAAGTTAGTCTTTGAGAATTCAAGAAGCAAGAAGGAGATTAAAGATTAACCAAGTGATTATCAAGGGTAAGAACTTAAACCATAAATCTCTTTCTCTTCCATTATTAGAGAGGTGGGTAGTGGGTAGAACATGTATGCTAAGGAATGATAGGAATGATTAATCAATGGACTTAAGTCGTATAAGTCATGAATAAGTAATTCAAACTTAATTAAGTTATGAATTTATGAAGAGTTTATATGAACTACTCATATGTGTACTTTAATAAGATTGTATGATAATAAGAAGTAAGAATGGTGGTTAAAAGACTTAATCTATAATAAGTCATGAGGAAGGAAATCATAAGTAGTTTATACTTTTATAAGTTATAAACTCACATAGAACAAGTAATAACTTATCATGTTTATAAGTTAATGAAGTATGTATGTTAAGATGTTAGTATAATGGATTGAATCCATTTGAAACAATGAACAAATCATAAGAAATGAAGTTAAGGCGGAATTCACGAGTTTGGACGATAATCGTCGAATTCGTGAAAATCTCGAAATGGAAGTCAAATTGGGATAAATCAGTTTTTGGTCATTGTACTGGAGTCCGGTTTTTATTCTGGTTACCGAAAGTTTTTTTGTTACAATCGAGTAACTGTACTCTCACATATTACAAAATGGTCATTAATTTTTATTTCCGTCCAAAAAGCAGACGGAAAGGCTTAGTAGACTAACAGAATCCACGTGGCACTGACGTGGCTCGTAGGGCCCACTCCCACATGGATCTGGAGTCAAATGTCTAGACACTATCCATTTCTCTATTTCTCTCTCCATTTCATTTTTCGAACAACACTTGAGAGCAAAAACAGTCGAGGCCAAGGGGGTACGCGATTTTCGTCTAAGACTTGTGATATTTATCATAGATTAGCGAGATCGGTTGAAGAAAAACGTTAAGTACTCTATAAGTAAGTAATATCGAGTCTCAATTTCTTCTCATCTCAGTTCTAGGGTTAAAGTAAAAGAGGGGTTTTTGGATTTTTGAAATTTAATGGATGTAATTGGGTCAAATTCCCTCCATTCCATGTGTTTTACTCAATTTGTGGTCCCGATGGTCCTATTTTGTTGTTTTCTTTTAGATGGTTGTTTTTTTTATGGTGGCCCTAGGTCTGTCTGCGTCTGCTGATGGTGGTGGACCTTGGATTGTCTTGTTTACTCATGGTGGCCCTAGGCATCTCTTACATGCGTATTAGTGAGTAGAAAAAGAAGTCTGTCCTGGCCCCCTGTGTTGTCTCCCATTATATCTAATTTGTACAACATATTCTAGGTCTTGTCCCCCATTATTTGTTTTATCTGACATACATATTAGTTTAAAGTTTAAATATTTATTTGTCTCCCATTATACGCCCTCGATATAAATTTTAAAGTTTTTATTTGTCATATGTTAGCGAGTGTAGTCTATTTCTAGTTATAAGTTTCATTTTTTTGACACTTTATGAATTTCACTATCACAAGATGTCTTTGTTGCCGTTGAATGTACTTTATGGTGGGAAGTTTAAGTATGTGCCAGTATATGAGTATGATGGTGGTTTTACAAAAATAACAAAATTGGATCTTGATTTTCTTTGTCCCCAAATGATAGCTTCTATGTCTGAACATTTTACTTATCATAAGAACTCTGTAGTTTACTATAAAGAAAATGGGGTTCCAATGGCACATGGACTTAGAAAATTGCATGATGATGAAAGTATTAGGGCATTGCAGGCAAACTGCATAGGTTATGATTCTGTTGATTTATATGTTGATCATGGGGATAATATTCTAGAGTATAATGCAGAGGGTAATGTTGATGGGGACAATAATGAAGGGGCTAATGATGAAGGGTATTTAGATTTGTCATCTGATGATAGTGATTACCATGAATCTGATGGGTTAAGTACTGATGAGGAGTATATTGAGGCTAGAAAGAGGTCAAGGGAATTAGGAGAGAGGTTAAAAAGAATGGGGAGGGTAATACATTAGAAGATGCAGGGTATTTAAATGAGAGTGAAAATGAAGCTGAAACAGCTGAAAATATAAACCAAACTCCAAATCAACAAGAACAAGTAGCTGAAAATGAACACAGACCTCCACAGGAACTAAAAGATGTAATTGTTCAAAACAGCGAAGATGATGATTATAATGGGGATGATGACAGTGAAAGCACTGATGGGCAGTGGGACAGTGATGATGAGGGTAGTGACAAGCACTATTCCCCAAATGAGGATAGCAGTGAGGAGGAGCAGGAGGAAATGGCAGAGATAGTGAGGGATAAGAGGAGAAAGAAGAATGTAAAACCTAAGTTTGCAATTATACCTTATGACCCTAAAACAAAAAGAAAACATATTAAGTTTAGTGTTGGTTTGCAATTCAATTCTAAAGAGCAGATGAAAGAAGCTATTAGGAATTATGGGATTGGGAAGGAAAGGTCAGTTAGATTCAAAATTAATGCTGGGAAGAGATTTCAGGTTGTGTGCCAGCCTGGATGTCCATGGAACATGTGGGTTAGCACCATTGGAGGCTCTGAAACTTTGCAAATAAAAAAAATTAACAATGATTATACTTGCACAAGGGCACTACACAACAAGTGTCTCAAAACTCAATGGCTTGCAAACTTTTATGGAGCGAGATTAGAAAGAAACCAGTTGGAAGTTAATTGAAATTCAAGATGAAATAGCTAGAAAATTAAAGGTAAATGTGTCTTTGACCAAGTGTTGCAGGGTAAAGGAAATGGCTTTGAAAAATATTGGGGAATTATTAAAAAAACACTATGAGAAAGTGTGGGATTATGGGGCTCACTTAATAAAGAGCAATAAAAGAAACACAGTGGATATTAAGGTTAGAAGAGACAATCCAGAAAATAAGCCTCATTTTCAGAGATTTTATGTATGCTTTGACGAACTAAAGAAGGGGTGGATTGAAGGGTGTAGGCCTATCATAGGCTTAGATGGTTGTTTTTTGAAGACTGTGGTTGGGGGGCAATTGTTGTCTGCTGTTGGGAGAGATGGTAATAATCAAATGTACCCAATAGCATGGGCCATAGTAGAGAGTGAAAACAGGGATAGTTGGGGATGGTTTACGGAGTCATTATTGGGAGACTTGAAAGGCAATGATGGAGTTGGTTGGACCATTATAAGTGACCAACAAAAGGTAATTAATTGTCTTATTATTTTTTTGTTGTACATGAATTTTATGTCTTATTTTATTATCAAACATGTGTAACTGACTGCTTTATTTTCTTGGTTGTTGTTGTAGGGTTTGGTTCAATGATTAAGGATATACTTCCTTATCTTTGAGCATAGGAATTAATGCGAGCATATTTATGCAAAGCGGAGGAAGAGATTCCTACTCAAGCCTTGCGATTTGCATTGCAGGAAGCATCTATGGCCACCCATATTGTGCCATTCAAAGAAGCCATGAATGAGATCAAAAGGTTATCAAATGAAGCCCATGACAAGTTGTTTGAGCAAGACCCCTCTTTGTGGAGTAAAGCACATTTCCAAACACACTCAAAGGCAGACAATGTAGAGAACAACATGAGTGAGACCTTCAATGCATGGATTATAAAATCTAGATGGATGGCTTCATTAGACATGCTAGAGGACATAAGGAGTAAAGTGATGGTTAGACTCAACAAAAAAAGAGATGAAATGCTTAAGTGTGAAGCAGTTATATGTCCTAGGATTAGGAAAAAAATTGATGTTCAAATTGATAATGCAGCTGCATGTGAACCATTATGGGCCAAGGATAGAAAGTTTCAGGTAAGCAGCTATTCCCCAAATTGATAATACACTTGTCACAATATGCTTAATTTATGTCTCATACTACATACTAGAACATTGCAGGTAAAGTGTCATGGGGATGCATTTGTGGTTGATCTTGCAGATCAAACTTGCACATGTAGGGTGTTTCAGCTAACTGGGATGCCCTGTTATCATGCTATCAGTGCTATCAATTTCATGAAGGAGCCAGTTGAAAATTATGTGAGTCATTGGCTTAAGAGGGAAACATATATGAAGTGTTGCAATCATCTCTTAGAGCCAGATAACAATTTCTGGGAGGAGACACCATATGAAAAGATGTTGCCACCACCAATCACAAGGAAGCTTAGAGGAAGGCCTCAAATACTAAGGAGGAGAGAACAATGGGAAAGTGAAAAGAATCCAGGAAGAATTACAAGAAGGGGAAGAATAATGAATTGTACCAAATGTAGACAACTGAGCCACTGATAAAAGTAATTGTCCCAACTCCAATTCACAACAAAATGAAGCTTCAAATGAGTTTCAACAAAGCTGAAGGCCTTTGGATCACAAAGGGTAAGCACTAAAGTTTAATAAAGGTGACTCATAATGAATTACAAGATTGGTGTGTGATTGTTGGATTTTCAATGTCAGGTAAACAAGGATGAAGGAAAGGCAAAAACTACTAAAGGTGATAAAGGGAAGGAAAAAGGAAGGCGAAGAGAGTGAAAGTGGGATACAAAGAGTGAAGGCGCCGATAAGAAGAAAGAAAGGCAACCTCTCATTGGATTTGGGACTTTTGTGCTTCCAAATGGGAACACAATGTTTTAGTCAGGAAACCTAGGCTACATTCTTGTAAGTATGAAATAATAAAATCATTTGTTTTACACAGTGTTCATGTATTTGATAATTCATTTAGTCTTTTTTTAGATGGATAATTCTCAAGATCCACCAACAACCAACACCCCTCCAACAGTAAGTGTACCACTCCAAGCGATTGCCTTCATCCTCAACATTGACTTTTATGAAAGCGTAAAGCAGAGCTACGGTGGGTGTTAGTGCTTTTTTGAAATTCTTTGCAAAAAAAGAAGAGTTGAGCTAGGTAGCGATCGACAATCAAGCGCAACTAATCTTGCCATGAACCCAAGGAGGAAGGAGACTAAACAATAGGGAATGTGTTTAATGTTGTTTAGGTTTATGTTTATTTTGTTTAATGTGGGTGGGTAGGAAAGCGATATATGGTACATTTTATTTATGGGAATGGATATGGTATGAAAGGCTTAGATGAACCATTTTGTATTTTGTTTAAGCAGTTGGTATGAATATGATATATTATGTATATTTTTGGAACAGTGTATTGGGTTTTGATGTGTAAGTTTGTGAACTCTAGGAAATTAATGCAGAAGCCTTAAATGGCCATTTCCAGCTGTTGCTTATTATGTATTATGCTTGCATGTGCTCATCTACATCTTGATGCCTATTTTTGTATTCTTTGCGATATTATGTCTCTGTCTTTTTACAGTAATGTTGATGCAGTTATGTCCCTATTTTGGAAATGAGTTTCATATGGCTCCACTAACATAGCACTAACACAAAGTTGTCTTGATACCCTGTCTTTGCAGTTAGGCCTCATTAAACCTTATTACAATTTATTTAACATAACAAAGCTGCATTAAAACACAGAGTTACCCAAATCAATCCATTACATTCAGCTACCAAAATAACTCCATTACATAATAATTCCAAAATCTATCCATTACATTCTAATTATAAAATCAAACCATTACATATCTGAAAATCAATCCATTACATAATAATTCTGGATTGTCACCATTACATTCAACTGCATACCATCCTCAATCCATTGTGGTTCATCTAAATCATTCGAATTCACTTCATATACATGATGAGAAAGCATAAAACCCAAGATATGACGAGCAACAAGATTAATTTTTTCTCTCTAGCTGCAACTTTGTTAATTGAAGTCTTTAGTGTATTAACTTCCCTCTCCAATTCCTTGATTTCCACCTCATGCCCAACTGGAATGTTAATCCTTCTATCAAATTTGTGAAGTTCATTTCTTAATCGATCAATAACCTCCTTTGATCTTGTGGTAAAAGGGGCATCATACCATTTAAAGAATCCACAATAAGCATTCTTATCCTGCGTACAATATATATATATATATATATATATCCATAATATATATTTAAAGAATCCACAATATATATATATATCAGTAATTTAACAAGAAATTAACCCCATATTAACATTAAGCTAATTATACAGTATCCTGTGTACAAAATATATATACAAGTAATTTTAAAAAAAATAAATTCACATTAAGCAAATTATACAATTATTAACAATTTATACCTTGTATCTACTGCATCCTACAAACCTCCTACTTGGATGAGATGTTCCAACCTTTCAAGCTTCCCACATCCGTGCGCTTATTCCACAGTAACATTGCATCGGAAGATGAGGCCTTTGCCATTGTATTTGATGAGATGAAGATATCTCATCTGTGTCATCTCCATAAACAAAAACTCCAGATGAAGAATTCATGATGAATAATCAATCGCATACACAACAAAGAGTAGCATAATCGATTTTGACTCAAGAAGTGAGGAGGAGGAGAATCAATCGAAGCAAACGAGCAACAGAATCGATTTTGCAGAGAGAATGGCTCAAGCCCTAATTTTATTTCCCAAATCTGATAAAGTCGTTGCAACTCTGTGTAATATTGAGCATGTCCCAAGCACATGATATACACCTGGCAAATGGATTGTATACATCAGCAAAAATCATCACGTGAGCTGCATACTCACGATTTCCGTCTGCTTTTTGGGCGGAAATAAAAATTAATGACCATTTTGTAATATGTGAGAGTACAGTTACTCGATTGTAACAAAAAAACTTTCGGTAACCAGAATGAAAACCGGACTCCAGTACAATGACCAAAAACTGATTTATCCCAAGTCAAATTTTGATATTGAGTTTGGAAACATTGGTTTTCAATGGAGACAAGCCATATTTGGCATTATAGAGTTGCGGACTCAAAAATGACCGAATTCTGACTTAGAACAAAGAAACGAGCGTTGAACGTTCACGGATGTTTATCATTTTCGTTAAAATGAACTAATAGGTGAATTTTTAGCAAACGAAGTCAAATATATAAAATTCTTGCATGAACCTGTAGACTATGTAATTTGTGAACCGTAGGCTTTTGAACGAGCCAATTCGGACTTATAACGAAGAAGTTATGCGTCCGGGAAGTTCACAAAATTTTAAAAGCTGTAAATTTTTCTAAGGCACAGAGTTGGCGCCACGGCACCAACCCAAGGCCAAATGGTGGAGCCGCTTGGTCAGAATAATGATGTCGAGGCATCATACCGCTAACTCTTGCAGTAGTGCGAGAGATGAGAGTTAAGTGTGGCACCCATGGCGCCCGATCCCCGAGTTTTGTGATGCATAAGAATGTTTACAAGTATAGAAAGAAAGATAACTCATTAGTAAGGAAATAAGGTGTTAATATAACATTGTTAAGGCATTGTTAAACACTTAATGTATGATGATTAAAGGTTAATAATCAATTGAAGATGAACGTAATGAGAACAACGTAATGTGCTAAGCCGGTTGTAGAAATTTGTTGACCAAGTTGATTATGAATCCAATGGTTTGCAATACCAGTATGGATTATGTAATTACTTAATGAACATGATAAGACCTTTCCTAAATCACTGTTATAGTGATGACTTTAGGAATTTAATGTTGTTTAATGAGTAGTTAAACGACTAACGTAAAGTATAGAGAACGTAAACAATATTCAATAATGATAAGGCCTATAACGTTAAGAGTTACAACTAAAAGTTGTTAAGTAATACGTGAACGTAAACGGAATGCAATAAATTGTACTTAACAAATGACGATCGAGTTTCGATTAACGTATGGATGTTAGTAAGCCGTGAGGAAGGATGATTAACTCGAAACGAGTTCTATTAATGAAGTAAATTCACGTCAGACATAGAAGAGAAAACAGTTGGTAAGAATAATGTAAAAATATAATGGTAAGCCGGAACCAATAGTAACAAATCTAATATATGATTAGATTGAGAAGAAGGGTAAGATTCATTAGGAACCATGTATGTTTATTCATGACCTAATGAGGTATGTTATGTGGTTATGTATTGTAGAGACCGTAAAGATTGAAAGGAAAAGTTATCGTGTTTTTCATGATATGATTAATTGTATGTTAAATCATGCTTGTTTGCCAAATAATTTATGGGGTGAAGCACTTCTTACTGCCTGTCATATTTTAAATAGGATTCCTAGTACTATAATTAAAACTAGTTCTTATGAAATATGGAAAGGCAGAAAACCTAACATAAAAAATTTTAAGGTGTGGGGTGTATAGCTTATTTTAGAGTTCCTAATCCTAAAAGGACTATGTTATGAGCTAGAGCTATTAGAAGTATATTTGTTGGATATGCTGAGAATAGTAAAACATACAGGCTTCTTGATTTAGAGTCTAATGTTATAACTGAATCAAGGGATGTGGAATTTTTTGAAAATAAATTCTCAAAAGATGTTGAGAATATGGATATGCCTAAACTTGATGAGCCTAGAGATGCTATAAGGTCTAATGTTGAGGTTGAAGAACCTAGTGTTCCAATTCAACCAAGTGGACCTAGAGGGAGTACTAGAGCTAGAAAAGATAAAGATTTAAATGATGATTTCATTTCATCACATTCTCTATTATTTTTGGTGGAAGGGGACCAAAATAATGAGGCGGTAAATGAAATACCCTATGTATATAGTCTTGAGACTGATCCTAAATCATTTAAAGAAGTTATGGCTTCTAGGGATGCTGCTTTTTGGAAGAAAGCTGTAAATGATGAAATGGATTCAATCTTGGGAAGTAATACTTGGGTATTGACAGATTTACCTAGAGGTTCTAAACCTATAGGTTGCAAATGGGTTTTTAGAACAAAGTATAACATTAGTGGTACTATTTCTGCTTTTAAAGCAAGATTAGTAGCAAAAGGTTTTAGACAAGTAGAGGGTATTGACTATTTTGATACTTATGCACCGGTAGCACGAGTTACTTCCATTCGAATTCTTTTTGCTTTAGCTTTATTGTATGATCTTTACGTTCATCAAATGGATGTAAGACCGCATTTTTGAATGGAAATTTGAATGAGGAAGTATATAAGGAACAACCCGATCGAATGGTTTGTTGCTCCCGGAAATGAGGCTAAAGTATGCAAATTAGTTAAGTCCCTTTATGGTCTAAAACAGGCACCAAAACAGTGGCACGAGAAATTTGATGTTGCTATTATAAAATTTAGGTTTAAATAAAATAGGGCAGATAGGTGCATATACTCCAAAACAACTTCTGATTATATGGTGATATAGTCTGTTTGTACGTAGATGATATATTGATCATTAGTACGAATATGGTTGGAGTAAATTAGACTAAAATGTATTTATCCTCTGTCTTTAAGATGAAAGACTTAGGTGAAGTAGATATTATTTTAGTTGTAAAACCCCAACTTTTATGAATAAAGATTAGTTTTCTCTAAATATCATTTTAAATATTATGGTGTGGATTTGATATAATGTTATAGTTGTGGGTAATATTTATAAATTTTGCAAAGTAAGCAAGTTGTTATAAAATATTTGTTTGGTCGGGGAATATTCTTTTTGTCTGGGAATATTAGTACGATGGCACAATCACTGGTGGACCCCACAACGAAATTATTGTCGGAGTTAGAAAACGACATAATTATCTTTTTATAAAAATAACGGCAAAATTTTTATTGTTAACTGTTGAAATACTCGGTGATAAAAGTACAGTAATACGCGTGGTTGCATAGTAGCACACGGTATTGATTATTGATGCTTACGTGATAAGTCACTCGGTTATACTCAATTATTACTACAGCAATTGCTGTATAGTATCTCACGTTATTGATTCAATTATTATTACAGTATCATCTGCACAATATTTTATATTATTAAATCAGTAATTGAGACGACAAAGTTATTCATATTATTATTTGTATTATTGACGATGTCTAGAAAGTTATGTCGAGGAAAGTGGTTTGGTCACCTAATTGCACGCCAATAAATAGAAGTCCTTATTGGAAAGCCCCCTCTTTCTTGGGAATGATCTGTTTGTCAATAATGTAAGTTATTATATTAATGATGAATAATTGGTGAAAGATTAAAAAAATGTGTTGATTGAAGATAAAATAATTTGTGGTAAATATTTATCCAATTTTTGATATAAATAAGAAGTCTGTTATGAGACATTTGTTGTAAGTTTGGTTTATTCTATGGGGCCCATATGTCATCATCTAAGAGTCACCTTCGCCAATAGTACTTGCCTTTTTCAAACGTCAAACTACTTGCCGTTTCACATTACACGCGTCGAACCACTTGTCATTTCACATTACAAGCATCGAACCACCTGTTGTTTCACACTACAGGCGTCAAACCACTTGTTATTCCACATTATAGACGTCAAATCACTTTTTCTTTTCACATCACCAGTCGTCAAGCCACTTGCCTCTTATAAAAATTGATTTATTTTCTGTCCAAATTATTTTTGATACAATATTATTCTTGAATTTTACTCCACAAAGTAGTATCATGTTGACAATTTGGACATTATTGAATTCTGGATAAATTGATTTATAAATCTATAAAATTTATCCTTTCTCTCATTTAATTGAATTTTTATATCATTGTCAGCATCTTTATGTTTATATTGTGATGAAAGTCATCTTTGACCGTAGTGCATAGATGGACTGTTGATTTGTATGATTATGACAAGGAATTATTTGGTATTATCATGACCCGTAATGTTACAAATGATGTAGTAAAAGTCATCATTGGTTTCGTAGTGCATTGATGGACAGTGGTTGGCTTGATCATGACCATTGGTGATAATAATGAATATCCTTGGCTCAAAGTGCATAGATAATTCAGTGATGTGGATTATTTATTTAGCTAAGTCTCAGTGATAAAATTAATGATAAACTTTTATATCATAGAAGATAGTAGATATCATGCTCTACTTGACTCTTCTAATGGATTGTTTGTTCCGCTGCAGTTAAACTTGTTATTTATTGTATTCTACCAGTATAACACTGTTGAAGGCTAACGATAATTTATTCTGCATTATCTTAGTCATAATATTTCTTACTGGGCTAGTTGAGCTCAACCTTTTACTTTCATTGTTCTCTTCAGGAAATGAGAACGTAGTCGGGACTAGTCGGGGAATGGAGTGACAGTCCGAGATTGTTGCTGTAGTAGTCCTCACTATTTTAAAATAGTGTGATAATAATTTTAATGAGGACTTGGTTTGAGTTTTGATATTGTCTAGAAGACAATATTTGTGTTAAAACTCTCAGCTTATGTTACACGACAGTTGTATAATTAAGTTTGTATTTGTATTCTGTGCCATGTATTTGGCGACTCAGAATGGGTGATGTATACCTATTTTAGGGGTGTCACAGTTGGTATCAAAGCTTAGGAATATGATCCCTTGATGAGATGTGAGACTTGAACCAAGAGGGGAGAGACGGGTAAATCCTTTGCTAGTATGACCCACATAATTTATTTGTTATTTAATTGGTCGGTCAAAATATAGGGATAATATGTGTTTAAAAATGGCATCTGAAAATGTTGAGATAAGCAATAGAGCACATGAGACCGTTGAGTCACCGATGATCAATAACCAGGATAAAGTGCATTAAGAAGGCAATAATTCTCATGTAAACAACAACACCGACCAAATGATGAAAGACGAGATGTTTAAGAGCTTTTTGTAATTTATGTAACACCAAGCGAGAGAGACTCCAATGCAAAATGGTCACCGCTAAGCAGTTCAAGGAGCTGGAACCACCAGAGTTTTTGGAAAAGCCAGAACAACTTAAGGCAGAGACATGGATAAAGCAGATCACCAAGATATTTGATGTCTTGGGATGCTCCGAGAAGTAAAAGGTTCCCTTTGCCACCTTCATGTTGCGAGGAGAGGCAGATTATTGGTGGGAATCCGTAAAGCATACTCAACCTTCCGCACTGAAGATGTCTTGGGAGAAGTTCCAAGAACTGTTCAATGACAAGTACTTTCCCGAAAGTATTCGTCACATGAAAGAGGTGGAATTTATCAAGTTAGAACAAAACAATATGACCGTGTCGCAGTACAAAGCTAAGTTTGCCGAGTTGTCCCGGTTTGCATCCCATTTGGTAGAAAATGAGGAGCGTATGACGCGGATGTTTCTAAGAGCTTTGAAACCCAAAATACGTCAATACCTCATTTCACATAAACTTTGCTTGTATTCAGATATTGTGAATAGGGCTTAGTTATTGGAGCGCGATAATAAGTCAACCCAATCAAGAGATAGCAGCCGTTAAAATGATAATACTAGTAGTAGCAGTCATCGAAGCAGTGAAAACAAATGTGGAGGAAATCAACATGCCAGAAATGGTAACCACTTCGATGGTAATCATGGCCAAGATAATAGAAGTAGAAATTTCAAGAAGAGGAGGTTCAATAATGATGGAAAGATTTCAGCACTAGTACCCGTTTTTTAGGAATGGGAACGACCGCCGGTCGTATGCTACAAATGCAGAGGAGAAGGACACATCAGTCCAAATTGTATGCTGCGGTCCAAAGCGTGTTATAATTACGGAAGAGAAGGTCACCTAGCCCGATTTTATCGTGCAGTAAAGTCAAGTCTAGCTGGGATGGAGATACCAAAGGCCGTCCCAGACAAGTCAAAGCAGGTAGTTCAAGGGAGAGCGTTTGTCGTGACCTCTAAAAAAGTGAGGAACCCAATGAAGTTATCATAGGTAAGCTAATCATAAACTCTTACGACGTTTATACCTTATTTAATACCGGTTCTACCCATTCTTTTATTTCTCCTACTTGCACTCAACGTTTAAATTTAACTTCGGAGAAATTAGACTTTGACTTATCTGTTGAAACTCCATTGGGAGAAACCTTCATTACATCCACTGTTTATAAGTCTTGCTTGATTCAAGTCGGCACCCTCACATTACCTGTCGATCTTATCTATTTGAAAATACTTGTATTTGATGTGATTTTAGGGATTAATTGGTTAACTACTCATCATACTAAAATTGATTATTTTTGTAAGGTTGTTAGTGTTGAAGTTGGGATTTTTTTAATGTCCCTTTTCGTTACTTGTTCTTTGGTGTTCTCATATTAATGTGAGATTTGTTTGAAAAAATAAGTGAAAAAGGTCCGACATGTATAATGTCGACGATTTGACTTTAAGAGTCACCAGTTGGTGTATTTAACTGGTTGCACCAACGCAACCAAAAAGGTTTGCACATTGACCCAGTGGTGTGACACTGCTAAACGGGTCTGTGAAATCGAGATTCATTTAAGTTCGGGGGCTTGATTATGCGAAGGGAAGGTGTTAGGCACGCCCCCGACATCCGTGTTGCCACGGTGACCGCCACTTTTCAAAGAAACTGTTATATGAATGTGTGTGTGTGTATGTGGATCAATGTGCAATTATTTGGAAGTAATGTTGTACCTCGTTCACACCTATATACAAAGGGTTTTAATTTATAAAAAAAATCAGTTTTAACCAGATATATCAATGAAGTTTTGTAAAAAGAAGTTTTTTCAAACCCTGCGCTCAATAGTAATTGAGGCCTTTGATACTTCCATTTTATTATTAAATGTTCGGCTTATTTGCTTTTATTTTCAAGATGCGAGGCATCTTTGAGAAAATAATATACAACAGTGTCGAACTCCTTATGGGCATGATAGCCATCCAAGGAAATTCGCATAATTGTAAATAATGCACAAGTCGCCATACAATTTGAAAATGTCCATCAAGGAATCGAATCTAGATTCAGTAAACTGAATCTGTGATCACATGATTCCTAGGCTCACATGATACTGTAGTTTATATGGAAAGCAGTAAGCAATTATATATATAAAAGCTGTAAATATATATATACAGACATGATCAACCACCACGAAGAAACTCCATGGGGGATCGGAAATGTAAATATATAAAACCGATATATATATATATATATATATATATATATATATATATATATATATGGACATAATCAACCACCACGAAGTAAACTCCAGGCGGGACCAGAAAAGTAAATAAAGCAATAAATGCAATCAACTGCCACGAAGTAAACTCTAGGCAGGATGAAATGTAAATAAAGTGGTAAAAGCGATCAACCGCCACGAAGTAAACTCCAGGCAGGACGAAATGTAAATAAAGTAGTAAAAGGCCCATAAGTAAAATCCGTGCCTAATGAAATGTAAATATATATATATATATATATATATATATATATATATAAGTAAACGCTCTGCATCAAGTCTAGGCTCAATCGAGGCATAACTCAATAATGTTAGTCCATATATAAAATATATACATATATAAGTATATATATATAGACATAAATGAAAACCACGGACCGATGTCCGGGCATACACACACAACACGACTCTCAATGTGTATAACGGTGTGTGCAAAGATGAAAAGAAAGGCTTTATAGAATATAAGAAGGCTTAAGTGGGCTATCAATGTTGACTTCTATGACTCTATATGGATAAACACTCAGCTCCCGCCAGATAAAAGTATAGCTATATGTGAGCTAACAAATGTTTAAAATGGGGAAACACTCAATATGGGTGTGTACAGAGCAAATTGGACAGGGCTTCCTTGCCTTTTTCTCTCCCAAAATGGCTAGCCCAAGCCCCATATATATAGAACTGATGGCCGCAGGTGTACCTGCGATAGCCTCTGATACACCTACGGCTGGTCGTGGTGCATCCGGGCCTCACGGGTCCCGTCGTCTAGAAGTACGTGCACTCGTGCAATGTAATGTCCGCTCGAACTTGCAGAACTTCAATCCGAGCATCCGAACGAGGTGTACAAGACCATCTTCGAACTTCTTTTATCGAGAGTTACACAATGACATGGGATTTGCCATTTTTGATTCGAGGAAGATGGGTCCATAACCGAAATAGCATTCCCGGGTTCCCGTCAGGCAATCAGGTGAGCTGTTTCGCGTAGTTTTTGCTCCGAAGTTAAGATATGAGTCTTGTGGGACTAATTTTGAATCAATTTGAGTTAACATGAGTGTATTTGATTTGAAGTGAAGTTAATTTGGCAAAATGACCATTTTGCCCCTCCCGGGGTTATCTTCGGTTTTCGCACAGTTATAGTAGGTTTTCATAGGGTTATCTCTAAGATGTTCATGTTGTTGACTCTGAATGTACTCAGGGTTATCTCTGTGGTTGGAATCGATGTTGTGGTCCTCTAGGATTACCTCTGGAGTGTGAAAAAAATGCTTTTGCCCTCCTGCACAGTTAGTAACAGGAAAAGAAAATTTTGAGTGTCTACAGATGCCTCTCTTTATCATGTTCATGCAATGCAATGCAATGGACATGATAAAAATTAGTAGACACTTGAAACATGACAATGTATTTTCAATGATGCAGATCGCAATGTAGTGAATGTGATGATGAATGTTAAAAATGTTTTCACAAATCGTAGTTTGCAAATCGCACATCACATTTCGCATTTCGCATTTCGCTTTTGGCCAATCGCACTTCGCAACTCGCAACTCGCACATCGCATTTCGCATATTGCAAATCGCAAATCTCAATGTAATGAATGTTATGATGCATGTTTAAAATGTTTTCGCAAACCGCTTTACCTTTACTGGGGATTGTTGATGCCTATGCTGGTGTTGACTTCAACAGTTTGGCTTTTTGTCGGTGTTGCTAATGTAAGACCCCAGCTTTTATAAATAAAGATGAATTTTCTATAAATATTATTTTTGAATATTATGGAATAATTTGATATAATGTTATAGTTGTGGGTAATATGTATAAATTTTGCAAAGTATGCAAGTGGTTATATTATATTCGATTGGTCGGGGAATATTCGGTTTAGCAGGGAATATTCGTACAACGGCTCAATCATTGGTGGACCCCCACAATGTAATTATTATTTCGGATTGAGAAAACGACAAAAATATTTTATTGAAATAACGGCGGAAGTTTTACTGGTTGATCTTTGTTGAACTACTCGGTAGTAAAAGTACAAGAATAATACGTGTGGTTGCATAAGTAGCACTACGGTGATTGATTATTGATGCTTATGTGAGAAGTCACTCGGTTTGATTCCATTATTGTCGATTAATAATATGAATTATTATAGCGATAATGACGCGTTTTGTTTTATTCGTATTATTAACGTAATAAAACAGAAACATCTTTTTATATAAAACAGAATACTTTATTAAAGTTATTCTATAAATAAAATATATTATATTTTATTATGCATAGTGTTTTGCATAGTGTTTTGCATAGTGTTGCATAGTGTTTGCATAGTAAAATGTTTTTATATAAATAGAATATATTATATTTTATTTAAAAGATTTTGCTTTAAATATGGATCGTCAGATTAAAGTAAATCAATCTGGACCGTTCATGGATTAATTACTATGCATTCTATTTTCCTATAAATAGAAGCTCATTCCTTCATTATTTTCTTATGAATTCATTGAAACTCTAGAGAGAGAAACTATAGAGAGAAAGAAGAAAAGTATTCTGCTACTTCACTTTGCCCATATTCAGTTCTTCTAAGGTAGGGAATATTATTTATTGTACTCGTAAGGGGTGTTATTCTTTCTTATTCATGAAGAGAACTTCATTATTCCATCTCTATTATTACATTGGAATAAATCGTATCTGTGGACTCCCTATACTTGGTGAAATCCTACGTTGTTCCATTCTTTATTATTACATTGGAATAACTCGTATACGTGGCTCACCCTATACTTGGTGACATTCTTCTATTATTCTCATTGGAACATCACATGCGTGTTTTTACACCAGGACTGGTTCCATCTTATTATTATTACGTTGGAACATCACATGCGTGTGTTTTACACCGGACCTGGTTCCATCTTATTATTATTCTCGTTGGAACATCACATGCGTGTGTTTTACAAGGACCTAGTTCCATCTTATTATTATTCATTGGAACATCCGATTACGTGAGTTTTACACGGGACTGGTTCCGTTTTTATTATTATTCGTTGAATATCACGTGCATGCTTTTACATGGGACCGGTTCCGATTATTTATTATTCATTGGAATAACTCGCCTGCAAGATCTATCGCATGTATGGTGATTTCTTTTGTTATTCCATTCTTTATTATACCCAGTTGGTTAAAACTTTGACTTCTATACTCCATGAAATTAGTGGAATATCCTTGATATTTCCTAGTGGAGTATCCTTTCATGGAAATATTCTTCTCAGTATTCTTGAATTTTACTCTACAAAGCAGTATCATGTTGATAGTTTGGATGTTATTAGTTCCTGAATAACTTAATTCTTGAACTTGTTTTATTGAATTCTTATATCATTGTCATCATCCTCATGTATATATATATTTTTTAAAGTCATCTGTGGCCTGTAGAGCATGGATGGACTTGGTATGATTATGCCACTGTGGATTATTCGGTGTAATCATGACCGTAATGTTACAAATGATGTGGTAAAAATCCTCAATGGTAGTAGTGCATTGATGGACGATTGTTGACATGATCATGACCATTAATGAATACACAACTATTCTTGGCCAAGAAGAGTGCATGAATAATTGTGGTCGTGATACTAAAGAATATCCTCGGCAGTAAAAGTGTGGGGTGATTCGATGATGTGGATTATTTATTAAAGTCGAGTCTCAAAGCTATAATGATGATGAAAAACCTTTTAAATCATAAAAGATAGTAGATTTTATTTTCTACTTGACTCTTTTAATGGATTGCTTGTTCATTGCAGATTAAACTTGATGTTTATTATATTTTATCGGTTTAACCTTTGTTGAAGGCTATTGATAATTTATTACGCATTATCTTAGTCATAATATTTTTCTTGGGCTAGTTGAGCTCACCCTTTCTTTCTTTGTTCTCTTGAGTGAAATGAGAACATAGTTGGGACGAGTCTGGGAAGCGGAGTAATGGTCCAGAGGATAGCATTAGTAGTCCTCACTATTCTGTGAAATAGTGTGATAATAATTGTAATGAGGACTCCTTTTGAGTTTGTATAATATCTAGTAGACAATATTTGTATTCAAACTCACAGTTTATGTCGTATTGTACACGACAGTTATATTAGTAAGTTGTATTTAAATTTTGTACCATGTATCTGACTACCCAAGATGGGTGATGTATACCTAATTTTGGGGGCATCACAGCTAATGCCTGTTTGATGAAGAGAAATTGAGATGTCGCCTATGCATACGCTGGTAGTTTACAATGGTGCCTACCCTGATAGTAGTTTGATAACAGATCCTACCCTGCTGGTAGTTGACATCGCCCAACTGTTTTGGTTCCCACTCGAACGGTAGTATACAAAGCTTTCATCGTTAAACTGTCTTAATGTTGCACTGAATTGATGCCAATGGTTTAGAATACCGGATCTTCTGATACCTTCGCTGTAGTAAGATTCAAAGGTTTGCTTCACCAGACTCTGTCTGATGTGATGCTTTGATAGAGATGTACGTTGATGTAGCGCATTTGCACATGTGCAGATCACGCATGATGTGATGATCTAGATTTTCTTAGGAGCCGATTGTCTTAGATTGATGCAGATTATAATTTGTATGGAGTAGAATTTTTTTCTCACCTTTTTTGAGGTTGTTTGGAGTTTCCTTTCGCTGTTGGGTGCTTGTGCCCCATTTCCTTGAACATTTGATTTGTAACCCGACTGAACTGATGACCTGAATGCCGCTGATATCCCTGGAGGGTGTCGTCTATACTTTCGCTGCCGAACTTTGAACTTTAGTGTAGAGGCCTCAACTTATGAGGATTTGGTGCAATTTGATGGTGTAGATTTCATTCGCCAGATTTAGGATTTTGTTAAATTAAGATTTACTTTCGATATTGGTTTCTATTTCTTTATAGAAACTAGTGTGAATTATAATTCTTTTTAGGATTTGAATTTCTACTTCACATAGGAAACCTTAGTCTTGGGAGATTCAAGATTGAAGACATGAGCTAAGTTCTTTATATTCAGTTATGAAAGGATGTTGAATTTTATTCATAATTAATGGTTTGATTAAGTTTACTTTATTTATTCCTTCTTGCATGAGATTTATTCTGATTATCTACATAAACTTCTTGCATGCTATCCAATCTACTAATTTGGTTTCTGCATGATTAAATTAGTTAATTGATATCATCTGCTAGATTAAGATAAATTTTAAGCAAACGATATATATCTAGCAATTAGTGATACTCGATTGTGGACAAAAATTTTGGTATTATTAAGATTTTCAGAAGAAAAGTTAAATAATTACTGATTATGTAATTGTTACTTGGAATAACCTAATTCTCATTCTTCATGCTTCTGTCATATTAAATCTAGTATGATAAATCTATGTAATATGATAGTTAGGATCTCTTGTTGGCGATCGATGCATTAGATTTACACATAAGGAGAATTTCAGATAATTAATGATCGCGGTTATCTATGGTTATTAATCTCATTGAATGATAAGTACTGTAAAACTTGATTACTCTATAATTGTGAAAATGTGATACTGAACTAAAGAACTGGACCTTTTTATTCATTGTTTTATTTTTATTAGTTTATTCTTGTTAATTTAGTTAATCAATTCAAAATCTCCATTTCATTAGAAATCATAGGATAATAATAAAATAAATCACTCTCCGTGGAATCAATTCTTACTTACTACTGTGATAATTGTTTGAATTTGTAAAATGAGAGTGAGGTTAATTTAGGAGTGTAAACGACAGCTCCCATATAACTTATAATAAAGTTTTATTTGGAATGGAAGGGCATTCAATGTACAATTGAAAATGTGAAGTTTATTTGAGCAATTAGTATTAATAATTAAAGGGTTCAAGATGGAAATATGAAAAGATTATTTTTACAAATTTACTTATAGTTATTAGTATTATTTTGTTTAAATAGCTCGGACAGAAGGAGTTTAATGAACTATATTGGGATTATAATTTTTGGTTATTACTTTCCTTAGTACAGGTATGGATTCCGTACTCTTTTAGCGATACTATTTTAAATTTAATTTATTCGTCTTGCTATTCGTTTAGAAATTTTGTATTGTTTCTCATGATTATTTATTGTCAAATTTATTATGATAGTTCATTTTAGCGTCGATATTTGGAACTCATATTTGTACTATTTAGACTAGTACATCATGTCTAAATTTTATTTTGATATTTGTAGAAAAATACATGTAATATATTTTAGAGGCCTGTGTTGATGATTCATTTTGATTAAACATGTATGCATTAGAACCCCTTTGTGTTGATATTATGTCGCATGTGCTGTAATATGATATCTTTGTTATAATATACTATTGGATATACCTGATTTATAACCACATGTGGGGTTACCGCAAACATGTCCTCTTAGCACCGAGGTATGAAACCTTTCGTGGTGGTGTGATTAATCCACAACGTTTTTGTTTTGTGCTCCAGTGGGAGTTGGTCATTTGGTGATTTTGTTGTGGGAGGCGTATGGGTCAACCCTAGTTTTCTGTTCTTTAGATTTGTGGTGTTTGTGCCAAACACGCTTTCTGATTTGCATGCATCTGGATCCGACCGGTATGATGTATGTTATGTATGTATAAAATTATTTTGACTGGTTTATGTGGCAAGGTATATTTCTATTTTGTTTTGAGCTCGGTATGAAATATCATCTAGCCATTTAATTCAACCTATTATTCTGTTGTGTTAGTTTTGTTCATTTAATTGAGTTTGTTATTTCAGTTCATTATTCTTATATTCTATATCTGTACTTGGCATTTGGCTCATGCTGTGTTTTTCTTTCAGTTCGTAATCAAGGGAATCGAGGGCAAGAGTGATAAGAGTTCCCTTTAATCCAAGTGCTTTAAATATTTTGTATAGGCTTTAATATTTTGATTTGTGTTATGAAGATATTTAGTTATTGGAGTTATTTATTTTGAGGCATAGAACACTTTTATTTTGTAAGTTTTGTTGTGTTTTGTGTAACCTTTCTTTCTATTTCAGAAAGGGGGTGTTACAGTGTTGGCATCAAAGTCAGGTTCTTTCTTGTAGAAAACCTATTTAGGTTTGACCTTTGAGTTATGGGTAGACTTTTGGATTATATTTTTGTTCTACTTGATTCTTTGTTCAACTATGAGAGGTGAGGTAACAATAGGGGAAGAGGTGAGGGCTAACCCAATGAGCAACCTAAGGATCACATTAATGCTCAGTTGGTTGCCTTGGTGACTCAGGCGGTTAATCAGGTTTTACTGCAATTGGTGGCACATGGTGTGCAAGCAATGAAGCAGCCATTAGAAAATCCTGAACAAGGGAACCCAAGAAATAATGGTCCAAACGAAAATGGTATGGAATAGAATGCAGATGGTCTTGATCAGCAGGTGGTTCCGATGTATATATGATTGAAGAGGTTTCATAAGAAGAAACCACAATCATTTAGTTGAGCTCCGACTCCAATTGACGTAGAGAATTAGATTACCCACTTAGAGAAGATCTTTGATGTGTTGGGGTGCTCAGATAATCTAGAGTGTTGCTTGCAGCTTATAACCTAGAGGAAGTGCACAGAGATGGTGGAAGGTGATAAAAATAACAAAAAGGTGATGGATATGTTGAGTTACTTAATTGGGTGGAGCTTTTTGAGGTCTTTAATCAGCAGTACTTTCAAGCTCCTGATAAAGAGGCCTATGAAGTTGGTAAGGAGCTCCTCAAGTCTTCTCACTTCTTCTCGTTTTAAGTATATGGAAAGGCTCTCATCCAACTAAGATGTCACCTCATATTGTCGCGGAGACTGATATTCAAATTTTGTCTGATAGGAAAAATTTGGAATCATAATTCTATCTTGACTATAGTCCCAAGAGTTTGGATAACCTTGATAGTCTAGATGATAATAAGTCAGTTTATCGTTAGCTTGTTCCTGGCAATAGACGTTCTGAGTGGACTGACACTCAAGATTGTCAGAAAATCTTAAGATGTTTGCAATTTGATCTTGCAATCGCTCAAGTCTTTTTTCCAATCTAGGTTGTTCCATCCTCCCAAGAGGCCATTGATAACAATTTTCGTCCATTACCTAAAAGAACTTAAAAACAAAATAAAGCAAAAATATATTAAATAAAAATATACACGTTCAAATTAAGACGAAATTGATTGAAATCAATATTGGACAATATTAGAATACTAATTCCCCGGTAATGATGCCAAAAACTTGTTGGTCAATTTCGCAATCAATAAATCACACACAAGTATATGTGGTCTAACAAGTAATATAATGATATGTTGAGTGTCGAACCCACAAGGAATTATTACTAATATTTACCAAGTACCGACTTTATATCGCCTCAATCTTTTTTGAATTGTAAAATAAAAGATAGTTGATTAATCTAATTAACACTAAATTAATAAAGCAAGTAAATGGCTAATGGCTAGTATCTAAGGCGCTACAAGCTAAGATCATAATTACCCCCCCTCACACAAGCATTTCGTCAAACACTTGGTGTGCAATGCTTCAATATATATCTTAACTCTCCCTTTGGTGGTAGTGGTATCGACAGACTGTCGACCGAGAACTCGTAAGTGTTCGTACTCCTCATCTAAGGTATATACAAACCTATCCTCTCTAATCTACCTAAAAGGGAATAGAATGGAAAGGATCATCCCAACTAGGCAATTCGACACATTTCTATGCAAATTGACCAAAGACAATGAATTCTAGCACATGTTCTCAATGAGGTCACACGCGGCGCACATGTATATTCCTATCCTATACGCAAATTATGCAGTCCAATTGTGTAGATAAACATAATCACGCGTCAGATATTCACGGTTTAATCTACAGTCCATTTCCCAATTTCTTATAGATTACCCAATTATTTACTAATTCCTTATCAATAAAACAATAAGCATAAATATCTGAGCCAAACCATATTGTGCCAACCATAGGAAAAACATAAATCAATTCAAATTAACAGTGGGTTCCATTATAATCTTAGAGCCAATATTCAGTTCATTGCTAGTAAAACAAATACAAGTAGCAACAATAACAACATTTATACATAAATAATTAAAGGAAATAATTTGAGAAGAATAAACTCTGTCAAGGCTTCTTCAATCTCCAATAAATCCCTTTGATTCACCATCTGATCCGTGTTACTCTTGAGCTCCAAGAATACCTAGTCTACCCCTAATCTACCTAATCTATATGTATAATGATTAACAAAATAGAAGAAAATCTAAGTAAAAAGGGTTTTAGAGAGAGAGAATATCAGAGATGAGTCATCTAACCCTTCAGGTGCTAGGTTATTTGGCCTTCTTGTCTGCCTTGGAACCAGAGGTGGCGCTGCAGTGCCGGGCTTTGGCCTTGAATAGGGGTTGTAGCACCAGGTCAAAAGTCCAGTCAATAAGTGGGGCTGCGAGTGCAGGAAGGAATCTGGGCGTTGCAACAATTGTAGACTATCCGAGCTAGCATTAAAGGCACCAGAGCACGGGATTAAGCACGGGAGAGGTACTGTGCAATGCCATGTTGTGAAAATGACACTTTTTCCCCTAAAAGTTGGAAATAACCTAATAAGCCCTGCAAACACATATATTAAGCAAAATAATAATAAAATACTATAAAAATGATATAAAATACGACGAACAAGTAATTTCTTAAGCATTAGAGGATCCGATTAGCAGGTAAAAATTCCACTCATCAAATACCCCTAAACTTAAGTCTCTACTTGTCCTCAAGCAAAACTATCTAAAAAAAATATCAAAAGTAAACTACAACAACGAATCAAGCTAAATAACTATATACTTGCATTATGGCTTCTAAGCTCAAAACAACTACTCTTAGAGAATAAGAAAATAATCGTTATGAGTAAGGGTTCAATTAATCTCAAGCTTAAGACTGTATTCGATCCATTCTGTATGTGTGTGTGAATACCAACTATCCTAACTAATCATAGCTAAAAATAAGCTCACACAATTGATCAAAATAAAAAATATGCTAACTTTGTAAACTCAAACAACATAAAGCGTTAAGACCAAGATACATATTCAAGAAAAGATCAAAAGGCATTAACATGAAGACATCAAAATTTGATGCTTAATTACCTTAGGCTATTTAGAGCTACCCATGCAATAAGCTTTCGATCAATGACTCTCAAGCCAGATGGCTTCAGGGCACTAGGTGTAGAACACCCCTAAAGATCTAATAACTCGAGCAATAAAGGTCACGTAATCAACCTTAAGCCAAAATAGACTTTTATTCTATACATTTTAACAATCAAAACCTTTAGGATGACCGTACAATGCTTAATTACATTAGGCTATTCAGAGTTACCCGTTAATGAGCTTTTGATCAATGTATTTTATGAGTAGGATTTATACCAGCAAATCGGATACTGTATGACTTAAATAATTGTCTGAATTCATAGTTTTTATGTAGTTTTATATAAATATAGTATTATTACGCTTAACTGATGTATTGCAGGGCTTTATAATTCTTTTCCAGCTTTAAAGGGGCAAAACGGTCAAATTTTATACACTGGCGCCGCGACGCCAATGCTAAGGTCAGATTCGCGCCATTGTAGCACTGGTCCAACCTAACGTCACCACCGTGGTGCAGTCATGGCTAATCGACCCTTCTTCTTAAGGCTAAAGACGAGCTCCAGTTTTCCCATATTAATGTGGTGCCGCAGCGCCACTCATAGAGTTATTGCCCGCTCCGCAGTGCCACCTCCGGTGCCCAGGCAAAAAGGTGTTGTGTTTGACCTAGCTAAAGGGAGGAGACTGATATAAAAGGAACAGGAAGCCTCTGCATCAAAAATCTCTCATAGATTAAATCTATGATACCTTATATCAGAGAATAACTTAGTTTAGTTTTTCTTATGTATTTTCTTATTCGTAGATAAACCTCTGTAAATATAGATTAGGGAGAAGTTTGGAATGTCCCTGGAGCAACACGAGCAATGAGCGACACGGATTGTAAAGCTTGATTTGAGCGGAATGCATGGAGATTGAAGGGCTTTTACAGAGTTTCTTCTTATCTATTTATTGTCTCTAATTTTGTAATCCATAAATGTTATCTTTATTGCTACTTATATTTTGTTCAATAGCTATGAACTGAGTATTTGCTATAAGGTTATAATGGAACCCTTTGTTATTTAAATTAACTGTCTTATCTCTTTGGTTGGCACAATATGATTTGGCTCGATATATTTATGCTTAATGATTCTTGCTAAGACATTAGTGATGATTTTGGTAATTTACATGATATCGACAGAAGGATTGTAGATTTACACCTAAATATATTGGCATGTGATTGTGGGTTTCGACTGCATAAGTTGTGGGTAGAATAAATATATATTTGTACGCCAAGTACGACCTATTTGAGAACTTATGCTTAAATCCTTGTTCTGATCAATTCACATAGACATATGTAAGATTGTATCGAGCTCGGGCGTTCTTTTCTGTTCTATTCCCTAACGGGTGGATCTGGAAAGGATATGTTTGTGCATACATCGACAAAGGTGTATGAGAACTTGTGCGTTCTCGGTCGACAAATTATCGTGACCATTAAGACCAGAGAGAGAAGGGTAGGTAGTTTGATGAAACATAGCGCACCAGGTGTTCGACAGAATTCCTGAGTGGGGTGAAGTTGTAACCTTAGCTTATAATTCCTTCGATCACCATTCGTTATCCATTTACTTTCTTTGATAATTAGTATACTTAGATTAATCACACTTTCATTTATTGTTGTTCGAATAAGATTTTAGCGATACAAAGTCGGTACTTGGTAAATATTAGTGATAGTTCCTCGTAGGTTTGACACTTTCCTTATCATTGTATTACTTGTTAGAACGTGTATACTTGCGCGTGTTTAGTGATCAGTTTTTTGACAAATAAGTTTTTGGCGCCGTTGTCGGGGAACTGTTATTCTAATATTGTCCAATATTGGTTTAAATCAATTTATTCTTAATTTGAACGTACATATATATTTCTTTTATTTGTTTGATCTTCCATTTTGTTTTTAAGTTTACAGGTAATGGACTATCATTGTTATCAATGGCCTTATGAGAGGACGACACAACCAAGCTCGGAAGAAGGACACGAGCAATTACAATTTCAAATTGCAAATGTCTTGAGGTTTTATGATAATCTTGAGTGTCAGTCTACTCAGAATGCCTACTGTAAGGAATGAGCTGACATTGAACCGATCTCCTATCATCCAAACTGTCAGGGTTATCCAAACTCTTGGGATTACAGTCAAGAGCTGTATCAAGATCCAAATTACACCTATCCGAATCAGTTTGACAACCAATCTCCGCCACAATATTAGGTTACGTCTTGACCCAATGAGAACTTTTCTGAGTCCTCAACACGAGAAGAAGAGAACAGGCTTGGGAAGCTTCTCACCAACTTTATTGAGAGAAATGAGGTTCGGATGGCAAGCCAAGAAGCCGCATTACACATCCTTGAAAATCAATTGGGGCAACTCGTCAATGCCATCACAAATCCACCGCAAGGCAATCTTCTGGTCTTAATTGATCTCGACGATGAAGCAGTAAAGCATTGCACGGTGGATACACAAGGAAAATGCGATGAGTCTCGCATAGTTGTTGAGGGAGACGTCATAGTGCAAACTAGCAAACCGGCGGAGTCTGAAGTTGGAGACAAAAGGATAAACAGTGGTTGTGTAGTCAATATTGATCTACAATTGGAAACCACGCTCCCGACTGTGGAAAACCTGGAGGGCCAACTAGAGCATGAAGAACGCTTTCAATTTAATGAAATAGGCGAATTAGTGGAAAATTCCAATGGCGAAAGATTTTTTGTGCTGAAGGATGATTGGATGAATGAAGGTAAGGAGAATGACCAAGCATCCATGTCGACCAAAACTTTAAAGGAATTGACGAATAGGTGGCATGAAATGGTTATTTTTGCTTATGAGCCGGATTGAACGGCACCGGTACAGTCAAGTCGATAACTTTAAAACAAGCGCTTGGTGGGGAGGCACCCCCATCTCAGTATCATTTTTATCTATTTTTCTTTACTTATGTCTAGTTATATTTTATTTTTGTTATGTTTACTTTACAAACATGGCTTCCAGATATTGTACCGCCATGTTGTATTGAGCATGTTTTTGTGACTGTAACATGTTTTACTGTTCTTTTGTAATTTTATACATAGTAGTATAGTTAAGCTAGTTATCATGTGTTTAATATATATATATATATATATATATATATATTTGTGTAAGATATGTGGGCTAAAACATGGCTTCTGTGCAGGAATTCTCAGAAACAAGGCTCGCGCCATAGCGCCAACATATGTACTGAACTTTGCGCCGCAGCACCAAGATTATTATCCATGTCTCATAGCTCGTGCCGCAGCACCAAATAACAAGGGGAATCTCGCGCCGCAGCTCAACCAAATGGCACTAGCTACTGCTAACTCGCGCAGAATCGCCAACCAACAAAGGGTATGCCGCACAGTGAACCTCACCTACTGCTAACTCGTGCCGTGGTGCCAAGTATAAAAGGACATCTCACGCACCGGTGCCAACAACAAGTTTTCAATTTTAAAATGCAGTTTTTAAGCGTGAGTTGTGTTACCTCTCCTTTTCTTGGCATAATTTAAGCAAAGAAGCGCCCCAACCATCGCCTCACAGCCCATAAACACCCTTGTCAATCGATCGAGTAGCAACCGAAAGCCCTTAACATCTACAATCACCAAAACAACCCATGAGCCATCAACAATTGCCTGTCAGAGTGCCAACCCACACAGTTCTCAAACTAGGGTTTTTCAATTCAAGGTAATTTTTTGATTGCAGTCAAATCAGAAACTATTGGTGAGTTCATTGTTTAGATTTGGGTTTTTCTTGTTACGTATTGGTGTGATTTCCACTGCCAGAAATCTGGTTAGATCTCTTTCAAGCAAGGTTTGTCCAAGTTAATTTTGAGGAGTGCAGTCTAGGTGTTCGATAAATTGCCTGAACCAAAAAGTAGACTGATTTAGGGCTGTTTTGGCTTAGAATCACTGGGATTTCATTGGGGATTTGTTGTGCATTGGTTCAAGGGTCGTTTCTATAGAGAGTGACACTGCTTAGGGACTGAGTTTGAGCCAACCCAATTATGAATTCTGTCACGGCACCAAAGAGGTAGCGACTCAATGTCGGAGGGTCTTCGTCCGTCGCGCCACCACCAACGGCTTGGGACAACACCAAGTTTATCAATGAAGAGGCCTAGAAAAGGTACAAAACCTCATTTGGCACACGAAATCAGATTCCTGAGCGGGGGTTAAGGCCCGACAAAAAGGAAGGTGAGCTAATTATTATGATACTTGAACGCAATTGGATCCATTTCACAAAACCACCTGCGTCTTCCATAGTACCAGTGGTTCGGGAGTTTTATGCCAACACCAATCCCGATGGTCCAGCTATTGTCCAAGTTCGGGGAAAGTTAGTGGCTTTTGGAAGCCAAGCCATCAATGCACTATTTGCGACACCCGATTATTAGGGCAGAGACTATATAGAGCCGGGACTTCGCAGCTACGATCTCGAGGATATCATTAGGCGGCTCTGCATGCCCAGGACTATGTGGAAGAAAAATGATTACACGGGGGAAAAGACCAGTTTCCCGGCTTTAGCACTCAGTCGCTACGGGAAGGCGTGGTTCAGCTTCATATATGCCAACATGATCCCGACCCGGCATCTGAGCAACGTGACAAAGGATAGGGTGATTCTGCTATTTGCCATTGTCACGGGTCTTAATTTGGATATTGGAGTGCTTATTCATGACTCCATTCTGAAGGTAATCAAGAGCAACATCGCTGCAGGACTCCCACATCCATCGTTGATCACCCGGCTGTGCAAGCAAGTAGGCATTCAGTGGGGACCAGAAGAGATATCCTCTACACCCATGACAGTTATTGACCACTTGACCATCAAGCGCTACTATGAGTGGGACGGGGCAGAGTCTCATGTCAGAGGCGAGGGATATGGGCCACCTATAGTGCCACCTCCTAGAGCAGAGGCCGAGCCCTCGCAGCCTCCAGACGTCGCTCTAGATGCAGTCCCAGCTAGACAAGGACTACTGGCTAACATCATGGCATCTCTAACCCTGCTGCATCAAAAGCATGACGCCGAGGCTCGCAGGCAGCAGAGGCACATTTCACCTGTGGCACAGAGGCATGACATTGCTATGCAGTACCAGGCTGAGCTGGTAAACACCATGCAGAGCATTTACACTGACTATTGTGGCGAGAATGCTAAGTTCACGCCATACCAGTTCCCAGAGCCTCTTGTCTTCCCACCATACCCTCCACCATCACCGCCCATTGAAGGTGATGAGGATGAAGGTGATGCCGAGTGAGCGATCTTCAGGGAAGCCCTCTTGCATCGATTAATTATGTTTAAGAAATAAGGGCATTGCTCACTTTAAGTTTGGGGGTGTTTTTGGCTATTATCTATTTATTTTTGTACTGCCATGTTAGGTTGCCATACTATAGTATTTTGTTATGTTTTTATTATCAGTATTGTGGTGCAGTCGTTTTGAACTGCGGGATTATGCTTTGATTTTTATCATCGTGGATGCCATGAACTATTTTTTTGGTTTTATTTATTAATGCTTCGATTATTATTAGCATGATTGTGGTTTATAGCCATCTTTTTGGTGCTTATATAGATTGATATGCTTGTGCCATGTGAATGGCCTTTTTACCCTATTTTTATCTATTTTTAAGCAAGGGTGTTATACATTATTGATTTTTGATATTATTGAATTTTGATTTTGGCTATGACTAGCACCAAATGAGTATGTCCCTCTTAGAATCGTGCCAAACATGTATGTACTAGGGGTTTGTTAGTTGATAAGTTGAGACTGTTATTGATCCGTCCTTCTAGCAAGCACCGACCAACTGTGTTAATAGTTAATTTTATTTTTTCGAATTTAGTTCGCGTGTTTATTGCTTTGAGAGTTTGTTCACTCTTATAAACTTTCATTTTGTACAAGGTAATAAAAGACTTAGACATTTATACAGTTTTGGATCCTGGATTCGTGCATGTTTAGATATATTAAAAAATAGAATAAAATGATAATGAAGATTGAATATCGAAAGTCTTGCGGTGGGTCGAGATGGAGCGTAAAACGCACTCGCCCATAAACGCAGGACTGATATTGAGATGGAGCATAAAATTCACTAGCCTTATATTCTTCAGTTTTTGTAAAGTCAAATTTGGGCTTATGTTGATTACGTGGCCTTTGCTGCTCGAGTTACTAGATTCTTAGGGATGTTCTACACCTAGTGCCCTAAAGTCGTCTGGCTTGGGAGTTACTGATCAAAAGCTCATTAATGGGTAGTTCTGTTTAGCCAAAGGTAATTAAGGAATGTACAAGTAAGATTTTACTGTCTTCATGCTAGAATCTATTGATCCTTTACTGCGCTTGTGTCTTATTCTTAATGCATGTTGAATGTTTAAGTTAAAGAGTGTACATATTAGTATTAACAATCGACTGTGCAAACTTATTTGAGCTATGATTTGTAGGACGGTTGGTCTCCACACACACACATAGAATAGATCGAATAAAGTCTTATGCTTGAAATAGAATGAACCTTTACTCATGCCTGTGTTTGCCTTATTCTTTAGGAGTAGCTTTGATTGAGATTCATAGCCACGATGCTAGTATATAGTTTTATATTCCTTTCACATGTTAAATTACTATTGTTATGTTTGTGTTAGATAGTTTGCTCGAGGACAAGCAAAGACTTAAGTTTGGGGGTATTTGATGAGTAGGATTTATACCCGCGAATCGAATACTGTATGACTTAATTAATTTCCTAAATTCGTAGTTTTTATATAGTTTTATATAAATATAGTGTTATTGCGCTTAACTGATGTATTGCAAGGCTTTACAATTCTTTTCCAGCTTTAAAGGGACAAAATGGTCAAATTATTACAAATATGCATGGCTCAATGCCAAGGTCAGATCTCGAGCCATGGCGCCTTCTTTGTCGGTCGACGTCACCACTCACTGCAAGTGGTGCATCGACCCTTCTTAAGGCTCATACTGCAACATGAGTCTGATTTTTCCATACTAATGTGGCGTCGCAGTGCCACTAATAGAGTTATTTCTCGCGGCACAACGCCACCTCCGGTGCCCAGGCATAAAGGTCTTGTGTTTGACCAAGCTAAAGGGAGGAGACTGATATAAAAGGACCTGGAAGCCTCTACATCAAAAATCTCTCATAGATCAAATCTATGATACCTTATATCAGAGAATAGCTTAGTTTAGTTTTTCTTATGTATTTTCTTCTTCGTAGATAAACCTCTGTAAATATAGATTAGGGAGAAGTTTGGAATGTCCTTGGAGCAACACGAGCAATGAGCGACATGGATTGGAAAGGTTGATTTGAGCGGAATGCTTAGAGATTGAAGGGCTTTGACAGAGTTTCTTCTTATCTATTTATTGTCTATAATTTTGTAATCCATAAATGTTATCTTTATTGCTACTTATATTTTGTTCAGTAGATATGAACTGAGTATTTTCTCTAAGGTTATAATGGAACCCTTTGTTATTTAAATTGACTGTCTTATCTCTTTAGTTGGCACCATATGATTTGGTTTGATATATTTATGCTTAATGATTCTCGCTAAGATATTAGTGATGATTTTTGTAATTTACATGATATCGATAGAAGGATTGTAGATTTACCCCTAAATATATTGGCATGTGATTGTCGGTTTCGACTGCATAAGTTGTGCGTAGAATAGATATATATCTGTGCGCCACGTGCGACCTATTTGAGAACTTATGCTTAAATCCTTGTTCTGATCAATTCACATAGACATATGTAGGATTGTATCTAGCTCGGGCATTCTTTTCTGTTCTATTCCCTAACGGGTGGATCTGGAAAGGATATGTTTGTGCATACCTCGACAGAGGCGTATGAGCACTTATGCGTTCTCGGTCGACAAATTGTCGTGACCATTAAAACTAGAGAGAGAAGGGTAGATAGTTTGATGAAACATAGCACGCCAGGTGTTCGACAGAATGCCTGAGTGGGGTGAAGTTGTAACCTTAGCTTGTAATTCCTTCGATTACCATTCGTTATCCATTTACTTGCTTTGATAATTAGTATGCTAAGATTAATCACACTTTCATTAGTGATAGTTCCTCGTGGGTTCGACACTTTCCTTATCCCTGTATTACTTGTTAGACCGTGTATACTTGCGCGTGTTTAGTGATCGATTTTTCGACCAACAGTCTCCTAAGCCAGATGGCTTTAGGGAACTAGGTGTAGAACACCCCTAAGGATCTAATAACTCGAGCAACAAAGGCCACGTAATCAGGCTTAGTCAACTAAGGTTCTTGTTATTTATCTTTTCATTTTTTTTTCATTTTTCAATTTTTTTTAACACAAAAACATGTCAAAATCCAAGATCCAAACTTGCATCAGAGTCTAAATTAGATTATTACCTTGTAATCACGTAAGTTAAACAGAGGTAATGTAATTTCAAAATAATAACCACGCAAACTATATCTAAAAAATCACTAGCTAGAACTGTTGGTCGGTGCTCATTAAGAAGAATGAATCAATAACAGTATCAACTACCGATTAAACCAAACCATCATCCACACACGCTTAACACATATCTCTTTGAAATAGTCATAAACTAACATGTTTATCATTAGCCACAATCCAAAATTTATAAATTATATAACCCATTCAATCATATAAATAGTTTAAATTAGGGTCAAACAAAAAACATTTTGGCCCAAAATATACTACTAAAGCAAGATAATATAGCATAAGGGCATCCTAATAATATCATGGCAAAAGTTGATAAGAAAAAGATAATAACACCCCCAAACTTAAATTGGGCAATGCCCTCATTGCCTAGCATTCAGAAATAAGTATGAGAGGGCTTCCTTGAGGTTTGTTCATGGTCGAGTCCTGAGAATGCTAAGGAATTTCAATGCCGCTTTGACGCTCACAAACCTTGTGCCCCATTACGGTGCTTCTTGGGAGGATCTAGAACTGGCTCGCTGGCGTTTAGAAGCCATATTAATGCACTTTGTTGCGGACCATCCGAATCATAGTCCATTTGTGCTCAAAACCAAATCAAAACTCATTGAGGCATTTCATCGAACACTTGGTGTCCGACACTCAAACTCAAGTGACCAAGGATTGTTTTAGAGATTTGAAACCCAAAAAAATTTCTCCAAAAGATGCCAAACAATTAATCAAATCAATCCCAAGCAATTCAAAATAGAATTTAAAGCTATAACTCAAAGCTAGGAAAATTTTCAAACCTTAAGAAAAATTAGAATTCAACTTACTTGGATAACAAAGAATCACTTATTCAATATTCCAATCCTTGATTTGAAAGTGATTTTAGGATTTTGGTAGCTTAGCATGAGTATAGGTCAAAGAATTTTTGAATTTGGAGACCTTGGGCGATAGGTGGGGTGGATTGGGGCGTTTGGGGTCTGCTTGGGGCAGAAATGGGGAGGCACTTATGTGACAAAGCTGTTGAGAATGGCCAACTTGACCAACCAATTTTTGCTATTAGCCCTGTAACACCAATTTTCCTTTCTTAAGTTGCGCTGCAGCGCTGGTTGTTTACATTTGAAATTGAAGAGGCGCTGCAACACTGTTTGTAGGAAAGATGGAGGCGCTCTAGTAGGTTGTCTTGATGGTGGCGCTGCAGCGCCACTCTAAGAGCAAATATTGGCTCCGCAACGCCAGTCTTGTAGCTTTGAATTATTTTTTTTGTGATTTCCTGCACAACCTAAAACCAATTTAACACATCAACTTTTAGCAAAAAAAATCTTTAAAAATTTTATGTGCTACAAAATTACTATAACAAAACTAAAAACGAACAAGACATAGATACATGGATACTCATAACTGAATTCAACTCAACATATACCAAAAACACTATGTCATTCCACTATATCTCTATACTAATATTATGGACGCAAGGCATACTAGACTTTTAGCGCGATAGAAAAGCAATAAAATTACTACTAAAAAGATATCACGATAGCAATGGAGTTACAACTATTATGCCAGCATGCTATAAATATTCCATTATTATACCAACAAACTACCATTAGCATGAAAATATACTAAGATAACTAAGCATGGAAACAAACAAACAAAACATTATAAAGTAATACTCAAGAAAAAATGCAAGAAATAAAAATTAAAAGGATACAAAATTTAAACTTTGCACTTGGGTTGCCTCCCAAGAAGTGCTTGTTTATAATCGTCGGCCTGACTCATCACATTTACTCTTAATTCGGTTAATATGAAAAGACAACCATTTCATGCCGCCTATTTGTCAATTCCTTGATGTTTATGGCAGACATGGATGATAGGCCACCCCAAAACTTCACTTCATCCATCAACATGAAGAATCGCTCAAAACTCAAATTATCAACTAATTCACCTTTCTCATCAAAATGAAAGCGTTCTTCGTGCGTTATTGGTCCCTTTGGGGTTCCAACAACCTTGAGCGTGGTATTCATATCTTTTTCACTAGTCTTGCCAATAAACCCACTCATGATCCTCTCTTCTCCTACCTCAGAATCCATAGATTGGTCAATACGTACTTCGATATCTCCCTTAATAACTTCGTGAGAGTCATCGTCTTTTCCTTGCGTATCCACTGTGCAATGCTCTTCACCCCCCTCGTTGTGATTAGTAATGACGGGTAGACAGATTTGCGGTGGATTCATTATAGCATTAACGAGTTGCCTTATTTGGCACTCGAGGTTCTACAATGAGGCGTCTTGGTTCACCATTCGAACCTCATTTCTCTCTATGAAGTTGGTAAGGAGCTCCTCAAGCCTTATCCCTTCTTCTCGTTTTAAATATATGGAAAAGCTCTCATCCAACTGAGATGTTACCTCATATTGCGACAAAGACTGATATTCAAATTATGTCTAATAGGAAAAATTTGGATCATAATTCTACTCTTGACTATAGTCCCAAGAATTTGGATAACCCTGACAGTCTGGATGATAGTAAGTCAGTTTATCGTCAGCTCATTCCTGACAGTAGGCGTTCTGAGTGGACTGAAACTCAAGATTGTCAGAAAATATTAAGAGGATTGCAACTTGATCTGGCAATCGCTCAAGTCTTTCTTTCGATCTTGGTTGTGTCGTCCTCCCAAGAGGCCATTGATAACAATTTTTGTCCATTTCCAGAAAGAACTTAAAAAAAAATAAAGCAAAAATAGATTAAATACAAATATACACGTTCAAATTAAGACGAAATTGATTGAAATCAATATTGGACAAAATTATGATACTAATTCCCCGAAAACGGCGCTAAAAATTTGTTGGTCGATTTAGCAATCAATAAAACACGCACAAGTATACGCGGTCTAATAAGTAATATAATGATAAGTTGAGTTTCGAACCCACGAGGAATTATTACTAATATTTACCAAGTACCGACTTTCTATCCCCTTAGTCTTATTTAAACAGCAAAATAAAAGATAGTTGATTAATATAATTAACACTAAATTATTAAAGCAAAAAAATGGCTAATGACTTGTATCTAAGTCGCTACAAGCAAAGATCATAATTTCCCCCACCCACACACAAGCATTTCGTCAAACACTTGGTGCGCAATGCTTCAATGAATATCCTAACTCTCCCTTTGGTCTTAGTGGTCACGAAGGGCTGTCAACCGAGAACTCGTAAGTGTTCGTACTCCTCGTCCAAGGTATATACAAAATAATCCTCTTTAATCTACTCAAAAGGGAATAGAATGGAAAGGAACATTCCAACTAGGTAATTCAACACATTCCTGTGCGAATTAACCAAAGATAAGGAATTCTAGTACAAGTTCTCAATGAGGTCACACGCGGCGCACATCTATATTATGACACCCCCAAATTCGGGTAATTTAATCCCATAGAATTTGGTGCTCACTATCCAAAACAATTACATCTAACTACCTGTTGGGCCATGATACTTTATGTAGTGGGCCGGACTGAATGGACTTATCCATTGGGTCATCACTATTGGATCCTAATGTTATTGGGCCTAGTCATCAGGCCGAAGCCAGTGGGTAAACCATGTTTTCATTCGGGCCTTGACCAGTGATGATGATAAAGATAGTTGTTGACTAATATTTCTGTAATGCATTAATGTGGATGAGATCTAGTCGGCCGGTGGTGGAAAATAGTGATGGGATAGAGCAGGTGGGTTGCATGCAATTGGCTGAGGTCACCGGTGGTGGGGGGACTGTGTCAGAGGAGAGTGGGTGGCACAAGAAACCAGATTTGTGAGTATATGATGGCAAAGATAGCATACATTAGGAGGTAATTGATATTTCTCTCTCTCGAGATACTAGATATTATTTTCCTCCATTGTTAACCTTATGATCGCCTGTACTGACTATCACGCCGGAGCTATCCCCCGACGGTCCAAGTCGTCGAGCTTCTGCTATTGTCGTGTTTACTGTGCAGGATTGGACTTGCTTTACGTGATTGGAGCGCATAGAAAGATCTTGGCGTTAACATTGGCGCTAGAAGGAGGGTTGTTTTCTAGTGTTCTTTAGTTTTCAATCACAACTTTTAGTTGTTCTACGTTGGAAGTTATGGTGAAAAGTACAACGGATATTCCTGAAGGACAGCCAATGGCTGTGAGTTCGTCTATACAACGTATCTCTGTCAAAGATCGTTTGGGTCCTTCAAAGAATGATCATGATAGTACGGCTTTCAAGCATTTTTAGAAGGTTCTAGTTCGAGAGCATATGGTGATGTTAAAAGAAGATTGGTTTTTGTTGCCGAGAAAGGACCTGACCATGTTCGGAGATGGGTAGAAGGCACACCGCCTAGAACTCAACACCGGAATGGTCAGACCGATAAGGCTTCCAAACTGGCTAAGATGACAGAAGAGGTAGATAAAGCTTTAGAGGTCCTTCTGAAGTATAGGGCAGAGATAGCGGAACAGATGCTTCGCATGGCCGAACTGCAGGATGAGGTGTCAAGTTATATTCAGTCTGAAGGGCATAGAAAGTCTAGAGATAGGAAACTAAGAAAAGGAAAGGAGCCTATACACTCTGGTCCTTTATCTCGAGGCCGACCTCAGGATCGAAGGAGGTCAAGAGCTGTACTCCTGAGGTATCAAAGAGGGCACCTCACCCTATCAGTTCTTGGGATCATGGTGGTAGCAAACGAAGAAGTAGGTCCAGGGAGTACGTACCCGAGAATACAAAGAAGGTACACCATCTTAAGTATTCTCACCGTAGTGACAGAGCTCCACACTGAAGTAGATCTAGAAGTCATACTCCCGAGAATCCATTGAGGGTACACCACCCTGTGGATACTCGTTAACAAAGAAGTCCTTCTAGAGCAGTGGGTTCGGATGGTAGAGGCTGGTCTACTCACAAGAAGAAGATTTCTCCTAAGAAAGAAGTCTCATCGCAGCCAGAAGGAGTGGACTTTTTGGTTAAAGAATTAAAAATGCTTCGGAAGCAGCTGGCCGAAGTCCAACAAGTGAAGGATACTTTGGGAAAAAAGGCATCTCCTTTTTCCTTGGATATTCTTAAGGAAAAGGCTGATCCTACTAAGAAACTCCCTCACATGGACAGTTATGATGGATATAGAGATCCCTATGACCATAGCCAGGCATTTGACAGGCTAATGGACTATTACAATTTTACCGATTCTTCCAAGTGTCAGAAGTTCGTGACGACGCTTAGGAAAGATGCAAGGCAGTGGATGGGTACTTTGTCTTCAGACTTGGTCTCGTCATGGACGGAGTTATGTAAAAATGTTCATGCTTATTTTGGGAGCAACAAAAGAAGAGGAAAGCCTACCGGTTCGTTAGCTCAAGTTCGATAATTTTCGAATGAGTCTCTGAGCCAATATGTGAAGCACTTTAAGGAAGCAGTCGGCCAGGTCACCGATCTCAATGACCTTCAGGCGGTTGGATTTTTTTAAAATGGTTTAGATCTGGTGAAGTCAGAGAAGCAGGTGAAGAAGTTGATGTTTCACCACCCAAAGAGTTTGGCTGAAGCTTTTAATAAGGCTAAAGGCTATATTGTGGTAAAAGAAGCTATGAATAGCTTAAAGCATCCTTCTTCGAACAGGTTGAAGGAGACAGACAGGGATAAAGCTTAAGGCGGTCAGAAAAGGAGTGGAGGGAATAATTGTAGACACTCGAAATTTTCTGCACGCCTATTACTGATATTGCAGGAGGGCAGATTCGTCTTTCGGAGATAACCCTGGAAGATAGCTTACATCCATTCCGAATACTACCGAAAGTCAATCCCAATCCCGGAACACACCCCGGGAACATCATTTCCAACCCCGGAACACACACCGGAAGGATCATTTCCAACCTCAGAGATAACCCCGAGTTTCATCTTTGGCGATAACCCCAAGGAGTGTTGTTGCAGTTCTGGCGATAACTCTGAAAATGCTTGTTTCAAACACATGCTATCAGCTTCAAGCTCAGACCTCCTGCCGAGGCACTCATTCCTCAGACCCGGAGCTAAAACTGAGAAGACAGGCACTCTCATAAGATGACCTTGCAGCATTCAAACACTTGCAGCAGTCCAATCTCAGATGTAACCCTGAGCAACGTCTACTTTCAACTCAAACCGGCCATAACCCTGGCAAAGAGTCAAATGTCATCTTGTCCCTTCAACAACTGCGCGTTGTCTCAACACTTGATACATACATACATCCAATGATGTCCCATAAGAAATGAGGAGTTATAATCTCGAGTGACTATTACGCGTGGTAGTACCTTGGATAGAATTTGAAGCTTGAAGATAATGGGAATGGACCCCTCTTCCTGACTTCGTACAACCTCTATTCCATGTCATTGTGTAACTCTTGACACAAGCGGTTTGAAGAAGGTCACATATACCTCGTCCGGATACTCGGATTGAAGTTCTGCAAGTTCGAGCGGATATTACAGTGCACGAGTGCACGTACTTTGAGATGACGGGACCCGCGAGGCCCGGATGCACCACGACCAGCCGTAGGTATAATCGCGGCTACCGCAGGTGTACCTACGACCATCATTCTATAAATATAGACGTTGGGGTTAGCCATTTGAGAGAGGAAGGAGAGAGAAAAGGTGAGGAAGCCCTGTCCAATTTACTCCGTATACACCCATATTGAGTGTTTCCTTAGTTTAAACACCTATTAGCTCACATATAGCTATACTTTTATCCGGCGGGAGCTGAGTGTTTATCCACATAGAGTCGTAGAAGTCTACTTTGGTAACTCACTGTAAGCCTTCTTACATTCTATAAAGCTTTCCTTCCATATTAGCACACACTGTTATACACATTAAGAGTCGTGTTGTGTGCGTTTTCCCGGACTTTGGTCCGTTGTTTTCATTTATGTCTGTATATATATACTTATATATAAATATATATGTATATATTTTATATATGGACTAACATTATCGAGTTATGTCTCGATTGAGCCTAGACTTATGTCTGGAGCGTTTACTTGCTTTTATATATATATATATATATATATATATATATATATATATATATATATATGTTGTCGGGATATATATCGATGAGCTCGAATTTTATATCCGGAGCATTTACCTACTTTTATATATATATACTTATATATATAATTGTTGTCGGACATATCCGATGAGCCTTGATTTACATCTGATGCGTTTACTACATTTATATATATATATATATATATATATATATATTTACATTTCGTCCTGCCTGGAGTTTACTTCGTGGCAGTTGATCACTTTTACAGCATTATTTACATTTTGTCCTTCCTGGAGTTTACTTCGTGGCAGTTGATCGCTTTTACAGCTTTATTTACATTTCGTCCCACCTGGAGTTTACTTCGTGGTGGTTGATCATGTCCATATATATATATATATATATATATATATATATATTTACCGCTTTTATATATTTACATTTCTGATCTCCCATGGAGTTGCTTCGTGGTGGTTGATCAAGTTTGTATATATATATTTACAGCTTTTATATATATAACTGCTTACTGTTTTCCATACAAACTACAGTATCATGTGAGCCTAGGAATCATGTGATCACAGATTCAGCCCATTGAATCTAGATTCGGTTCCTGTGATGGACATTTTTCAATTTGTAAAATGACTTTGTACATTATTTCTGATGTCTCGAATTTCCTTGGATGGATGTCATGCCCATGAGGAGTTCGGCACTGCTGTATATTATTTTCTTGAAGATGCTTCACATCTCGAAAATAAAAGCAAACAAGCCGAACATTTAATAATAAAATGGAAGTATCAAAGGCCTCAATTACTATTGAGCACAGGGTTTGAAAAACCTCTTTGTACAAAACTTAATTGCTATATCCTGTTTAAAACTGAATTTTTCATAGATTCAAACCCTATGTATATAGTTACGAACGAGGTACAACACTACTTCCAAATAATTGCAAATTGATCCACACACATACACACACATTCATATAACAGTTTCTTTGAAAAGTGGCGGTCACCGTGGCAACACGGATGTCGGGGGGTGCCTAACACCTTCCCTCCAAATAATCAAGCCCCCGGACCCAAATGAATGTCGGTTTCACAGACCCGTTTAGTAGTGTCACATCACTGGGTCAATGTGCAAACTTTTTCGATTGCGTTGGTGCAACCAGTTAAATACACCAACTGGCGACTCTTAAAGTCAAATCGTCGACATTATACATGTCGGACCTTTTTCACTTGTTTTTTCAAACAAATCTCACATTAACATGAGAACACCAAAGAACAAGTAACGAAAAGGGACACTAAAAAATCCCGATGTCGTCGATGTGGTGGCGACTCTTTGGGATTCCAAAGAAGAGGGCTTAAGCCGATATTACAAGCTTTTCAAAACTGTTATATGCTTGTGTGTGAATGTTGCATTTACATTTATGATGAATGTGTACGAATGCATTTTTAATTACTGAACTATACTATATCTATCTGCGATATTAGTGCTTCACACATGTCATCATTTTGCATAAATGGTGAGACACGTTGTATGTGAATGTATGTTGTGTGGTTCCTCCATCAGGAAGCTATCCTGTCGGTGTTTGATTAGTGGACTCGTAGGAAGAATAATTCTAACGGGGCTCAGGAAAGGCACCACCCAGATTCTCTCCAGTTGAAATACCGGATTTTCCTCCCGTCAAGTAGATTGCGATGATCTGGGAACCTTCATGCCAAAAAGTAGCGGGAGAAACCCTAAGATAGGTCAACCTCTGATAAACCAAACGCGGAGGAAAGTCTCTTCATGCTTTCCATTTTTAATTACTTGTAAAAACATTTACTTGTAATTTTATTCCATGTTCGTCTTTATGTAATGGAAAATATGAAGATTATATGTGCGTGCATGTTATCGATTAACACCTGGTTTTGCAAGACAATATTCCTAAAGCGGACATATTATGATAACATTTACATTACCCTGAGACTAAACTACATAAGTCTTTTGTAGGGAAATCATTGGGCCGATTACCCGCTCAAAATTCAAAAAGGCCACGAGCCTACAGCCAATCATGTCTTCGTTTGACTAGTCTAATCCTGTTTCTCAAGAAGAATTTAACGGATTAAGTCAGCAAATCATAAATTTGGCTATATTGGTTAAAGAATTGCATCAGTCCACTCAGGGTACACAGATGCCTCCACATACAAATCCTCTACACAAGGAGGAACACAAGGTCTAGATAAAACAAATCTAGAACCTCTATTGGATACGACCAACAAAGACCCTGAAAACACCCATCTCAAAAGAGATCCAGACAGCGGTGATATCAGGAAGAAAGTACTCCAAATGGAGGAAACTATCCATGTTCTCAAAGGGATTGGAACACATGGAAGTGTTTCATATGCTGACCTTTGCATCTTCCCTGGTGTTCATTATCCAGAGAAATTCAAAACCCCTGATTTTGAAAATTATGATGGATTAGGGGATCCTTATACACATTTGAAAGTGTTCATTGGAGAACATGGGTCTTACACAGAAAATGAAAAGCTCAGAATGCAGCTCTTTCAGAAAAGTCTGACTGGAGTAGCCCGTTCGTGGTATACCAAATTAGACAACTCAATGATCCATAGATGGGAAGAGCTGGCTCATGCCTTCCTCACTCAATACAGTTTTCAATCTTAGATGGCTCCTGACCGATACCAAATTACCAAGGTCAAGAAATAGTCTAATGAGTCTTTCAGAGAGTATGTTTAAAGGTGGAGGCGCCTTGCTGCTCAAGTTATTCCTTCCATAATGGAATCAGAAATGGTCATGACATTCATAGTTGTACATGAAGCTCCTTTCTATGAGAGAGTCTTACCTGGTATTAGCAAGCCATTTTCTGAAATGATCAAACACGGAGAGATGGCTGAAATGGGATTGAAATCTGGTAAAATTCAAGACCTAGCCGCTCTTAAAGCTGTTGCTGAGCACATCCAGTCCGGATCTTATGGAAACAACCCCCAGAGGGTCCATAAAAAGAAAGAAGAGGATGTTTCCTTGGTACTACAAGGTCAAAAAGGCAATCAAAGCGTGCCTATATAGAGGAGAAACTACTCCCCTCTTCAAGCACAACCTTCAAACCCTCCATTGCCTAAAGGTGGAGAAGTAAAGCATCCTTGAATGTTCACACCCTTAGGGGACTGGCTCGAGAATATTCTTGCTCTTCTGACTACTCAGAAGAAAATTGCACATCTTCTTCTGCCAGCCAACCCTGATGGGAGGGGTTTTAATGCTACTCGGAAATGTACTTATCATGTCGGAGCACCTGGACATGATACTCAAGATTGTTGGGCCTTGAAACACAAGATCCAATATTTAATAGACAATGGTGAGATCGTGGTCACCAAACCAGGTCAACCTCACCTGCAAGACAACCCTCTTCCTCAACATAAAGAAGAAGAGGTCAACATGATCAGTTGGAGCACTGGACAGAGTTCTAATTCTAATGGTGAATCATCCTAAACCCTTAAAGACGGTGTTGATAGATGGGATTATGCAAAGTTCCAGTTCACTATGGAAAGAAAGATGAAAGCTCTTTGCAAACAAAATGAGTAATTGGCAGAACTGGTGACCCACCAGCACCAAGTCACATGCCAATTAATTAGGCAGGAGCATGCCAATCTCCTTCCTTTTGTTATGAATGCTCCATACCACCTTCAAAAAGCGAAGATATGGAGGATAAGGTTGCAAAGAGAGCCAATGCTAAAGCTCGTCGGGATTTTTCCAATCAAAGGGAATTTACCTATCTTGGCCAATCTATGGAGGAGATATTACAAATGTTGATCTATGAAGGAAGAATTACCTTCCTTCTGCCTCCGATCAATCCCCGCTCAGGACGGTTCAATTCTGATGAAGTGTGTCAATATCATTCACATTCTCGCGGTCACAGCACAGAAGAATGATGGGCACTCTGCCATCTCATTCAGAATCTTATTGATAGTGGTGTCCTGCAAATAGCAGATGATTACACTGTGCAAATCAAGGATGGGAATGCATGTCCTACCAAATGGAAGGGATCAATAGTAGTTATATCTGAAGTGGATGATGAGACTATCAAAGTATTCCCCATACAACCAATTCAACTCAAAGAAGCTAACAATCCTTTGAAAGTGGTCGCACCAGAGCCAATTTCTTTACCTTTCAGACCACAACATCATGTTGTCAGCTTACACAAAGTTCCATGGAATTATGGAGAAGCTAAAGGATCCACGTCTCATATCTCTGCTACAGTGTCGAGGGAAAATCCACTGTATCTTCCTCAACGGGTTATGAAACCTACTTGCGAAGCAAAGCGTAAGGTTCCCATGTAGAAGATTGAAAAATTCCTCCACACTATGGGCCACAATGAAGCCAAGGTGGTTTTAAGCTTGCGAGAAGCTCTACACCAGATATCTATATTGGACTCGGTTTTCTCTTCCGAGGATCATCAGAAGATTTTACTGAAGGTTTTGGAAGAAGCCTGTTTACCAAAATCAGTGGATGTAGAAAAATTTCAACATTTGGTTGATGACATTTTCAACAACAATGTGATATCCTTCATTGATGACGATATACTGCCCGAAGGGATCGGTCATTGAAAACCATTACACATTACGGTTTTATCTTTCGGGTATATACTAGCTGGAGTTTTGATAGATGGAGGCTCATCTCTAAATATTTGTCCTTATGCCACCTTGGTGAAGATGAATGTCAATCTCAAGCGGATTCAAAGCAGCCATACGATTATTAAAGCTTTTGATGGATCCCGACAAAATTCTGTTGGAAAGATTGAGTTTCCAATTGAGATTGGTCCAAATACATTCAATGTATCCTTCCACGTCCTCAAGATAGATTCAGGATACAACCTGCTTTTAGGGAGATCATGGATACACATGGCTGGAGCCGTTCCCTCCACGCTACATAAACAACTCAAATACATTGTCAATAATAGTATAGTCACTGTCAACGCTGAGCCAGAATGTCCTGAACAAGGAACTCTACCAATCATCAGCTTCAATTCTGAAGTTGAACCAACCAGTTTTCATACTCTGGAAGTGAGTACCACGCAATACCATTCTATTGGAGCGCCACTTCCCATACCCAAGATTTCTGCCGAGGTTATGTCGGCCACTTAAGAAATAATGTCATTAGGTTATCAACCTAGACAAGGGCTTAGTAAAGATAAGCAGGGTATTAAGCACCCTATCCAAGTGTGCAGCCAAATTGGAATAGTTGGACTAGGTTATTCTGCCAATTCCAGTCACAGGAATCCTCATAAGCACAAGCCAGTTCCTCAAGCTTCCGTCGCACGACGATTTTCTATACCTTTACCCCATGAGCTAATACAGTCTCTAGAAAAGGTGACATCCCATGTTGTGGCCATGCTGTTTCGTAAATCAGTGCCAATCAAAGCTAAAGAGGTGTTGATTCCTGATCCCGAAGTGGAAGAAAAGGAACGAAAACATAAACATGACATTGCCTTGATGATGGCAGGCATACGCGTGATTGTTCATGATGAACATACAAACAGATACACCTCAGACGATGATTGCCCAGATGTCATGGTTATCATTCGGGAGAAGGATGAAAATAACGATCCTTCCATCACTGCAGTCCATCAGGACTTTTCCCTCGACAATTGGAGCAGCACTCCATGCATTGATCGACAAGGGTAAAATGGGCAGAAAAATCCCTCTGCCCTGTAGATAACTTTAATTGCTTATTTTTCTTTATAGTACTAGCAATTATTTTATCAAGTACATGCTAACACTTTTGTATGATCGAACAATTGCATATATTAAGTGAAAGCATATTCTATTTCTGGACTCTGAATTTTGATGTGCCTGTACTTGCTGATGAGGTGCCTTCTCTCCACAAGGGCTGTAAATTTGATTCAAAGTTGGACTCAGACTTGATGGACATCCAAGAGGACATTGAGACACCTCAGGAGATTAAGGAATGGGTCGTAGACAAACCCAACCCCAATCTTGATCAAACCACTTCTTTCAATCTTGGAACCTTACACAATCCTAAACTTATCCAAATTAGTTCAGACCTTACCACAAATCAATGAAATGACATGGTTGTACTATTAACCCAATTCCAGGATGTGTTTGCATGGTCTCATGAAGACATGGTGGGTTTTTCCACTAACATTGTTCTTCATCGCCTTCCCATTAAAGAAGGATTCAAGCTAGTTAGACAAAAACTCAGGCGATTGAAACCTGAGTGGAGTTTAAAGTTTAAAGAAGAAATTATGAAACAATTTCAAGCTAGCACCATCATGGTGTCTACATATCCGGAGTGGATATCCAATATTGTTCCCGTGCCTAAACCAAGAGGAAAGGTGCGAGTCTATGTGGATTACCGGGATTTGAACAAAACTTGCCTTAAAGATAGCTTTCCTGTGCCATTTATCCACATTCTTAATGACAACACTACTTAATACGTCATGTACACCTTTGCTGATTGCTTTGCGGGGTACCATCAAATTATGGTCGCTGAGAAGGACCATGAGAAAACTGCTTTCATCACGCCTTGGGGAACCTTTTGCTACAGACGATTGTCATTCGGCATCATCAATGCTGGGGCAACCTATCAGCGAGCAATGATGGCTCTTTTCCACGATTTAATGCATAAAGAGATAAAGATCTACGTGGATGACATCATTGTCAAATCCCGAAAGGAGGATGACCACTTAGACCATCTCAGAAAACTTTTCAACAGGTTGCGTAAGTACAACTTGAAATTGAATCCAGCTAAGTGAGCCTTTCCTAATCAGCCACAAAGGGATTGAACTGGATCCTACCAAAATTCAGGCCATCAAGGAAATGCCCATTCCTCAGACAGAGAAGGAAATACGGGTATTTTTAGGAAGAATCAACTTCATTAGCAGGTTCATTTCTCAACTCACAGCAACCTGTGAGCCAATCTTCAAGCTGTTAAGGAAGAACTCCTCCATAAAATGGAACGATGAGTGTCAGAAAGCCTTCCTCACAATCAAATAGAAACTAATTAACGCTCCTGTTTTGGTACCTCCCAGGTATGATGTTCCCCTATTCATGTACCTATCCATAAATAACAATTTCATGGGCTGTATGCTGGGGCAAAAAGATGATAGAGGCCAAGAACGAGCTATCTATTACCTCAGCAAAAGATTCAGCATCAGTGAACACAAGTAAACTCTAATTGAGAAGACTTGTTGTGCTTTAGCATGGGCTTCCATGAGGTTACAACATTACCTCCATGGTCACACAACCCATCTCATATCCCGTGTGGATCCTCTCAAGTATGTGTTCAGTAAGCCCATACTGAATTGTCGACTGTCCAGATGGTAGTTGATCCTACAAAAATTTGACATCATCTACGTGACGTAGAAGTCTGTCAAAGGTCAAGGAATTGCGAATCAACTGGCCGCCGCACCTGCAGGGGACTACAAACCCTTGGAAACATACTTCCCCGATGAAGGGGTGATGACAGTTTAGCAACAACATCAGTAGGATACATGTCGTACGTGGAAAATGTATTTTGATGGAGGTGTTAACGCAGAAGGTTCTGGAGCTGGAGTAGTTCAAGTATGCGGTACAGGGGAGCAGTATCCTGTCACCGTCAAATTATTGTTTGTCAGCACCAAAAACACAGCTGAGTATGAAGGTTGTATTATGGGGCTAAAACTTGCCCGTTCAATGGGCTTCAGGCGGTTAACTGTCTTTGGGGATTCCGAATTGGTAATCAGATAATTCACAAGAATCTATCAAACCAAAGAATTACATTTACTTCCTTACCATCGACAAGTTCTACAGATGGCTTTGGAGTTCGAAGAAATCTTCTTTCTACACATTCCTCATAATAAGAATGATTTTACGGATGCATTAGCAACGTTGGCCTCCTTGGTTCATATACCTGATTAGAAAAACATGCCAAACATCACGTTTGCTCTACAAAAAGCCCCAGTCTATGGGAACTATGTTGAAGAAGTATCGGATGAACTACCTCCCATCCACAACCCTTGGTATCAGCACATCAAAAAGTATCTACGAGATGGATCTACGCCCGCTGAGGCAAGCCTAACTGAGAAGAGGCGGATTCATCGACTTGATATGAAATTCTACCTGAGCCTAGATGCACTATACAAATGGGATGCAGGATTAGGTCTCCTCAGATGTCTGGATAAAGACCAAGCTCAAAGACTCATGGATGAGATCCATGGTGGAGTGTGTGGCCCTCACATGAGCGGACCCCTACTTGTTAAGAAGATCATCAGAACAGGGCATTATTGGCTTACACTCAAAGCTGACTGTGATGATCATGTCAAGAGGTTCTATAAATGCCAAATTCATGGAAATTCCATCCACGCCCCTCCAAGGGAACTCCACAATATGAGTTCGCCATGGCCCTTCTCAATGTGGGGAATGGACGTGATCGGGCCCATTGAGCCCAAAGCCAGTAATGGACATCGATTCATATTCACCATGATCGACTACTTCACTAAATGGGTAGAAGCAGCATCCTTCCCCATGGTTACTAAAGAAGTCATCATTGCTTTCATTAGAAACAATGTCGTCTGTCGATACGGACAACTAGAGGTCATTGTTTCAGACAATGCTAAGAACCTCAACAACAAAATGATGGAGGAGTTATGCAGAAAATTCCACATCAAACACCTTAACTCCGTCATCTCATCAGTCAAAGATGAATGGTCTTTGTTGAAGCGGCTAATAAAAACATCAAAAAGATCATGCAGAAAATGTCCGCCAATCACAAATGATGGTCCGACCTCTTGCCTCTGACTTTATCAGCCTACAGAACTTATATGCGTACTTCCACTGGGGCAACCCCCTACTCATTAGCCTATGGGATGGAAGTAGTGCTCCCCATAGAGGTGGAAATGGAATCCCTTCGAGTGTTGATGGATGCTCAGTTGGATGAACACCAATGGGTACAAGACAGGTATCACAAATTGACTCTAATAGACGAAAGGCGAACCACAGGGTCATGAACTATCTAGTCATGTCTCCGATAGCCATATGCACGCAAGGTCTGTCCAGCGGCAGCATCGTCAACCGTGTATACTCCTCCAAAGTAGGAGTCAACACCTAGGTCCCAAATCGGAAAACCTGCCTCTCCGATACCTAGAGCTCTAGCATACCCTCTACAAATCCTGTGGGAACCTAAAACATCAACATGATCATAGTATGCTATAGCAAATCATCTATGATCACCATGTCTGATGGTGATATACTATCATACCATGAGCGCGTACCAGATACCACCAAAAATGGTGGGGTATGATCAATACTGACTAATCGTCAAGAAGACATCTCATGACGGCGGGCCGTGTCATAAGACCATCTAGAGGTCAATGTTGAATATCTCTGGACATACATACATATGCATAACATAATAACATGCATGATACAATAGATGGCAATATGATATAGGGAATGGAAAACTATACATACATTCCTAAGTATATCATCATCTAATACATCTCTGTACAGCTAAAATACAGGGAAATGGGGCGAAGCTACCCAACATCTAACAGAGGCCTATCAAAAGAAATAACGAGAAATATACATTAGAAAAAGTTAATGGTGTCGATGTCTACATTATCGATACTGTCCATCTGATGTAACTCCTCCTGAGTCACTGGATTTCTATCTATAGGGATATGAGACCGATACAAGGGAGGATCTGCACCGGCAAAGCCATATGGGTCACCTGAGGGGCCAACGCCAGAGCTGGAAGGAACAAAAGTATATACCTCTGAAGGATCTCTGCCCAAATGCCGAATGAAAAGATGTGTCCGGTCCAGCTGCCGGGTCAATCTTTCAATCTGTGTCACATGAGTCAGATCTCTAACATAGGCTAGCCAATCCGTCATCATCACGGATCCTGGAACCATATCCCCCATAAACTGTGTGGCGCGGGTTTGAGCTCTAATGGTACGAGGGGTCCACCAATGCTGGAACATCTCCTGAGTCCAGGGGCCCTCTGACAAAGTATAACCATCAATCCCCAACAATGGGATGTTAATGACGGGTGACTGTGAAACAGGCCAATAACGCTTGGCAGGAGGCAAGATTTTCATACGGATCTCTCCTGTAGTGCTCCTGATAGCACGCTCTCCTAGATAGAGCTCCCATCCTCCATCTGTAAAGAGAGGAATCCTGCGGGTGGAAAGGACGTACTCAACTCCAGTCGGGTACCCATCCTCAAATCCAACTACCAAATGCTCTCCAGAGTAAGGAACCCATGTGATGACATCCGCTGTCAACAACTCCAGCTGTAGGAGACAATGAGTGAAACCCTCAGCAACAAGGACCTCCGCCAGTATGGAATGATGCCATCTCTATCCTCTTGGATTGGTGTCTAAACCTAACACACTCACAGGACACAAACATGGAAGCCTCTCATAGGACCAAAACTGCCAACACAAAGGCAACATCTGCTGTCAGTCAACACTCTTAACCTATACATGGGAAAAGACAAGAGAAATACTCACCAGCAGAAACGGGTAGAATCCTAACCTTGCCTCGGTCAAGCCCTGCGATCGCATGCGCATTCCACTAAGGACGTAGGCAAAGGTATAGGAACCCCAATCATACTCTCCTATACGATCCACATGTCGAGTGGCGCTGATCAAAGCGAAGGACACCGTAGAGGAATTATCTGCTATGAAGCAGCCCCTAATGATCATCAGGAAATAATTATCGAAGAATGAGATCCCTGACTCTCACATCATTGGGTATGGGCTCACTCAATAGCCCACTCATAGCATCTACGCTCAAATGACCCGTACGAACAGTCCTGCCCTTGAGCAGCTCGGCCGAAACTCCTAACAAGGATCTGATAGTAATAGGGTTAATATCTGCTGTGTAAGGCACTGGATCCCCTCCAAACTCCATACCTGTGATAAACTACCAATCCATCGACGTCATCATCACCTCACAGTCCAGCAAATGGAGTGAATGAGTCTGGTGAAACCATCGCTCAGACAATGCCCTGAGGTAACCCCAGGGACAGCGACGGGGAAGAATGGAGAAGAACATCCCAAATCCCCAGCCATGTACAATCGCTCTATGTCATCATGCAAAGCCTGATACATAGAGTGGATGCTAAACCAGTTCCCTCGAGGCTGTGTGAAGCCGGGAACCTACATCAAATGCATATCAACATCAAAATCCTTGACTCCTCACCAATAGGAAATAAGGAAGATTAAAGATCTAACTTTATACCTCATTTGCATGTAGGTATACTGAAGGATGCCTACTCAAGTCACAAGAAGATCTGGGTTCGCCACTTGAACACCTGGCAATTCCCTACGGGGAACACGTACAGCAGGAGCATAAACCTCGATCGGTATATCTTCCTCCTCATCCTCGACATTCGGCACTTCAACCCGAATGGGACGTATCACTGCCTCCACCAAACGACGAGGCTGTCTAACAGACCGACGTTGAGGCTCTTCAAAAGCCCTTCTCTGTACACCAGAAGTAGTCCTACGGGAACTACTCGGCTGATCCGGATCCATAATATCTGGACAACAAGTCTCCAAATCACCTCAGAAAGGGTGTGGTAAATTCTTACCTGGAGCTTTTCAAAATACATTTTATGATTACATGCATGCATGCATTATTTTAACATACATCTATAGTAGAGTTAAAAATGCATGACTACTCAATGCCTACATTTTGGGAAAATTTTGCCATAGCCCCCTTTGTAAATGGGACTATCCACATGCACATAGGCATGACTAGGTGGCCACTCAGTAGCACACCTATACACAGTCATATACATCCGACATGCATTATCACATCACAGTAAAAAATTCGGAAGTGTAGTCTAATTACCAGGATTGTTTTGCTTTTCTACCTTTACTCATTTGTCCTCATATAGGATAAGAAATGACAGTAAAAGGTGCCAATTTGACTGTTTCAAAAGTCAAATTTTTTTCTCATCATTATGTTCAGCATGGTTTAATACTAAAATTTGCTATGTTGAATATTTTTTATCAAGTCATATCAGCATGCATATTCACTACTATGTGTCTAAATGCATTTCATGTGATAAGCCATTTTCCAACGGATAAAAATTGGAAAAAATACATGCATATGTTACCAGGACAGTGAAGAAAGCTTGTACGGTGGCAGAATATGCAGAAAGTTTACTAACTCAGTAGATCTGAAGAAGAGCTCTCAGATTTCCTTCGTAGTGTAGCTTGAAAATGACTAATGAAAGTAACCTTTGGGCTTTACATAGCCACGGTTGGCTGCAAGTCCATCTGCGGCTGCTGCAGGTGTACCTGCGGCACTTCTACGTAGGTCCCACACCTCTATCTTGCTCCAGTTAGATTTGCAAAGGAGGTCTCACAAGCTGGAAAGGCCAAATCAGGAATAAAAATGCTACGCGATTAAGCGGAATAGCCTAAAATCCTGGTTTCTTACGGGTTAGAATTAAACCCCGCCATCTCATTGGTATTCGCCTAAATGAAAGGTATACTATACCGATGAACTCGGCTTTCACAGATCATGCTCGGCAATACCTCACAAAGGTCCGATGCCATCATTGCAGGGTCACAACCCTAAATCTCTTCGACGGGGGTTACAACACAAAACCACGAAATGCTAAACCTCCCCGGTGGGGGTTACAATGCCGAAGTTATCAACTGATGAAGTATCCCCAGCGGGGGTCACAACGCACATCCTTCAATCATCCACGTATCCTCGGCGGGGGTCACAACGCACATCTGTCAATCATCCACGTAGCCCCGGCGGGGGTTACAACGCACATCTTTCAAACATCCAAGTATCCCCGGCGGGGGTTACAATGTAATGCAACCATTGATACACACATAAATGAAGGTCAAGCAACCTTGACGTCATGTCAGCCGATGGCAAGTAAACCCATTGAAGCAACTTATACAAGTATCCCCGGCGGGGGTTACAACGCAATGGGATCATTGACACATACATCAATGAAGGTCAAGCAACCTTGACAATGCACCCAGCACGGATTTATCCGGTGATACACAAGTCAGCGAAGGTCAGGCAACCCTGACGGCGACAGACTGTTGGTAGTGACTCTGATAGAATGAGGGAATATGTTATACACATCCTCAAATAGACAAAGCTTTATCCCCACAGATCTCTTATACATAAGAGGTACCTCTATGAAATATAATCTAGTGTCTAGGATTCAAGACTTTGGTGATAGCCCGAACATCAACATCCTTGAAGACTTGGATCGCATGTCCAAGCCATCACTGATTGACATCCCAACAGGATTACCTAACAATCATGCATCATACATTTGCATCATGTTGCTGCATATAGTATCATGTTTACCCTACTTGCATTTCAAGTGTCTAGGATTCTTTATCCTATACATGCCTTGCATTGCATGAATATGATAAAGAGGGGCATCTGTAGACACTCAAAAATTTTCTCGCTTTATCACATCGACATTGCAGGAGGGCAAATTCGTCTTTCGGAGATAACCCTGGAAGACAGCTTACATCCATTCCGGATACGACCGGAAGTCAATCCAAACCCCGGAACACACCCCGGGAACATCATTTCTAACCCCGGAACACACACCGAAAGGATCATTTCCAACCTCGGAGATAACCCCGAGTTTCGTCCTTGGCAATAACCCCTAGGAGTGTTGTTGCAGTTCCGGCGATAACTCCGAAAATGCTTGTTTCAAACACACGCTATCAGCTTCAAGCTCAGACCTCCTATCAAGGCACTCATACCTCAGACACAGAGCTAACACCGGGTAGACAAGCACTCTCACAAGATGACCTTGCAGCATTCAAACACTTGCAGCAGATCAATCTCATATGTAACCCTGAGCAACGTCTGCTTTCAACTCAAACCAGCGATAACCCCGGCGAAGTGTCAAATGTCATATTGCCCCTTCAACACTTGTGCGTCGTCTCAATACTTCATATATACATACATCCAATGATGTCCCATAAAAACTGAGGAGTTACAATCCCGAGTGACAATTACACGTGGCAGTACCTTGGATAAAATTTGAGGGTTGAAGACCATGGGCATGGACCCCTCTTCCTGACTTCGTACAACCTCTAATCCATGTCATTGTGTAACTCTCGACACAAGCGGTCCGAAGAAGGTCACATATACCTCATTCGGATGATTGGATTAAAGTTCTACAAGTTCAAGCGGGCATTACAATGCACGAGTGCACGATTTTCGAGACGACGGACCATGAGGTCCGGATGCACACCACGACCTCAAATTTTAGGTATAACCACATCACGCAAGTAGTGTACCTACATACCATCACCTATAAATATAGACCTTAGGGTCAGCTATTTGAGAGAGGTGGGAGAGAGAAAGGCGAGGAAGCACTGTCCAATTTACTCCGTATACACCCATATTGAGTGTTTCCTCAGTTTAAACACATGTTAACTCACATATAGCTATACTTTTATCCTACAGGAGCTGAGTGTTTATCCACATAGAGTCATAGAAGTCTACTTTGGCAGCCCACTGTAAGCCTTCTTACATTCTATAAAGCTTTCTTTCCATGTTAGCACACACTGTTATACACATTGAGAGTCGTGTTGTGTGCGTTTGCCCGGACTTCGGTCTATGGTTTTCGTTTCTATCTGTATATATATACTTATATATATATATGTATATATTTTGTATATGGACTAACATTATCGAGTTATGTCTCGATTGAGCCTAGACGTATGTCTAGAGCGTTTACTTTTTATATATATATATATATATATATATATATATATATATATATATATCGCTTTTATATATTTACATTTCCGATCCCCACTTGAGTTGCTTTCGTGGTGGTTGATCAAGTCTGCATATATATATATATATATATATATATATATATATATATATATATATATATATATATATATATATATAATCGCCATCGCTTTTCATACAAACTACAATATCATGTGAGCCTAGAATCATGTTTTTCAATTTGTAAGCAACTTGTACATTATTTTCTGATTATTCGAATTTCCTGGATGCCTGTCATGCCCATGAGGAGTTCGGCATCATCAGATATTATTTTCTCGAAGATGCTTCGCATCTCAAAAATAAAAGCAAACAAACCGAACATTTAATAATAAAATGGAAGTATCAAAGGCCTCAATTACTATTGAGCACAGGGTTTGAAATTGAATTTTCATAAAACTTCATTGTTATATCTTGCTTAAAATTGAATTTTCTACAAAATTCAAACCCTATATATAGGTTCGAACGAGGCATAGCACTACTTCCAAATAATTGCACATTGATCCACACACACACACATTCATATAACAATTTTTTTGAAAAGTGGCGATCACCATGGCAACACGGATGTCGGGGGGTACCTAACACCTTCCCTCCGCATAACCAAGCCCCCGGACCCTAAATGAATCTCGGTTTCACAGACCCGTTTAGCAGTGTCACATCACTGGGTCAATGTGCAAACCTTTTCGGTTTCATTGGTGCAACTAGTTAAATACACCAACTGGCGACTCTTAAAGTCAAATCGTCAACATTATACATGTCGGACCTTTTTCACTTGTTTTTTCAAACAAATCTCACATTAACATGAGAACACCAAAGAACAAGTAACGAAAAGGGACACTAAAAAATCCCGAAGTCGACAATAATGATCGGCTGGAAGGAAACTCGAAGAAGTATAACGATAACTGGTGTCAAGGAGGAAATCGTCCACCTATTCCCACCCAGAAAGTGAACAAGGTATACACCCAACTAAATATGGATAGGGCTGTTATTCTGGATCAGATCAGGAACCAACCTTACTTTGAACCATCTCGTGATAATCTTAAATCGGGATCGAGCAATACTCGCAAATATTGTGGTTATCATCAAACATCTGGTCACGACACGAACGAATGTTGTAGCTTAAAGGATTTCTTGGATAAGAAGGTTCAAAGTAGCGTGTTGGTCTAATATGTTGCAGGGAGAGATCACCAGTAGGAACAACCGAATAATGACCGGTCTGTTCAGGTGGCTCAACCGGTTCAACCTACACAACCTGCTCCGAATCAGCCACCGAGGCACGTCGTTGATGTTATTACCGGGGGGACAGTAGGAAAGACGATAGGGAAGAAAAGATGTAGATATTTGGATTCGGTTATGTCAGTGGCGGGTGCGCTCCCGAAGACTGATAGACCATATCCACGGATGGTCATATCTTTTACCGATGAAGATTACCCTTCAGAGCCTATAGAACCCCATGAAGGAGCATTGGTGATTACTTCACATGTGGGTTAGATGGATATGAAGAGAATGATGATTGATAATGGATCTTCTATTGACATTCTATACGCACATACTTATCAGAGGATGCATCTAGATGGGTGAAAGATGGAGGTTGGAGGCTCCTTTATATGGCTTCAGTAATGATCCAGTCAAAGTTACAGGGACTATCGAGCTAGCAGTTATCTTCGGTATGGCTCCACAACATGTAGAAATAATGTGTAAATTTTATGTTGTGCATTTAGATTCGGCTTACAATGCCATATTAGGTAAACCTACTTTGACTGCTCTGCAAGTTGTGACATCAATTCCTTATTTCAAAATCAAATTCCCAAAAACATATTGGTTTGGTGAGGTGGCAGGGGATTTGGATTTGGCTAGACGTTGCTATCGGAATGCTGTAATTACTTCGGGAGTAGGGATTAGCAAGCAAAAACAAACTATGGCGATAGAAATTAAGCCCTGTACTGAAAGTAGTTCAGAGTCGTTGGTCATGCCAACTAGAGAGACAGAAGAGTTTGAGCTGGTTCCTAGCAAGAAGGATAAAACAGTGAAGATAGGTTCGGGGCTGCCGGAACCTCTCCGGACGAACCTTATAAAACTTCTATGATGTTATGTAGATATCTTTGCATGGGAACCTAATGATATGCCTGGTGTGAGACAAAAGATTGCGGAGCATAGGCTGGAAGTGGACCCATCAAAGAAGCCAATTCGACAGAAAAGACGAATTTTTGCACCAGAGCGATAGAGGAACATTGATGAAGAAATTGAAAAATTATTGGCTGCAGATTTCATCTTCGAGATAGATTACCCGGAATGGATGGCGAATGTGGTGCTAGTCCAGAAGTAGAATGGGAAATGGCGAGTCTGTATTGACTACACGGACATAAAGAAAGCTTGCCCAAAGGACTTCTATCCCTTACCTCACATTGATCAGCTCATCGATGCGACTTCGGGGTATGTATTACTTAGTTTTATGGATGTTTTTCCTTGTTATCATCAAATTTCCATGTGTAAAGAGGATATACCGAAGACGGCGTTCATTACGCATCGTTCGGTGTATGACTATAAGAAGATGGCATTCGGTGTAACCCCGAAAAAGCTTATTTCAACCTCTTGCAGTCAGCTTCAACCTCAGAGATAACCCCGAGGCACTTAGTTCCAACCCCAGAGATAACCTCGGGAGGTCAGGCACACCTCAAAGACAACCCTGAGGACAGTCAGCACTTACAGCAGCCCAATCTTCGAGACAACCCTGAGCAACGACTGCTACATCAGCTTAAACCTGAGATAACCCCGGTGAGGGGAAAAATTATCATTTTTCCATCTCGATCCCACATTGCGCCATCTCAACAACATTTCAACATACACTACACAAAGAAGTGTCCCACAAGAACCATAGCTCCAGTCTCGAGTGACTATTACACAAGACAACACACCAAATAGAATTTGAAGACCTGGGCATGGTCCTATCTTTCGGACTTCGTACAACCTCTTATCCCATGTCATTTTGTAGCTCTCGACACCGGCATTCTGAAAAAGGTCTTATACACCTCAATCGGATGCCCGAATTGAAGTTCTAAAAGTTTGAGTGGACATCGCGTTGTGTGCGTGCATGCGCGTATTTCGAGATCATGGACCTGCAGAGCCCGGCACCCAGCAACCGTGATGTGCATCTCATGCATTGTCGCAGGTACAACTGCGGCTCCCCCCATCTATAAATAGAGGGCTTGGGGTGGCCATTTTGCATAGAGAAAAGGCGAGGAAGCCCTGTCCATTTTGCTCTGTACACACTATAAACTGAGTGCTTTCTCATTTTAAACACTTGTGTGTGATATATTTTACTGGTGGAAATCGAGTGTTCATTCCATTAAAGCTATTTGAAGTCTTCTTGGCAGCCCACTATAATACTTCTTAAATTTCTTAAAGCTTTTCTCCACTTCTTGCACACACAAATATTCACATTGAGAGTCTCATTGTGTGCGTATGCCCGGACTTTGGCCCGTGGTTTTTTATTTTATTTGTATATATATATATAGGACAAATGTTCAAAAATACCCCAGATGTTTACACAGATGTCCCACTTCCACCGTAAACTAATTTGTTTTCCAAAAGTACCCTTAACATTTCAAAAAGCAGGTCACCCGTGCCCCTACCATTAATAGAAGACAAACGGGGTTAAAATATGATGATGTGGCAGGCTTATAAATAAAACATATTCTAAATAAAATAATATATATCATTTAATCAAAACAAAAAATACTAAAATTCAAAATAAAAAAAGCATAACATATTTACATCATTTAATCAAAATAATAAAATTCAAATTATTTTGCTAACTAATCAAAAAAACTAATTAAATAAAATAAGTTGTATAACATATTTACATCATTTAATTAAAATACTAAAATTCAAAAAATAACATATTTACATCAAATACTAATTAAAAAATTACTAAAATACTAATTAAAAAAATACTAAAATACTAAAAAAATCAAATTAAAAAATACTAAAATTCAAATTATTTTGTTAATTAATCAAAACAACAAAAAATCAAATTACATCATTAAAATACTAAAATCATTATTCGTGGCCATTTACCGCTTTATTTACATTCTGTCCCGCTTGGAGTTTACTTTGTGACGGTTGATCGTTTCTATATATATATTTACATTTTCAATCCCCATGGAGTTGCTTTCGTGGTGGTTGATCATTATATATATATATATATATATATATATATATATATATATATATATATATATATATATATATATATATATATATGACTTTTACATATATAATCGCTACATCTTTCATACAAATCGCAACATCATGTGAGCCTAAGAATCACGTTATCACAAATTTAGTCTCCTAAATCTAGATTTGGTTCCCGTGATGGACATTTTCGGCTGTAATCAGCTTGTACATTATTCACGGTGTTTTAATTTCCTTAGAGGACTCTCATGCCCACAAGGAGTTCGGCACTACTATGTATATTATTTTCTCGAAGATGCCTCGCATCTTGAAAATAAAAGCAATCAAGCCGAACATATAATAAAATGGAAGTATCAAAGGCCTCAATTACTATTGAGCATAAGGGTTTGAAAAACCTCTTTTACAAAATGTCACTGCTATATCTTGTTAAAATTGAGCTTTTATACAAAATTCAAACCCGTTGTATATAGGTGCAAACGAGGCATAATACTACTTCCAAATAATTGCACATTGATCCATACACACACACACACACTTATATAATAATTTAATTAAAAAATGATGATCACCGTGGCAACACGAATGTCGGGGGGTGCTTAACACCTTCCCTCCGCATAATCAAGCCCCTGGACCCTAATGAATCTCGATTTCACAGACCTGTTAAACAGTGTCACATCACTAGGTCAATGTGCAAACCTTTCCTCGGTTGAGTTAGTGCAGTCATTTAAAAATACCAATCGGCGACTCTTACAGTCCAATCGTCGACATATACATGTCGGACCTTTTCACAACTTGTTTTTTTAAACAAATCTCACCTAACATGAGAACACCAAAAGACAAGAAAAGAAAAGGGATAATAAAAATCCCAACGTCGAAAGGTGGCGACTCTGCTGGGGACATCCAGTAAGAGGGCTTAAGCCGCTGCTACAAACTTTTCAAACTGTTATATGCCTGTGTGTGAATATAGCATTTACATTTGAATGAATGTGTACTAATGCATTTGCTTAATGCACTTAGTGATTCGCACTATATCTACTTGTGTTATTAAAGTGCTACGCACATGTCATCATTTCCATAAACGGTGAGACACGTTGTATGTGAATGTATGTTGTGTGGTCCCTCCACCAGGAGGCTATCCCGTCGGTGTTTGATTATTGGACTCGTATGAAGACAAATTCTAATGAGGCTCAGGAAAGGCACCACCCAGATTCGCTTTAGTTGAAAGACCAAATTAACTTCCCGTCAAGTAAATTGCGATGATCTGGGAACATTCTTGCCAAAAAACCGCGAGAGAAACCAGAGATAGGTCAGCCTCTAATAAACCAAACATGGAGGGAAGTCTCTTCATACTTTCCCATTTCAATTATTTGTAAATTCAATTACTTGTAATTTCATTCCATGTCAATCTCATTGTAATGGAAAATATGAAGGAATATGTGTACATACATTCCCTTTTATATCCAAACATAACATGTTATTTTACAAACAGCTAACATCTGTTTTGCAGGATAATAATCCTAAAATGTTCAAATCATATAACATGCAAAATTTATACATTCCTTAAGACTAAATTACATATGTTTTTTGTAGGGAAATAATTGGGCCTGCTACCCGTTCAAAGTCCAAAAAGGCAACAAGCCTACAACTAATTATGTCTTCATCTGACCAGTCTAATCCTACTCCTGTCTCTCGTGAGGAGTTTGAAGGATTAAGTAAACAAATTATAGATTTGGCGGTTTCGCTTAAAGAATTACACCAATCTACTCAGGGTCCATGAACACCTGTACATACAGAATCTTCAGCACGTGGAGGAACCCACGGTCCGAACAGGGAAACTCCCGTACCCGAGTCTCAGTTGGACAAAACCAACAAAACCCTTGAAATTACCCATCTCAAGGAAGATCCAGACACCGGTGATATCAGGAAGAAAGTCCTTCAAATGGAATAGATTATTCGATCTATTAAAGGGATTGGAGCACACGAGAGTGTTTCATATGCTGACCTTTGTATATTCCCTGGTGTTCATTATCTAGAGAAGTTCAAAACTCCTGACTTTGAAAAATATAATGGGTTAGGAGATCCTTAAACAAATTGAAGGTATTTATTGGAGATCTTGGATCTTATGCCGAGGATGAGAAGCTCAGAATGCAGTTGTTCCAAAAAAGTCTGACTGGAGAAGCCCGATCGTGGTACACCAGATTAGACAATTCCAAGATTCATAGTTGGGAAGAGCTAGGTCATGTCTTCCTCAGTAAGTAAAATTTTTAATCTCGGATGGCTCCTGACCGGTACCAAATTACCAAGGTCAAGAAACAAGCCAATGAGTCTTTCCGATAGTATGTTCATAGGTGGAGGCACCTTGCTGCTCAAGTTATTCCCTCTATGACTAAGTCTGAAATGGTGATGACCTTCATAGACATACAAGAAGCTCCCTTCTATGAGAGAGTCTTAGCTGGCATAGGCAAGCCATTCTCTGAAATGATCAAACACGGAGAAATGGTTGAGATAGGATTGAAGTCAATAAAGATTCAAGACCTTACCGCTTTAAAAGCTGTTGCTGTAAGACCCCAGCTTTTATAAATAAAGATGAATTTTTTTTTATAAATATTATTTTTGAATATTATGGAATAAATTTGATATAATTTTATAGTTGTGGGTAATATTTATAAATTTTGCAAAGTAAGCAAGTTGTTATAAAATATTCGTTTGGTCTGGGAATATTCTTTTTGTTTGGGAATATTCAGACGACGACTCAATCATTGGTGGACCCCTATTAACGGAAGTATTGTCGTAGTTAGAAAACGACAAAATTATTTTTCTATAAAAATAACTACAGAGGTGTTACCATTAAAAACCGTTGAACTACCGGTAGTAAAAGTACAAAGAATACGCGTAGTCAGATATAATAGCACACGATATTGATTATCGATGCTTACGTGAGAAGTCACTCAACTATGCTCAATTATTGCTACAAGAATTCACGTGATCATATCTCTTATATTATTGATTCAATTATTGTCACAAGATCATCTCAGATAATATGTTATAGTATTAAATTATTAATCGAGACGACAAGTTATAAATGATTAAAATTGTTGAAAGATTAAATATGTGTTGATTAAAAATAAAATGATTTGTGGTAAAATTTATTCAATCCTCGATGTATATAAAGAGTCCATATGAGATTATCAGGTAAGACGATTATTTTTGTGGTAAGTTTGATTATTTAAGAGGGGGGCCCATATGTCATCATCTAAGAGTCCCTTCATCAAATAGTATTTACCTTTGCCAATGAATTATAGAATAGTAATTACCTTCGTGAATAGTAATTACCTTCGAATCAATAGTATTTACCTTCAATAATAGTCAATAGTAATTACCTTCTTCAATAGTAATTACCTTCTTCAATAGTAATTAATTCTTCACAAAGTAATTACCCTTCGCAAATAGTAGTTGTCCCTTCAATATTACCAAGAGTTAATCGCTTCTTTCTGTTCCAAGGGTTAATTACCCTTCAGCAAATAGTAGTTGTTCTCTTTAATATTACCAAGAGTCATTTTGACCTTCGTTAACACCAAGAGCCACCCTCGCTTTTTCTATAAATAGAAAGCTTATTCCTTCATTATTTCTTTAATTCATTGAAACTCTAGAGAGAGAAACTATAGAGAGAAAGAAGAAAAGTATTCTCGCTACTTCACTTTTCCAATATTCAGGTTTTTTTAAGGTAAGGGATATTATTTGTTGTACCCATAAGGGGTGTTATTCTTTCTTATTCATGAAGAGAACTTTTGTTATTCCATTCTTTATTATTCTCATTTGAATAACTCAGATATACGCCAGATACCCTATACTTGGTGAAATCCTCCGTTATTCCATTCTTTATTATTCTATTGAATAACTTCAGATACGCTGCATACCCTATACATAATCAGATAACGTGGTTTACCCTATACTTGGTGACATTCTTCTATTATTCTCGTTGAACATCCTCGTCTGTGGTGTTTTACACCCGGACTCGGTTCCGCTTCTTTATTATTATTCTGTTGGAACATCCTCGCATGTGTTTTACACCGACCGGTTCCTTCTTTATCATTCTCGATGGAATATCCTATCGTGTGTTTTACACGGATCCGGTTCCATCTTTATTATTCTCGTTGAACATCCCGCTTTGGTGTGAATTTCACCGACCGTTCCGTTATTATTATTCTCGTTGAATAACTCGTCATGCCAAGTACCGCATGCATGGTGATTTCTTTGTTATTCCATTCTTTATTATACCCAATTGGTTAAAACTTTGACTTCTATACTCCATGAAATTAGTAGAATATTCTTGATATTTGCGTTTCATCCAAAGATCTTTTCATGGAAATATTCTTTCGATCATTCTTGAATTTTACTCTACAAAGCAAAGATCATGTTGACAATTTGGACGTTATTAGTTCCCTAATAAATTAATTCGTGAACTTGTTTTAGTGAATTATTATGTCATTGTCATCATCCTCATGTTATATTATGTTATCTTTCGCTTACGTGCATAGATGAACTTAGTATGATTATGACCGTAGATCATTCTAAGATAATCACGGCTTGATATAAATGATGTGACAAAAGTCCTCAAAGGTTCTGTAATGCAGTTGATGGATAGTTTTTGGTATGATTATGACCGTGGGTGATTCTAAGATAGTCGCATGACCATTGATAATTTGATGAAAATCCTGACCGTGGTTATGTGGATGATTAGATATTGTGGTTTATTCATTAAACCGAGTCTTAGTGATAAAAATTGATGAAAACCTTTTAAAACCTAAAAGATAGTAGACTTTATTTTCTACTTGACTCTTTTAATGGATCAGATATTCCATCGCAGCTTAAACGGTTGTCTATTGTATTTTATCGCTTTAACATTGTTCAAGACTATTGATAATTTATTCTCGCATTATCTTAGTTATAATATTTCATCGGGCTAGTTGAGCTCACCCTTTCTTTCACCGTTCTCTTCGTGAAATGAGAATATAGCCGGGATTTAGCCGGAAAAAGAGTGATGGTCCGAAGATAGCATTAGTAGTCCTCACTATTCTCGTTAAATAGTGTGATAATAAATGTAATGAGGACTCTTTCGAGTATGGATATTATCTAAATGACAATATTCCTATTCAAACTCTCGCTTTATGTATTGTCGTATGTTATACGCATGTATGTATAATTAAGTTTGTATTTAAATTTATGTACCATGTAAGTGGCGACCCAAGATGGGTGACGATACCTAATTTTGGGGCGCACAGTTGGTATCGTAGCTTAGGATATGATCCCGGCTAAGATGTGAGACTAGAACTAGGAGGGAGAGATAGGGAATTCTTCGCTAGTATGACCTACCTAAGTTTATTTTGTATTTGATTGGCTCACGAGTATAGTGATAATATGTCGTATGTCAATTAACCCTTATTTTGTGGCAAAGTGTTTGAAAATGGCATCCGAGAATGTTGAGAATAGCAATGGAGCATGTGAGATCGTTGATTCTCCACAGATCAATAATCGTGACAATGTGCAATTGGATGGCGATAATCCTCCTATAAACAACAACACCGATCAATCGATTTAACGACCAGACGCTTAAGAGGTTTTAGAATTCATGCAACATCAAAGTAAAGCGATCCCAAAACGTAGGTGGAAACACGAAAAACTCTCTCAAGGTCACCGCTAAACAATTCAAGGAGCTGGGACCACCGGAGTTTAAGGGAGAGCCAAAACCACTTCAAGCGGAAGCATGGATAAAGCAGATTACCAAGATATTTGATGTCTTGGGATGCTCCGAGGAGCAAAAGGTTCCTTTCACGCCTTTTATGTGCAAGTGAGAGGCAGACATCGGTGGGAATCCAGAAACGACTCAACTCATTCAGATCAAGATATCTTGGGAGAAGTTCCAGAGTTGCTCAACGATAAATACTTTCCGAAAGTATTCGCCATATGAAGGAGGTGGAGTTTATCAAGTTGGAACAAAACAATATGACCGTGTCGCAATACGAGGCAAAATTTATGAGTTATCACGATTTCGCCCCACTTGGTGGATAATGAAGAGAGAATGGCGCTAATGTTTTTAAGAGGTTTGAAGTCGAGATACGCCAACATCTTATTTTTCATAAACCGTGTTTGTATTCAGATGTTGTAAATAGGGCTCGATTAGTGGAGCGCGATAACGAGTCAACGCAACTAAAAGAGAGCAAAAAGCAAAAATTATAATACCAAATGAGAGTAGTCATCAAGCTTGTGACAACAAGCGTGGAGGGGAATCAATGTGGCGATATGGTAACCACTTCGGTGGTAATCGTGGTCAAAGCAATAAGAATGGACATTTCAAGAAAAGGAGATTCAACAATGATGGAAAGACGTCAAGACCAAAGACCCGTTGTTAAGGAAGGAGAAAGACCACCTATCATATGCTTCAAATGCGAGGAGAGGGACACATCATCCGAATCGCGCCATGCCGCCCAAAGCATGTTATAATTGTGGAAGAGAAGGTCACTTAGCTCGATTTTTTCATTTCATCAAGACAAATTCAACTAGGATGGAGGCACCAAAGGTCGTCCCTGCATAAACCAAAGCCTAGAGTTTAAGAGAGAGCATTTTTTTTTTCTCGTGACGAGGAACCCGAATAAAATTATCACGGGTAAGTTAATCATAAGCTCTCATAAGTCTATACCGTGTTAGATACCGCTTCTACCCACTCTTTTATTTCACCTAGTTGTGTTCAACGCTTAAATTTGACTCAAGAAGTTAAACTTTGACTTATCGTTGAAACTTCGTTAGTAGAGCCTTCTTATCGCTACTATTTTTAAATCTTGTTTGATTCAAATAAACATTTTCACGCTACTCGTCGATCTTATCTTTTGAAAATATTTGCCTTTGATGTGATTTTAGGAATCAATTGGTTAACTACTCATCATGCTTTTTGTAAGGTTGTTAGCTTTTTATATTCATAACCAACTTGTTGTGTAATTCAAGTAACCAAACTACTAAAGTCAATTATCATCATATCAAGCCATAAGTAAAGAGCCCCGAACCTTTCGTTGTTGACTTCCTTGTGTGGAATGCAATCAAGCCGACTTTCTGAGAGGCAACATCGTGAATGAAGATGGCAAGTTTATAGGTATCATTGTGAGGTGCTATCTAGGTTAAGGGATAGAAGTCACATTAGTATCAATGTGACGACTATCCAAGTCTTGGATGAGAGTCACAGCTTTGAATGATATTTCTATTATTAATAAATTTTTCTGGCGATTCTTGAAGACTTCTTAGCCTACTTAGAAGGTGAAATCGAATTTTGTATTGACCCCAAAGATAAAACCCATTTCTTAAACCCTCAAATATTTCTTCAACTAAAATGAGCAGCTTTACGTGGTTTATGATGAAAGTCATAATAAAAGCATTGGACTAATGAAAATCATGGGTATACGTGGTATTAGTAAGTGTTATGATGAGTTATGTTGGTTAGTATGTGAAAACATGAAAGTTTCTTAAAAATCACAAGGAGTTAAAACCGATTTTGGTGAAAAACGAATATGAAATTCAATCGACCAAATCTCCTATTATATTTTGAATTTTTGAGTGTGGGTAAGTCCTAGAGTTAGATCTATGAGTTACCTAACTAATCCAAGTGGAATCAATGAAAAGGTGTTGTAGATTTTCGTGTGGACTGATTTTAGCAAAGGAGTCAAAACTTCAAAATGTCCAAAAAGTCGCTGCCACGTTTTTGTAAGGGCTGTTTTGGCCACTTAATTAGTGAGAAAAATTCAGGCCTTTTGGGACATAAAAGTATATGGTATAAAGAACATCGTGTCCAAAAATGAGCTCATTCCGACTTAAAATGAGCAAGTTATGACCATTTCAATATTTAGGTTTTTTGATGATGAAAATGCTATAACCGGAGTTCTATAACTCCGATGACCATGAAATTTAAATCGAGGCTCACATTAACATGTGTAAGGTCCTGCCAAGATTTGGGAATTTTTGGAGTTAAACTTGAGGTAGCTAATTTCTTAAGGAATTAATTAGAAATTGATTTTTGAAAAATAGTAAATGAATTTTAAAAATTCGAGAAAAAATATATTTTCATTATGGGATTATATTATGCTAAATCCCGTAAAAGAAATATTTTTGGAACTGATTTGATATTTTTCATAAAAATAGTTTAGTTACTTAAATATATGAGTTAAATATGTTATGTGAAGTAACAAAATTGGAAAATAGGATTTTATGGCTAGAGAATCCTATATGTAGTATATGCATATTTTTTGATGAGGGATTTGATAATTGATGATGATATCTTATGAGTATGGCATTTTGAATGATTAAATGCATTATATGGTAAAGCGTAAACAATTGAAATAAATTGTTTATAAATTTAAGAAGTGATTAAAATATTGTTATAATATTAATGATATTAGATTATAAGATTATTAAGTGATTGATAACATGGGGATATTCTTGAATCCCGGATAAATTATATTATAAATGTTTAATATTTATCCTTTATCTCATTTGATTGATTCTTTATATCATTATCCTCACGCTTATATTACGTTGAAAGTCATCGTGGCCTCAGAAGTGCATAGATGGACTTGGTATGATTATGACCGTGGATTGTTGGGTATAATAATCATAACCGTAATTGAAAACACGATTATCTTTGGTCAGTAGTGCATGGATAATTTGTGGTCGGATACTAATGAATACACGATTATCTTTGGTCGTAGTGCATGGATAATTTGTGGTCGTGATACTAATGAATACACGATTATCTTTGGCAGTAGTGCATGGATAATTTGTGGTCGTGATACTAATGAATACACGATTATCTTTCGTCAGAGTGCATGGATAATTTGTGGTCGTGATACTAATGAATACACGATTATCGATTCGCCGTAATGCATGGATAATTTGTGGTCGGATACTAATGAATACACGATTATCTTTCGTCAGTAGTGTATGGATAATTCGTGGTCGTGATACTAATGAATATCCTTGGCCCGTAGTTAGTGTGGATGATTCGATGATATGGATTAATTATCGAATGAGTCTCAAAGAATGAAATATTAATTCATGGATGTGGTAAAAGTCATCTTTCGTCAGTAGTGCATTGATAGACTTGGTATGATTATTACGATCAAGGATTATTTGGTATAATCATGATCAGATTGAAAACACGAATATCCTGGCCAAGAAGTGGATGGATAATTCGTGGTCGTGATACTATTAAGTCGCGTCTCAAAGATTATTGGTTTTATAAATTTGTATATCTTTAGCTTTGTAGTGCAAAGATGAATTGTTAATGAATATCTTTGGCGGATCAGAAGATGAATTTAATATTTTTAACGATAAAGGTATTCAAGGTATCCTCACCTCTTTATCATATCAGTATCGCACTCTAATTTCGAGGGCTTAAATTTCATAAGAATGGGAGGTTGTAAGACCCCGCTTTTATAAATAAAGATGAATTTTTTTATAAATATTATTTTTGAATATTATGGAATAAATTTGATATAATGTTATAGTTGTGGGTAATATTTATAAATTTTGCAAAGTAAGCAAGTTGTTATAAAATATTCGTTTGGTCTGGGAATATTCTTTTTTTTGGGAATATTCAGACGACGACTAATCAATCATCAGTGGACCCCAAAACCAAGTATTGTCGTAGTTAGAAAACCACAAAATTATTTTCTATAAAAATAACTACAGAGAGATGTTACCGTTAAAACCGTTGAACTACCGGTAGTAAAAAAGTACAAAAGAATACGCGCAGAGTCAGATAAGTATAACACGATATTGATTATCGATGCTTACGTGAGAAGTCACTCAGCTATACTCAATTATTATTACATAAAGAATCACGCGATCATATCTCTTATATTATTGATTCAATTATTGTCACAAAGATCATCTCAGATAATATGTTATAGTATTAAATTTTTAATTGAGACGACAAGTTATAAATGATTAATAATTGTTGAAAGATTAAATATGTGTTGATTAAAAATAAAATGATTTGTGGTAATATTTATTCAATCCTCGATGTATATAAAGAAGTAAGTTATGAGACGTTTGTGGTAAGTTTGATTATTTTATGGGGGGCATATGTCATCATCTAAGAGTCCTTCATCAATAGTATTTACCTTTGTGAATAGTAATTACCTTCGTCAATAGTATTTACCTTCGTATTTACAATAATAGTATTTACCTTGTCAATAGTAATTACCTTATGAATAGTAATTTCTTTAATAGTAATTAACTTCATCAATAGTAATTACCTTCGTCAATAGTAATTACCTTCACAATAGTAATTACCCTTCGCAAATAGTAGTTGTCCCTTCAATATTACCAAGAGTTAATCGCCTCTTCTTGTTCCAAGGGTTAATTACCCTTCGCAAATAGTAGTTGTCTCTTCAATATTATCAAAAGTCATTTGACCCTTCATAAGACCAAGAGCCACCCTCGCTTTTTTTCTATAAATAGAAAGCTCATTCCTTCATTATTTCTTACTTAATTCATTGAAACTCTAGAGAGAGAAACTATAGAGAGAAAGAAGAAAAGTATTCTGCTACTTCACTTTTCCAATATTCAGTTCTTTTAAGGTAAGGGATATTATTTGTTGTACCCGTAAGGGGTGTTATTCTTTCTTATTCATGAAGAGAACTTTTGTTATTCCATTCTTTATTATTCTGTTGGAATAACCTGTATACGCGGCATACCCTATACTTGGTGAAATCCTCTTGTTATTCCATTCTTTATTATTCGTTGAATAACTCAGATACGCCAGATACCCTATACATAATCAGATAACGTGGTTTACCCTATACTTGGTGACATTCTTCTATTATTCTCATTGGAACATCCTGTCTGTGTTTTACATCGGACTCTGGTTCCGTCTTTATTATTTCGTTGGAACATCCCATGCGTGTGTTTTACACCGGACACGGTTCCATTTTTTATTATTCTCCGTTGGAACATCCATGCGTGTCAGGTTTTACAGGACCGGTTCCGCTTCTTTATCATTCTCGTTGGAATATCCTATCGTGTGTTTTACACCGGATCCGGGTTCCATCTTTATTATTCTCGTTGGAACATCCCGCTTGTGTGAATTTCACCGACCGGTTCCGTTATTATTATTATTCGTTGAATAAACCTGCCTAATAAGTACCGCATGCATGGTGATTTCTTTGTTATTCCATTCTTTATTATACCCAAATTGGTTAAAACTTTGACTTCTATACTCCATGAAATTAGTAGAATATTCTTGATATTTGCATTTCATCCAAAGATCTTTTCATGGAAATATTCTTTCGATCATTCTTGAATTTTACTCTACAAAGAAAGATCATGTCGACAATTTGACGTTATTAGTTCCCGAATAAATTAATTCGTGAACTTGTTTTAGTGAATTATTATGTCATTGTCATCATCCTCATGTTATATTATGTTATCTTTGGCTTATGTGCATAGATGAACTTAGTATGATTATGACCAGAGATCATTCTAAGATAATCACGGCTTGATATAAATGATGTGACAAAAGTCCTTAGTGGCCTGTGAATGCGTTGATGGATAGTTTTTGGTATGATTATGACCTGTGGGTGATTCTAGATAGTCGGGACCATTGATAATTTGATGAAAATCCTTGATCGTGGTATGTGGATGATTAGATATTGTGGTTTATTCATTAAACCGAGTCTTAGTGATAAAAATTGATGAAAACCTTTTAAAACCTAAAAGATAGTAGATTTTATTTTCTACTTGACTTTTTAATGGATCAGATATTCACGCAGCTTAAACTGGTTGCCTATTGTATTTTATCGCTTTAACATTGTTGAAGACTATTGATAATTTATTCTCGCATTATCTTAGTTATAATATTTCTTCGGGCTAGTTGAGCTCACCCTTTCTTTCACCGTTCTCTTCGTGAAATGAGAATATAGCCGGGATTTAGTCTGGGAAAAGAGTGATGGTCCCGAAGATAGCATTAGTAGTCCTCACTATTCTGTTAAATAGTGTGACAATAAATGTAATGAGGACTCCTTGAGTATGGATATTGTCTAAATGACAATATTCCTATTAGAACTCTCAGTTTATGTATTGTCGTATGTTACACGACAGATGTATAATTAAGTTTGTATTTGAATTTATGTACCATGTAAGTGGCGACCCAAGATGGGTGACGTATAGCTAATTTTGGGGGCGTCACAGTTGCTGAGCACATTAAGTCTGGAAGTTATGGAAACAACCCTAGGAGGATCCATAAGAAGAAAGATGAGGATGTTTCCTTGATACTACAAGGACAGAAAGGCGTTCAAAACATGCCTATCTAGAGGAGAAATTACTCCCCCTTTCAAGCACATTCTTCAAACTCTACATTGCTAAAAAGTGGAGAAGTTCGACGCACTCGAGTGTTCACACCCTTAAGGGACACACTTGAGAATATTCCCAATATTTTGACAACTCAGAAGAAAATTACGCATCTTCTTACACCAACCAACCCGAATGGGAAGGGTTTCAATGCTAACAGGAAGTGTGCTTATCATTCTGGAGCTCCAAGACATGATACTCAGGATTTCTGGGCCTTGAAACATAAGATCCAGGATTTGATTAATAATGGTGAGATCGTGTTGACTAAACCCGACCAACCTCATGTGCAAGACAACCCTCTTCCTCAACACAAATAAGAAAAGGTTAATATAATTAATTAGAGCAATGGACTGAGTTCCAATTACGGTGGTGAATCCTCTCAAACCAGCAAGGATGGTGCTGATAAATGGGATTATTCATAGTTCCAGTTTATGATGGAACAGAAAATGAAGGCTCTGTGTGAGCAAGTTAACCAATTGGCAGAACTGGTGATCCATCAGCACCAAGTCACACGCCAATTAGTAAGCCAGGAGTATGCTAGTCTCCTTCCTCTTGTTACGAATACTCCACCATTGACTCCAGAAAGTGAAACTATGGATGATAAAATTGTAAAAAGAGCAAGTGCCAAAGCCCATCGGGATTTCGCCAACAAGAGAGAATTTACCTATCTGGGCCAACCGATGGAGGAGATATTTTAGGTACTAATCAATGAAGGAAGAATCACATCTCTGCTACCTCCAATCAATCCCCGTTCAAGACAGTTCAATTCTAATGTAGTATGTCAGTACACTCCCACTCTCGTGGACAAAGCACTAAAGAATGTTGGGCACTCCGCCATCTTATTCAGAACTTAATTGACAACGGTGTCCTGCAGTTGGCAGATAATGACACTGTGTTACTTAAGAGTGGGGACACATTTCCTACAAAATGGAAGGAAGTCATAGCAGTTATATGCACTAAGGATGATTTGGTTGTCAGACCACTCACGATACAAGAAATTCAACTTAAAGGTGTTGATAATCCTTTGAAAGTGGCTACACCAAAGCCAATCATCTTACCATACAGACCACAGTATCCTGTTATCAGCCTGAAAAAAGTGCCATGGAATTATAGAGAGGCTGAAGGATCCACATCCCACATAACTGCTGCAGTGTTGAAGGAGAATCCACTATATCTTCCCAAACGGGTGATGAAGCCTACCATCAGATCAAAGGGGAAAGTTCCCATGGAGAAGGTTGAAAAGTTCCTCCGTACTATGGGCCACAATGAAGCCAAAGTTGTTTTAATCTTGAGAAAAGCTCAACAAAAAATTTCCATACTGTACTTGGTTTTCTCTTCCGAAGATCATAGGAAGGTCTTGATAAAGGTTTTGCAAGAAGCCCACTTGTCGAAATTAGTGGATGTAAAAAAATTCCAGCACCTGTTTGATCACATTTTTAACATCAATGTGATATCTTTGACTGATGATGACATACCTCCTGAATGGACTGGTCATTACAAACCGTTGCACATAGCGGTTCCATCCTCCAGATACATGGTGGGAGGAGTTTTGATAGATGGAGGGTCATCTTTAAATATATGTCCTTATGCCACTTTAGAGAAGATGAACGTCAATCTCAATAGGATCAGAAACATCCATATGGTTATCAAAGCTTTTGATGGATCCCGACGTAATGCTGTTGGAGAGATTGAACTGCTTCTGGAAATTGGTCCACATACCTTCTGTGTATCCTTTCACGTGCTCAAAATAGCCACAAGATACAACCTACTCTTGGGAAGAACGCGAATTCACATGGCGGGAGCCCTCCCTTCCACTCTTCACCAGCAACCTAAATACGTCATTAACAATAGCCTAGTCACTGTTAATGATGAGCCAGAATGTCCTGAACAAGGTGACATACCACTCATCAGCTTTAATTCAGAAGTTTAGCCGGTCAGTTTTCAGGTCCTGGAGGTGAGCAACACTCACTATCATTCCATTGGGGTGCCACCTCTATTACCCAGAATTTCTGCCGATGTAATATCGGCAACTCAAGAGATGATGTCATTGGGTCATCAACCTAGACAAGGGTTGGGCAAAGATCATCAGGGCATTAAGCACCCAATTTAAATTCCCAGTCAAATCGGGACAGTCGGACTAGGCTATTCTGACAGCTCCAGTCACAAGAATCTTCATAAGCATAAACAAATTCCTTCAGCTTCAGCCACACGACGATTATCTCAATCTACAGATCTTAAGCCTGTACGGTCTCCGATAAAGGTGCGCGCCCATGTAATGGTTATGTTGTTTCCTAAACCTATACCGATCAAAGGAAAATAGGTCTAGATTCTAGATCCCGATATGGAAGAAAGGGAACGGAGACGTAAGCAAGATATTTCCAGGCGGTTGTCAAACTTACACATCATTGTCCATACTGAGGGCATGAATAGAGATATCCTAAACGATGATTGTCCAGATATCATGGTCATCATTCGGGAGAAGGAGGACGACAACAACCCCTTCATCACTGATGTCCAAACGGACTTCACCTTTGGCAATTGGAGCAGCATTCCATGCATTAGCTGACAAGGGTAAAAAGGGCAGAAACTCCCTCTGCCCTGTAGATAGCAATAACTGCTTACTTTTTCTGTACAGAATTAGAAGTTGTTTTGTCATTACATGCTAACACTTTGTATGATTGAATAGTTTCATATATTAAGTGAAAGCATTTTGGTTTCAGGACTCTGAATTTAGATGTGCCTAAACTTGTTAATGAGGTGCCTATTCTGCATAAGGACTGTAACTTTGATGTAAAGTTAGACTCAGACTTAATGGAAGTGCAAGAGGACTATGATATACCTCAAGAGATTAAAGAATAGGTCGAGGAAAAACCCAAGCCAAACCTTGATCAAACCTCCTCTTTCAACCTCAAAACCTTAGAAAACCCCAAACTAATCCAGATTGGTATGGACCTTACTCAAAACCAAAGGAATGACATGGTTACTCTATTAACCCAATTCCAGGATTTGTTTGCATGGTCTCAAGAAGACCTGGTGGATTTGTGCACTGACATTCTCATTCATCGCCTCCCCCATCAAAGAGGGATTCAATCCAGTCAGGCAGTATCTCAGGCGATTAAAACTTGAGTGGAGTTTAAAAGTTAAAGAAGAAATTGTGAAACAATTTTAAGCTGGCATCATCATGGTGTCAACATACCCTGAATGGCTATCCAACATAGTCCCCGTGCCTAAACTGGGAGGAAAGGTACGAGTTTGCGTAGATTATAGGAATCTGAATAAGGCTTGCCTTAAAGATAGCTTTCCCGTGCCATTTATCCATATTCTCATTGACAATACTGCTCAATACAACATGTACTCCTTTGCTGATTATTTTATGGGGTACCATCAAATCATGGTTGCTGAAGAGGATTGTGAGAAAACTGCATTCATCACGCCTTGGGGAACCTTTTGCTATAGACGGTTGTCATTCGACCTCATTAATTCTGGAGCTACCTATTAACGAGTTATGATGGCTCTTTTTCATGATTTAATGCACAAAGAGATGGAGATCTATGTGGATGAAATCATTGTCAAGTCCCAAAGGGAGGAAGACCACATAGACAATCTTAGAAAGCTTTTCAATAGGTTGCTTAAGTACAACTTCAAGTTGAATCCAGCCAAGTACGCCTTTGGCATTAAATCAGGTAAGTTGCTAGGTTTCGTAGTCAGCCACAAAGGGATTGAGCTGGATCCCACCAAAATCCAGGCCATCACGGAAATGCCAATTCCTTAGATAAAGAAGGATATACAGGGATTTTTGGGAAGGATCAACTTCATTAGCCGATTCATCTCCCAACTCTCAGCAACCTGTGAGCCTATCTTCAAGTTGTTAAGGAAGAAATCCTCCATGAAATGGAATGATGAGTGTCAGAAAGCCTTCCTTATAATCAAAGAGCAGCTAGTCAAAGCTCCTATTTTGGTACCTCCCAGGGATGGTGTTCCGCTGTTTATGTACCTGTCCATTAATGACAATGCCATGGGCTGCATGCTGGGACAAAAAGACGATAGAGGCCAAGAGCGAGCTATCTACTACCTCAGCAAAAGATTCAGTAGCAGTGAACACATGTACACTCTGATTGAGAAGACTTGTTGTGCTTTAGCATGGGCTTCAATGATGTTACATCATTACATCCATGGTCACACAACCCATCTCATATCCCGCGTGGATCCTCTCATGTACGTGTTCTGTAAACCCCTGTTAAATTGTCAGCTGTTCTGATGGCAATTGATCCTACAGCAATTCGACATCGTCTATGTGATGTAAAAGTCTATAAAAGGTCAAGGAATTGCATATCAATTGGCCGGCGCACCTTCAAGTGATTTCAAACCCTTGGAAACATACTTCCCCGATGAAGGGGTAATGACAGTCCAGTAACACCATCAGTACGATACACACCAATCATGGAAAATGTATTTTGATGGAGCTGTAAATATAGAAGGTTTTGGCACTGGAGCAGTTCTAGTAGCCATTACGGGGGAGCAGTATCCCGTCCCCATCAAATTGTAGTTTGTCAACACCAACAGCACAGCTGAGTATGAAGGTTCTATCATGGGGCTAAAACTTGCCCAATCAATAGGCATCAGACGGTTAACTGTCTTTGGAGATTTCGAATTGGTAATCAGACAAACCACCAGAATATATCACACCAAAGAACTACATTTGTTGCTTTACCATCGGCAGGTTATCCAGATGGCTTCGAAGTTTGAAGAAATAACTGTTGGGTTTGTAATATTCAAGAACGCAATCAAATTGCATAAAGAGTGCGGAAACGTGTAAAATCAGAGTTTAAAAAAATTTACAAACCATATACCCGGATCACCCTTTATGCACAATTATTAATTAAGCGAAAAGATAAAGAATAAAATCATACCCTTGAAGATCGAGCTTCCTCGGGTACAAGTTCACCTCCAAATCCTTTTCGCGTTCAACTTGAATCCACCGGGTTTGGTTCCTTCCTTTGATCAACTTTAGCCACCCAAGTGTTTGGCCTCTAGAGGTGATCCACCAAGGAAGAAGAAAATTCAAGAATATGGGTGTTTTGGCTCAAACCCTAGTTTTTCTTATCTGTACAGAAAAAGGAGGCGTACTCTCCAACTTTTGGAATTACGTATCTCTCTAAAAGTCAACAACCCCCTCACCCATAATAAGACTCCTCTTATTTATAGATGTGGGCAACCCACCTTAACAATTAAGGAATTAGGATTTATTTAATTAATTAAATTCTTTTAATTAATTAAACTCCCTAATCTTATTAGGGATAATTAATTAAACTCCTTTACCTAATTTTCCTTCCTAATCCAATTAGGAATAAATGAGAGTACTTATATTAAATTAATTCCTAAACTCTTTTAGAAATTAAATAATAATAATTGTAATAATATTAATAAGACTCTCTTATTAATTTATATTTAATATTTCTAAAATATTAAATAATAAATATTAAGCTATTTAATTTATTCTATCACCATAGATTAAATTAAATATACTTAACATATTATTACGATTATGCCATTAACTTCTTAAATAATTATTCTTCCTTTTATGGTGTGACCCTTTTAGGTTCTCTATATTAAACCTAGGTTGTGAATAAATCAATTAGAACAATTCTAATCTTATTTAAATAAATAAATTAAACAATTAATTTATTTAAATAAATAATATTTATTCTACAATAGGGATAAGCCTCCCTAGCGATCAACGACTTTCCAGATAATATAGATTTCAACATTAATCATAAAAGAACCTTTGAGTAAATAGTTACCGTACAATTCAAACCTTCCACCATACAATGTCCCAATTAAATATAAGACATGGAATTACTGTCAAGTCTTATTTTATTTAATTATATGTATTTCGACTCTTAAATGCACAACTCCAAATAATGCAAATTAGAAACTCCTTTCTAATTTCATTACGCCCGCCAAGGACTCTTTGGGTTGTCATTTATCGAATCACATAGGACATTTCTCTTCTTTTAATAGAAGTGGTAGATTCTTTATTGATCATACATTATCTCCATATACAACTTATTATACCCAAGCATACCCTTTGATATACCCTAAGGGTCTTAAGGAATAAGTCAAAGTATAACTCATCATACACAAGATACTATGATGATCTCAAGTCCAAGGATCACTTAGACTACTATCACTACAGAATTCCTATTGACAAAGCAAGTAAAACTCCATTAGGTATTCCTTAGCGAGCCACGTTCAGATGAACTTATTCTCCAATAAGCACCTACATACTTGCTTTAGTGTCTCCACACAAATGATCATGAGAGATCAATCATCCTCATCAAATGAGCAAGCAACGACGTACTCAATCTATCCGGATTCACTAATCCCAATTTAGTAATCCAACGATTGGGAACTATTTTAGTTTTAAGCTTTCTAAGAATTTAGATCTCATTAGAATGATCATCATCATTATTCTAAAAGCATTGCTTAAAACTATGGGTTTATCACATATTATAAAAACAAAGATCATGTAGATAATTAAAAGCCTTTAATAAATTAATACTTTTTATTAATAAATGAATAAGATTGTTACAAAGTATATGATTTATCAGCAAACATGATTGGCTTGTGTGCATACTACTTTCAATAACCTTCCTCCATATTCCTCGAAATAGGAATGACTTTGCGGATGCACTAGCTACTTTGGCCTCCTTGATCAACATACTTGACAAGGAAAACATGCCAAGCATCACATTTGCCCCAGCAAAAGGCTCAAGCCTATAGGAATTACATCGAAGAAGTATCAGATGAGCTACCTCCTATCTAGCATCCTTGGTATCAGCACATCAATTAGTATCTACGAGATGGATCTATACCCACTGAGGCGAGTCCTACTGAGAGAAAGCGGATCCATCAAATGGCTATGAAATTCTACCTGAGCTGAGAAGCACTCTACAAACGAGATGCAGGATTAGGTATCCTCATATGTCTGGACAAGGACTAAGCTTAGAGGCTCATAAATGAAATCTATGGTCTAGTTGTCAAGAAGATCCTCAGAGTAGGGCATTACTGGCTCTCTCTCAAGGCTGACTGTGATGATCACATTAAGAGATGTTACCAATGCCAAATTCATGGGAATGCTATCCACGCCCCTCTAAGGGAGCTCCACAATATGAGTTCACCCTGGCCCTTCTCAATGTGGAGAATGGACGTGATTGGCCCATCGAGCCTAAAGCCAGTAATGGGCATCGGTTTATCATCACCATGATTGACTACTTCACCAAGTGGGTAGAAGCAGCCTCCTTCCCCAGGGTTACCAAAGAAGTCATCATTGGATTCATCAGAAACAATGTCACTTATCAATATGGATATCCAGAGGTAATTATTTCAGACAATGCTAAGAACCTCAACAACAAAATGATGAAGGAGTTATGTAGTCAATTCCACATCAAACACCTCAACTCCGTCATTTATCTTCCAAAGATGAATGGTGCTGTTGAAGCGGCTAATAAGAACATCAAGAAGATCATGCAAAAGATGTCCCCCAATCACAAAGGAAGGCCTGACCTCTTGCCTCTGACTCTATTAGCTTACAGAACCTCAATCCGTACTTCCACTAGGGCAACACCTTACTCATTAACCTATGGGATGGAAGTAGTGCTCCCCATAGAGGTGGAAATGGAATCCCTCAAAGTGTTGATAGACGCTCAGCTGGATGAAGACCAATGGTTAAAAGATAGGTACCACCAATTGTCTCTAATAGACGAAAGTCAAGTCAGTGTTATCTTCCATGGTTAGTTATACCAACAGAGGATCGCCAGATCTTACAACAGGAAAGTCCAGCTACAACAGTTTAAACAACATTACTTAGTTTTGAAGAAGATCATTGACAACCAAGATCAATCCCAAGGAAAATTCACCTCAAACTGGGAAGGCCCATTTGTTGTCAAAGATGTATTGACAGGAGGTGCTCTCAGATTACAGGAAATGGACGACAATGAATTTCCACATCTTATCAACTCGGACACCGTGAAATGGTACTATGTCTGAGGTTACCATTAGAAAACATCCTGGTTTCAGATCAAAAAATCACTAGTCACTTCAGGTTTTCTAACCCTTCACTACATACAACCCTTCTTCATACCCATCTACCCCATTAGGGACAAATACACTTTTAAAACCAGCAGCCTGGTTTTCGGATCATCAGATCTTTCACTCCACTTAGTTTTAAACCTTCAGGTTATCCCATCAGGGATTAAACATTTACACATATAGTTTTGTCCCACCAGGGATAAAACTTTTCACACCTGCAGTTTTTCCTATATACGGGATCAAACTTTTCACCTGCAGTTTGTCCTGAACATGGGATCAAACTTTTCAGCTACAATCCGTCCTGCACATTGGACGAACTACGTTAACTTAATCACCCCAATACATGGGAGTACATAGGAAACCATTTTATATGGCCTAGTCACACCACATAAAAAAATACCCTTCTACACCCTTTCTCAAACAACGTTGAACCTCTTACACTAGGTTCAAACTACGTAGACCTAATCTCCTCTTCAATAGGAGTACGTAGGCAGCCATTTATGGTTCAATCTTACCCTTACCAAAAAATAAAACTTATCACATGGTACAGTGATCAACCTTCAATACATCACATTTCATCGGCTTCAGACCAAAAGGATGGAACTAACTGGTCTCCCCCACACAAATGGGAGAATCGGCGACCATCTAAGTTGCGGTTGAGTCCTCAAAGAGAAACACCAATCCATAAGAGATGGAACTACCTAGGCTCCCCCATACAAAGGAGTACCGGCAACCATCTATGGTGCGGTCAGTCTCAGAGAGGAAAGCCACACTCCTCTCCATTACTATATACAGAAACGAGTTCCAAGACACCAAAGGGTAGGGATATACACAGATCAATGATCCATTCTGAAAGATCTTGAGACATCTCAATGTCCACCCATCAAGGATGAGTTTAGAATACTTCAAGATCATAAGCCCTGAAGAAGCAGGCAAATATCAAGCAAGTAATAAGGCACAACTAAAAGGGAAGTGAATCAAAATATATTTCCCTACCATATATAATGTTGTTTTATATATGCAATATGTATTGTACATGACAAAATGGCTAAGCTAGTCTATGCCGAAAATTACAAGCCCATCTACAAATCAGTGTATATACGAGCTATCAAGTCCAACATGGCATCTCTCTCCAAAGAAGGAGGTAACACTGTGAGCTCCTGCCCAAGGGTATCTACACGAGCCAACAAATCCACATCCAACTGCATAGTGACACTATGCTCATCAATATACGCGCGCATCTCTGCAACAATAAAGTAGTATGGGACCTCACTGTAGTACTATCTGTAACAGCTACATCCAGGGCAGATATAGCTCCATCCCGTTCAACAATCAATGCATCTCTGAATGATCTAGCCTCATCCCGCTCAGTAATAGTGGCGTCTCTATGAGCTAAAGCATCATCTCTCTCTAATATAGCAGCATATCTCCCAGCAAGAGCTGTCAACATCAAGGCCCTAACCTGATCTCTCTCAAATGTCATCAGATGCGGGCTCTGCTCTAAAGACTCTGCTGAATGTGGGGTCATAGTAGCAGTCATACTAGGAGAATCAATAAGAGTTATTGCCAAACCAGCAAACAACTCCTCCTCGACAGAAGAATTAATGTCCTCTATGGGCTCTCTACCATCAGAATCAATTCCCGACACTATGGATACAACCGTAGCTGATGCAGTCTCTATCTCCACTCATGCAGGATATTCTTCCGAACAACCCGGATGGCTAACAAAAAACTTAGCTGTGACAACCCGAGAAATTAGACAATTTATTAAAGTCTTAAATGATGGATTCACTACAAAAAAATGGGCCTTTAGCAACAATTTTTTGGACAATGACTTTATAAGTCGTTGCTAAAAGTATATGTTTAGCAATGAAATTTGTCCTTCATTGCAGATTGTGTCAGGCTTTCACTTTTTGCAACAAAATTTGTAAGTCGTAACAAAATTTCGTTGCTAATTTATTGGCGGGAAAAATTTTCGTTAGAAATTCGTTGCAAAATTTTCGGCCACTTGCTTTCCCATCATCGTGGGCAACGAAAGTTTTTTTGTTGCTAAAAATAGGGCTTTAGCAACGATTTTTCAGGAAACGACTTTATAAGTCGTTGCTAAAAGTGTATGTTTAGCAACGAAACTTGTCCTTCGTTGCAGATTGTGTCAGACTTTCACTTTTTGCAACGAAATTCATAAGTAGTTGCAAAATTTGGAAACAAAATTCGTTGCAAAATTTCTAACCACTTGATTTCTCCTTATCGTGAGCAACGAAAGTTTTTTTGTTGCTATATTTTGTTGCTTAATATGGACCATTTTCATTGGCAACAAATTTTTTTTTCGTTGCATATTTTATACAACTTTTTGCAACGACTATTAAAATGTTACCTTAAATTAAAATAATAATAATAATAATAAAAAAAAAATAACAATAACAGTATTAATAACAATAATAGAACTACTAATAATAATAATAATAATAATAATAATAATAATAATAATAAAACTCTAAGTGTTCATTGAAAGAAATTTTTCGAACTAAATTGTTTTGGTGCGGAATCCAATAAGACAGAGGTAAAATTTTTGTGCCTATGGAAGTGATGAGAAACAGATCAGACCAGCAGTACTTGGCTAGTACAGGGCATAACGGGCTAATTGCCCTCAATGTCTGTAAGCTATGACGGTTTGCAGATTAATTTCCATATAACCTTTGCGAAAATGACAGACAAATAGTCTATACGACTCCTCAGCACAATTTGAAAAAAATTACTCTTGTGAGTGGTGATAATAATAATAATAATAATAATAATAATAATAATAATAATACTAATAACAGTAATAATAATAATAATAATAATAATAATAATAATAATTTCATTGAAAGAAATTTTCCGAACCAAATTGTTTTGGTGCGGAATCCAATAAGACTGAGGTAAAATTTTTGTGCCTATGGCAGTGAAGAGAAATAGGTCAGACCAGCAGTACTTGGCCAGTACAGGGCATAACGGGCTAATTGCCCTCTATGTCCATAAGTTATGACGGTTTGCGAATGAATTTCCATATATAAAACCTTTGCAAAAATGACAGACAAATAGTTTATACGACTCCTCAGCACAATTTGAAAATTTTTTACTCTTGTGAGTGGTGTATTGGGTAGCATGTGAAGATGTGTATGAATAGTGTAAGCAGTATGGTGTAAGCTGTATGGTGTAGGGTATAAGGTGAATTTCGGGGACAAAATTCTTAGAAGAAGGGATGAATGTGACAACCCGATAAATTAGATAATTTATTAAAATTTTAAATGATGGATTTAATGTCAAATAATAGACCTAGACATAAAATAAGTGTATGCGTTTGATATTTTTGGGAAGGAATTTTAAGGATTTCAAAATTCTGTGAAAGATTTAGGTGAATTATTCAGGATTAAGTGCATACGTGAATATGTTCTGTGTATATGGTCATTTATATGTTCAAAATGTGGTTAAGGGTCAACGTTTTACCAGATAAATTTTATCAGTGTCAAACCCTAATATTATTTTCGAATATTGACGTTCAGTTAGAAAACCTTAATGACTAATAAGAAACCCGAGAAACCAGTTCTGAAACCCTAATTTTGGTTCCGGGAATTCAAAACCCTAATTCAAAATTTTAAAACCCTAATTTAGGAATTCAAATACTAGTACTAAGTTTAAGTGTTATTAATTATAACCTAATTAGGGAAAACCCTAATGATTTTTAATTAAAAATTCTAATAATTAGAAACCCTAATTATTAGAAACCCTAATTTCTATTTGGAAAGCCTAATTGCTAAATTAGGAACCATAATTATTAAATAAGAAACATTAATCTTAATCACAAGCCCTAATATGATTAGAGAATTTTAATATAATTAGGAAACCATAATTATAATGTAGAAATTCTAATTTTCTATTTTACAACCTTAATTGGAAAATTTTAGAAATGTAATTGCAAAACTTAAGGGTTAAACACTAAACCCCAAGGGTTTAGACAATTGACAAATATGCCATTAAAATAAAAATCAAAATGACCAAAGTACCCTTTTTGAATATTTTAGTAAGTAACTTGCAAATTTTGCCAAGACCTTTAGTTGTTCACCAACTCTTGACTTTGCATAATCTAAAAATCCAGCAAATCAGTCTATTTCAGCAGCTATGTTAGCATCATGCATTGTATCTAAGTATTATAAGAGAATTAGAGAGAGAAAGTTCACTAACTTAGTCTTTTTTCTCTCAAACAACTAACCAACCTCTTCTCTTTCCTTAGCCACGAAATACACAAGTATTTAAGTCTCTAAACAAGCCTCTTGATCATCAAGATCATGATCAGATATTAGATTCAAAGGATTTGAGCATAAGAGGTATAAACCCTAATCTATGTGTTTTATGTTAAGTGTTGTTATTGATTGTTATATGTTGTGTTTTAGGGTGTTTTTGAGTGATCTGGGTTGTTAGATCCTAGATCCATAACATCAAAGAACTCAAAAATTAAGTTTTCAAAAATCTGGAAGAAGGTTAAAAAGTTGTCTGACAGCCATATGTCAGGGCTTCTAGATCCGTGTGTGTTAAGTGTTATGTGTGTTTGAAGTAATATATATGTAGTATGCCATGTTGTCTATGATCTGTATTTGAAAACAGGGTCATAGCATGTCTAGATCGTAAGTTATATGCAGTCAAACTGCGTTGACAGGCCACGACTGACTGTTTCTCGGTAACCCAGTGTTAGGTTTGTAATATTCATGAACGCAATCAAATTGCATAAAAAGTGCAGAAGCGTGTAAAATCAGAGTTTAAAAATTTACAAACCATATACCCGGATCACCCTTTATGCACAATTATTAATTAAACGAAAAGATAAAGAATAAAATCATACCCTTGAAGATCGAGCTTCCTCAGGTACAAGTTCACCTCCAAATCCTTTCGCGTTCAACTTGAATCTACCGGGGTTTTGTTCCTTCCTTTGATCAACGTTAACCACCCATATGTTTGGCCTCTAGAGGTGATCCACCAAGGAATAATAATGATTCAAGAAAAGGGTGGTTGGCTAAACCCTAGTTTTTCTATCTCTATAGAAAAGGTGTACTCTCCCAACAATTGGAATTATGTCGTATGTTGTAAAAGTCAACAACCCCCTTCACCCATAATAAGACTCCTCTTATTTATAGATGTGGGCAACTCACCTTAACAATTAAGGAATTGGGTTTTAATTAATTAAATTCTTTTAATTAATTAAGCTCCCTAATCTTATTAGGGATAATTAATTAAACTCCTTTAACTAATTTTCCTTCCTAATCCTATTAGGAATAAATGAGAGTACTTATATTAAATTAATTCCTAAACTCTTTTAGAAATTAAAATAATAATAAATGTAATAATATTAATAAGGCTCCTCTTATTAATTTATATTTAATATTTCTAAAATATTAAATAATAAATATTAAGCTATTTAATTTATTCTATCACCATAGATTAAATTAAATATACTTAATATATTATTACGATTATGCCATTAACTTCTTAAATAATTATTCTTCCTTTTATGGTGTGACCCTTTAGGTTCTCCATATTAAACCGGTTGTGAATAAATCAATTAGAACAATTCTAATCTTATTTAAATAAATAAATTAAATAATTAATTTATTTAAATAAATAATATTTATTCTACAATAGGGATAAGCCTCCTAGCGATCAACGACTTTCCGGATAATATAGATTTCAACATTAATCATTAAAGAACCTTTGAGTAAATATTCTTTGTCTAATTCAATCCTTCCACCATACAATGTCCCAATTAAATATAAGACATGGAATTATTGTCAAGTCTTATTTTATTTAATTATATGTATTTCGATCCTTAAATGCACAACTCAAATAATGCAAATTAGAAACTCCTTTCTAATTTCATTACACTTATAACGAGGACTCTTTGGGTTGTCATTTATCGAATCACATAGGACATTTCTCTTCTTTTATTAGAAGTGGTAGATTCTTTATTGATCATACATTATCTCCATATACAACTTATTATACCCAAGCATACCCTTTGATATACCCTAAGGGTCTTAAGGAATAAGTCAAAGTATAACTCATCATACACAAGATACTATGATGATCTCAAGTCCAAGGATCACTTGTACTACTATCACTACAGAGAATTCCTATTGATTGAGCAAATAAAACTCCATTAGGTATTCCTTAGCGAGCCACGTTCGATGAACTTATTCTCTAATAAGCACCTACATACTTGCTTTAGTGTCTCCACACAAATGATCATGAGATCAATCATCCTCATCCAATGAGCAAGCAACGTATGTACCAATCTATCCGGATTCACTAATCCCCAATTTAGTAATCCAATGATTGGGAACTATTTTAGTTTTAAGCTTTCTAAGAATTTAGATCTCATTAGAATGATCATCATCATTATTCTAAAAGCATTGCTTAAAACTATGGGTTTATCACATATTATAAAACAAAGATCATGTAGATAATTAAAAGCCTTTAATAAATTAATACTTTTATTATTAATAAATGAATAAGATTGTTACAAAGTATATGCTTTATCATCAAACATGATTGGCTTGTGTGCATACTACTTTCAATCTCCCACTTGCACTAAAGCCAATCGTCATGGTAACTCATACTCTTCTTCTCTAAGTGGCGATTATCCCATTTGTTGGATAAGCTTTAGTTAATGGATATGTAATGTTGTTCATGAGAGTCCACTATCTCTATAGTGATTTCCCATCTTTCAATGATTCTAATAATCAAATGAAAGTGCCACAACACATGTTTAGATCCAAGATGAGACTTAGGAACTATTCCTAGTTACGTAATGAACTTTTAATCCAAACAATCAACTTGCGACTTCATTTATAGCTATATACTTTGTCTTTATTACTAAACCAAAGCAACTCTTTCTTTGTTTGGAACCTTTCAATTCATCGCACCACTATTCAAGGTAACACTTTACCTTAAAGTGGATTTTCGGTCGTCTTGGTTTGTGCGAAAAACTTGAGTCTGTAAAGCCTCTAGTTTTAATTCGGACCCACCATATATGCTCACATCCTTAGTGCTTGGGTTAAGAACTTTAAGATGTTTTCAACATCTCTTTACGGTGATCTTCTCGAATATGACCGATCAACATCGGGTCTCGTATATTTCATTGCATACATGATTGTCACTCATGCGATCTCTCTTCTTTGGAGTCTATGGGGACTATTAGAGAGATACACTCCATGGCTCATCAACATGAGACATCTCTTGGAGTTTGCCATGCTAAGCGACTTTAGCATCAAATGAATATCGTTCCTTGGGTTAAGTTGAGCATCCTTTTAAATCTATCTATATAGATTTATATCCCCAATTAAGATACTCTTCCCAAACCATTCATGGAGGAATGTTTGAACAACTTTATCATTCTTGATTGTAGCATTAGTATGTCATTCCTTATCCGTAGTAGTATATCAACATATATTACTAGGAATGTCACGGCGCTCTAATCGACCCTTTTGTACACACTAGAACTCTTACCTCATCATATGTAACTCTGGATCATCATCTTTTTTATGATGCGTACCTCATCATCATCATCTATGATGAATCCATACCTCCTAGGTATCTTGGTACTATTCCGCATTTACGATTCGGTTTGTGGTACAATAGAGGTCTATCTATAGAGTTCCTCTTATTTGACTTATAGTGTTTTGTGGTTCTTGAACTCTTCAAGATCTATTATCCTCCACTAGCCCCTTCAATGATAAACACCTTTATCTTAGAAAGCGGCGTGTTTCGTAACAAACACCTTTTGCTAAGTAGAATTTTAGAACATATACCCTAAACTTACTTTAGGATGTCCCACAAATCATACATGTCAAATCTTGTCCCAAGCTTATCCTTTGAAACCTTTTCACATAAGTTGGACAACCCCTTATCTTAACATACTTAAGATTAGGAATCCTCCCATCCATAACTTTTATAGAGTCTTGGGGTAGGATTTTGAGGTTACCTTTTCAGTAGATATGCGACCATTTCTAGGACATGATCCTGAAGGATACTAGAATGTCGGTAAAATCATTATGGGACGCACCATGTCCAACAAGGTGCGATTTTTCCATTCAGATACATCAATCAATTATTGCGTATCGGGATGCGTCCATTATGAGAAAACCATTTGAGATGATCTAGAAACTTATTGCACAAGTATTTATTCCTTGATCTAATCAAAGAATCTTAATACTTTGCCAATTTGTTTCACTTTTGAATTCTTTGAACCTTTCAAATAATTCACACTTGTATTTCAACAAATACATATATTCAACTCTTTGAATGATCATCTCATTTTCTTATACTAATTTGTTAAATATGCAAAATTATTTTCACGTAAGTCAAGTATACTAAATCTATTAAGTAATATTCCAGTTCTATACAAAACATTATTATTATAAATAGAACAACAATTGTTCTTAATTATAATACCAAAGTTTTCGTTGTCTAACAATAAAATGGAAATAATATTTTTTAACAAGAACTGGAATACAATAACAACTTATTGACTTAATAGATTTGCCCGTAGTAAATAGTGCTAAACTATAAGTTTCTATAGCTAATCGTGACCTTTGCTTCATTTTCCCACATAGGATTACTTATCTTTGTTTAACTTTCTACTTACGCTTGGTCCTTCATAAATCTATATTTATGATAACCAAAGTCGGTATCCAATACCCAAGTAGAACCTTGACTTAAAGAAAAATTTATTTCAATCATGAACAAATTTGTATTTGTAACCGAAACTTCACTAAGCTTCTTTTGGTTAGCCTCTGCAAGATGCTTCTCGCAGTTTCTTTCCAGTGTCCAGGCTTATTGCAGTGGAAGCAAACTCCTTTGCTATCCGTATCAGTTTTGTTCTTATTATCCTTTGTTTACGCCTTTCTATTTACCTTCTTTGAATCGTTCTTCTTTTCATAAGACCCTTTGGCCCCTACCAGTAAGACTTGGTCTTTCTTGGTTGGAAAGTGACTCTCAACATTTTTCAATATGTTAAGCAAATCAGCGAGGCTGATATCTAGCTTGTTTATATGAAAAATTCACAACAATTGTGAAAGGAGTCCGGGAGTGAGTGCAAGATCAAATCTTGGCTCAACTCTCCATCCATGACAAAACTTCGTTGTCTAATTGATCAATCAAATTGATAATGTTAAGGACTTTTATGCATCTTTGTAGTGTCATCGGTCATTCTAGATCGGAAGAGCTCCTTAGATCTCGATATCTATCGGTCCTACTTTCCTCACCATCAACTACTTGATGTGCGGGGAATATAGTAGGAGCATCCATAGTTTCATCTTGTATTTGAAGCTCGTTACTCATGGATGCGAGCATGATGCATTGAGCGGTAATTGTGCATCATCTTGCCACTTTCTAAAAGTAGCAATCTCTTCCTCAGAGGCATTATGCGCAACCATTGCGGAGGATAAGCGTATTAAGGACATAAGATAGCTTTTTGACCATGAGAACTTTTCTCAATTTCCTTAACCAATCAGTTTAATTGATTACGATTAACTTAGCATCTAATATGCTGCGGTGATAGTAATTTAGACATTGTAAAATTACGTAAATGAATTTGTAATTAACAACATTTTAACATACATTCTTTTATTAATTACCAAAATAATTTAGGTCTTGTTTTAAATTGGTATCTCCCACTATTTTCTTCAAACTATATTACCCTCACTTATATAGTTCGGCAAAATCTAATTAAAGATTTGCTAGTGAGAATAAGGATCCCATTTCAAATGTATATAGCCTTGTGGTGACACAACAAACTATATATAAATAAATAGGTAGACAACTTTTGTCAATTACATCAACTATGCAACTCCTTTTCTTTTGCCTCTTAGATTATTTTGATCAGTGATGGCACATCCAGAATCAAAATTATCCAAGTTAAGTCCGACCTAGCACTCCATATATTCAAAAAAGAAAAATATCATCCTTGTGGTGACACAACAAAACAATATTGTTCAATTTTTTTATAAGCATCAAATGTGATAAATTAACATCTTAAATACTTAATACTTGCCTTGTGGTGACACAACAAACTCATATTAAATATTTAATACTCTATTAATTTTATCATGCTAGAAAGGCGGACGTTCGATATTCCAAATATCTTTGAGCGCTTAGGACTTAATATAAAAATTGAGGGTTTGTTATTAATTTGTCTCATCTTGTTTAAGCAGCATTTGCATATATATATAAAATACGCGTCGTATTAATGAACATGCGAAGCATGTTTGCATAATATATATATATATATATATAGTATAGCATGCACATATAGAATACTATATTCTACGGATTGATTATGGACTTTTATTCTAGTTTGGTTCACTAGAACCACCAAGTGAACAAAAGGTCAAACCACAGGGGTGCAAGAAATAATATTTAAATATAACTATTACATTTAAACCCGGGCTTCATTACAAAGCGGGTCTTCAAGCGCTCCTTACTCCTTGATCTCTAATTTTTCAAAATTAATTCTAACTATTTCTATTACAAAACTATTTAAAATAAATAGAAACCTTGATCGTGATCGATGGGAAGTACATAGGAGGAGATAGAATTTACATTAAGAAAAAATTAGAGAAGGCGAAAATCTGAGACCCCATTTAATAAAACTCATACATTCATGCATCCAACTAAAATAAAATCCAATCATATTGGTCGATAGTCCATAATCAATCCCATTTATTATCATACACATCACCATATGCATCAATAAATAACATTCATCTCATGAATAATAAACATTTAATATATATATTGATATCATTTAATGGGCAAATTTAGTTAGTATAAAATCTATTTTTGAATCAAAATAAACTCCTTTATTTTAATCCAAATTTAAATCAAAATAAAACTATTTTATTTTAATTTATCTAATTTTGAATGAAATAAACTATTTTATTTTAATCAAAATTTTAATCAAAATAAACTCCTTTATTTTAATTAATTATGGAATCCAATTCCATATTAAAAAAATCTTTTATTAAAGGAAACACGGATATTCTTTCCTATTCACAAATAAACTCCTTTATTTTGAATAATATGAAATCTTATTCCATATTTAAATAAACTCCTTTATTTAAGGAAACATGGATTCTCTTTCCTATTCACAAATAAACTCCTTTATTTTGAATAATATGAAATCTTATTTTATATTTAAATAAACTCCTTTATTTAAGAAAATTAGGATTCTCTTTCCTATTCACAAATAAACTATTTTATTTTGAATAATATGAAATCTATTTCATATCTAAATAAACTCCTTTATTTAAGGAAATAATAGAATCCAATTTCAACTCTAATTAGTTATCATGGAATCAAATTCCAACTCTAATTAGTTAGCATGAAATTCTAATTTTTAAAATTAAAATAAATCTTTTATTTTAATATTAAAATAAACCTTTATTTTAAGATTAAAATAAACCTTTTATTTTAATTATAAAATTATTAAAATTAAAATAAAACTTTATATTTTAATATTAAAATAAACCTTTTATTTTAAAATTAAAATAAACTTTTATTTTAATTATATAATTATTAAAAATATATAATTATATAATTATTTTATTCAAAATTTGATAAATTAATACTTTTTATTATTAATAAATGAATAAGATTGTTACAAAGTATATGCTTTATCATCAAACATGATTGGCTTGTGTGCATACTACTTTACACCCTTGATTCCCCGTAAAAGTCGTAAATGACTTTGAGGCCGTATATCTTGCTTCTGGTAATGTATTTGGTCAAGTTGTTGTTTTATGGTTGTAGTCTGACATGAAGACTACATGATGACGTCTTTAGTTCATTCAGATCCTTAACAGAATCGTAGGTAATTATGGTCAAACTACGTTGACCGATAAGCCTTAAGAACTTTCTGGAAAACCCAGAAAATTCAAGACCCGGTTCCTAATCACTACTTTGACCAGCTTTGATCTCTTGTATTTGGCGATGTTAGAATGATCTAGTGATATGGTGTTGTTCCTTGTCATCAGTACTACAAGTTAGACACTTTATATCACATTAAGAAGTTCTGGAACCGTAAGATACAAGTGCTCAAAGTGAGACCCATGAACTGTTCTTCATTTCTGGGTAACCCAGAAATGAAGAACAACTTTTGACATACTTTTGTGAGACTTATAATGATCAGATCTGATATAGTTTGGCTAGAAAATTAGTTTCTAGTGGTAGTATTACATGAATACTACATCATCAACACTTTATCCATCCCATAAAAACTTAGGACCATAGATCAAATGATGGTCAAACCACCTACCTCGAACACTGATATGAATTCTGGGTTTGGTCAAGAACACCTATAGCGACGGTTCTGTCGCTATGGGGCCCTTTAGTGACACTAAATTTCGGAAAATGATTTATTTTAATAAATAAATAGAAAAAATGGTTTTTAATTATTAAAAATACAAAATAATATCCTAAAAATTATTTTAAACCCTGAAAATTAGTTTTTAATTATTTAGAGTATATTTTAAAAATATTTAATATTTTTGGAATATAAAAGTATTTAATTTATTTAATTATAATATTAAATAAATTATTTAAAAATGATTTTAATACATGAAAATCATTTAAAATATATTATGGTATAAGAAAATGTTTTAAGTTATTTTAATAACTTTTGATATTTTATGATGAATTTTATTAATAAATTAATATTAATGATATGTAATTTATTTAAGTAATATATTAAATAAATTATGGAAAATTAGAAATAATGTTTTAAATATCATATAAAGATGATTTAAGGGTTAAAAATATTTTGAGTTATAAAATATAACTTTTGATATTTTGTCATGAAAATATTAATATTTTAATATTAAAATCAATTATTGGATAATGGATTTAATCGTTTAAAAATCATATAAATATGATTTTAAAGTATTAAAAATACTTTGATATATTATAAATATATTATAATATTATGTTATGATTTTCATTAATATTCAATATTAAATAAGTATTAATGATAAAGGAATTATGTGGTATTTAATTCATTTAAATATGATTGAAAAATTATGATAAATGGTAATAATTATCTGAAAATTATTACGAACTATTGAAAATAATTTTGACTGATAATAAATTATCTAAGTTAATTGTTAAGTGTTTAGGCAGAGTTTAATTGAACTTAGACTCAATAAAAGTCCGACTAGGCCAAAGAGTCGGGATGTCGAGTTGTGATTATCGGGTTCAACTCGATCGCAATAGTTTGACTTGATCTTGAGTCTTATATGTGTTATAAACTGATAGGGTTATGTGTTATGTGTTTAGGTTATTTTAAATAATGTGATGATATTATTCTAATTTGAATATCAATATTATTTATATATTAGGTCTTCGAGAAAAGCTTAATAAATTCATGTAATGAATCGTAATAGAACATGCAAGTTTTTTTTAACTCTACTTAGAGTTGTTTCATTCGAGATATGCTTATGGTTAATCATTCTTTGATTGCCGTGTCTAAGAATTATAGAATTGTACTTATGTACATCTTTGCGTATATAAGTCAAGTATGAAAGGCTGATCACCTTCATTACCATTCGGTCCAGATATATTTGTTCATGTTTAATACTTGTTCAGTCAAAAGTTTGTTCGTGTTAGTTCTCAACTATATTGATGAATTATAGCCAGCTTATTATTCAAACTCTTTCAATCATGATATATCCTTAAATAAATTTAAACTTGTTGGGCAACCTTCATGCTCACTCTTGATATATCATGATAAACATTGCAGATTAAAGGCAAATCGTTGAGTACTGAGGAAAGTTTTAAAAAGGCAGTTCCGACTTTAAGTTTTGTAATGCGGTACTAAACTTGTATAAGTATTGTATATTAATGTTGTTGTAAGTCAAATAAGTTATGAATTATGTATAAGTTAAGGTTACAAAACCTTGGGGAATAGTGTGTAAAGTTTATTGTATAAAAAATTTATGTTTATATCTTCAGCAATAGTTGTAGAATGATGGTAACAGGTCGGTGGTGATTTAGGACCCGGATTTGGGGCTGTCACGGTTGGTATCAGTGCTGTTGGTTATGAACCTTAGTAGGAATACCTGAGACCAATAACCGCAGTGATTAGGATAAGATCTAACTCACATAGAGTTAGTTGGTTGGTAAGATTCAAAGACGAATCTTAGCGAGTTGTTAAGATATAGAGTTCCCTAACTCTAATAATAAAGATGAACAATAATGGTGAATAGATAGAGTCTAAAAGACTAAAAGTGCCGAGATCAGAGATCGTAAAACAAAATGATCATAACATAGAAATGAATCATAATATATACGATGAGATCACCCCATGATCAGATAAGGACATAGCAGGGATAAGAATCAATCTAATGATTGAAAGGTTTACAGCAAGATTGCTGTGTGACAATTGTACTATGAATTGGTACAGAATCAGGAAAGGATTATGAATACGGATTAAATCAAATTCGTATTGAGAAAGGAGTTAAGATTAGGTGGGGATTTCAATTGAGGACTCATGTCAGCAGCTGAGTTGTAGGATTCTTTGTATGGGCGGGGAATTTTACTTGGTGTAAAAACCACTTAGTTTCTGGCACTAATAATCATTGAAATGTTTGTGTCGTGTTATTTGCTATATGCATGTTAAGAGGGTGATTCCTTTCTCATGTGTATAACAAATAAATAGGTTATAGGTAGAGAATATAGGATTAAGTACGAGTTATTAAAACTCATACTTATGTGATATTCTTGACTCATAGTTATATGAAATGTTTATGAACTCCTCAGCGAATGGACGCCAAAGGTCTGACTACGGTAAGTTCTTAAACTCATATGATTGTGACAAGTTTATGAACTCATAAGTGTGGTTTGACGAACTGGGAATAGTCATATGTGAATGGAGTATTAAGGATAATAGGAATAGATAGACTGTTTAAGCAAATGATTATTAGTGAAGACATAAGTTTTCCAAAACTCCTAGTTGTGCTAGACTTCGAAATTTTGACATCAAGTTAAATATGCACTATGTGCTTTTGAAAAAAAAAATGTAGACTCGTAATAATTTTTGAAACGGTTTAAAGTATAGTCTATGCTACTTATTTCGGCTAGATGCAAATGATTTGAAATATCAAAATATATTTTATTTATCACTCATATACCATGTAACCTGGTGCAGAGATGATAAAAAGTTGATGGAGTTGTAAATACAAAAATACTTAGTGTGAATTTGATCTAAAGTCGTTGTTCCACTATTGTATGATGTGTTATGACAAAGTCATACAACGACGACATCCTCAAACAGACTGTTAATATAGTACGACATCATGACGTTATTCTCAAAAATATTTTCAAAAATTTTAATTTGCCAACGGGGTTTGGCTACACCTAAATAATTCGATTTAATTGAATTATTGATATGAGTCTATGCTATTCAATTCAGCTAGACTAATGTTATGAAAACTCTAAGTGTTCATTGAAAGTAATTTCCCAAACCAAATTGTTTTGGTGCAGAATCCAATAAGACTGTGGTAAAATTTTAGTGCCTATGGCAGTGATGAGAAACAGATCAGACCAGTAGTACTTGGCCAGTACAGGGCATAACGGGCTAATTGCCCTCTATGTCTGTAAGTTATAACGGTTTGCGGATTAATTTCCATAAAACCTTTGCGAAAATGACAGACAAATAGTCTATACGACTCCTCAAGACAATTTGAAAAAAATTTACTCTTGTGAGTGGTGTATTGGGTAGCATGTGATGATGTGTATGAATGGTTTAAGATGTATGGTGTAGGGTGTAAGGTGAATTTTGGGGATGAAATTCTTAGAAGAAGGGGTGAATGTGACAACCTGAGAAATTAGAAAATTTATTAAAATCTTAAATGATGGATTTAAGGTCAAAGAATAGACCTAAACAGAAAATAAGTGTATGCGTTTGATATTTTTGGGAAGGAGTTTTGAGAATTTCAAAATTCTGTGAAAGATTTAGGTGAATTATTCAGGATTAAGTATATACGTGAATATGTTCTGTGTATATGGTCATTTATGTGTTCAGAATGTGGTTAAGGGTCAAGATTTGACCAGATAAATTTTATCAGTGTCAAACCATAATATTATTGTCGAATATCGACGTTCAGTTAAAAAACCTTAATGACTGATAAGAAACCCTAAAAACTGGTTCTGAAACCCTAATTTCAGTTTCGGGAATTCGAAATCCTAATTCGAAAATTTAAAACCCTAATTTGGGAATTCAAATACTAGTATCAGGCTTAAGTGTTATTAATTATAACGTAATTAGAAACCCTAATTATTAGAAACCTAATTTCTATTTAGAAACCTTAATTGCTAAATTCGGAACCCTAATTGTTAATTAAGAAACATTAATCTCAATTACAAGCCCTAATATGATTAGAGAATTTTAATATAATTAGGAAACCCTAATTATAATGTAGAAATTCTAATTTTCTATTTTTACAACCTTAATTGGAAAATTTTAGAAATGTAATTACAAAACTTAATGGTTAAACCCTAAACCCTAAGGGTTAAACCCTAAACCCTAAGTGTTTGGACAATTGACAAATATGCCATTAAAATAAGAATCAAAATGACCAAAGTACCCTTTTTGAATATTTTAGCAAGTAACATGTAAATTTTGCCATTACCTTTAGTTGTTCACCAACTCTTGACTTTGCATAATCTAAAAATCCAGCAAAGCAATCTATCTCAGCAGCTATGTTAGCATCATGCATTGTATTAAGTATTATAAGAGAATTAGAGAGAGAAAGTTCACTAACTTAGTCATTTTTCTCTCAAACAACCAACCAACCTCTTCTCTTTACTTAGCCACGAAATACACAAGTATTTAAGTCTCTAAACAAGCCTCTTGATCACCAAGATCATGATCAGAGATCAGAATCAAAGGATTTGAGCATAAGAGGTATAAACCCTAATCTAAGTGTTTTATGTTAAGTGTTGTTATTGGTTGTTGTATGTTGTGTTTTAGGGTGTCTTTGAGTGATCTGGGTTGTTAGATCCCAGATACATAATGTTAAAGTACTCAAAAATCAAGTTTTCAAAAATCTGAAAAAGGTTGAAAAGTTGTCTGACAGCCATATGTCAGGGCTTCTAGATCCGTGTGTGTTAAGTGTTAAGTGTTATGTGTGTTTGAAGTAATATATCTGTAGTATGCCATATTGTCTATGATCTGTATTTGAAAACAGGGTCATAGCATGTCTAGATCGTAAGTTATATGCTGTCAAACTGCGTTGACCGGCCACGACTGACTGTTTCTGGGTAACCCAGATTGCCCAGAAAAGTCTGACAATGACTTTCAAGGCCATGTATCTTGCTTCTGGTAATGTATTTGGTCAAGTTGTTGTTTTATGGTTGTAGTCTGACATGAAGACTACATGGTGATGTCTTTAGTTCATTCAGATCCTTAACAGAATCGTAGGTAAATATTGTCAAACTACGTTGACCGATAAGCCTTAAGAACTTTCTGAACAACCCAGAAAATTCAAGACCCGGTTCCTGATCACTACTTTGACCAGTTTTGATCACTTGTATTTGGCGATGTTAGAAGGATCTGGTGATATGGTGTTGTTCCCTGTCATCAGTACTACAAGTTAGACACTTTATATCACATTAAGAAGTCCTAGAACCATAAGATACAAGTGCTCAAAGTGAGACCCATGAACTATTCTTCATTTCTGGGTAACCCAGAAATGAAGAACAACCTCTGATATACTTTTGTGAGACTTATAATGATCAGATCTGATATAGTTTGGCTAGAAAATTAGTTTCTAGTGGTAGTATTACATGAATACTACATCATCAACACTTTATCCTGCCCAGAAAAACTTAAGATCATAGATCAAATGATGGTCAAACCACCTACCTCGAACACTGACATCAATTCTGTGTTTGGCCAAGAACACCTATATCGACGGTTCTGTCGCTATAGGGCCCTTTAGTGACACTTAATTTCGGAGAATGATTTATTTTAATAAATAAATAGAAAAAATGGCTTTTAATTATTAAAAATACAAAATAAATTCCTAAAAATTATTTTAAACCCTGAAAATTAGTTTTGAATTATTTAGAGTATATTTCAAAAATATTTAATATTTTTGGAATAAAAAAAGTATTTAATTTATTTAATTATAATATTCAATAAATTATTTAAAAATGATTTAAATACATGAAAAATCATTTAAAAATATATTATGGTATAAGAAAATATTTTAAGTTATTTTTAATAACTTTTGATATTTTAATGATGAGTTTCATTAATAAATTAATATTAATGATATGTAATTTATTTAAGTAATATATTAAATAAATTATGGAAAATTAGAAATAATGTTTTAAAAATCATATAAAGATGATATAATGGTTAGAAAAATATTTTGAGTTATAAAATATAACTTTTGATATTTTGTCATGAAAATATTAATATTTTAATATTAAAATCAATTATCGGATAATGTATTTAATTTGTTTAAAAATCATATAAATATGATTTTAAAGTATTAAAAATACTTTGATATATCATAAATATATTATAATATTATGTTATGATTTTCATTAATATTCAATATTAAATAAGTATTAATGATAAAGGAATTATGTGGTATTTAATTCATTTAAATACAATTGAAAAATTATGATAAATGGTAATAATTATCTGAAAATTATTACAAACTATTGAAAATAATTTTTACTAATAATAAATTACCTAAGTTAATTGTTAAGTGTTTAGGCAGAGTTTAATTGAACTTAGACTCGATAAAAGTCCATTAGGCAGAAAGTCGGGATGTCGATTTTGTGTGAGTTCAACTCGATCGCAATAGTTTGACTTGATACCGAGTCTTATGTGTGTTGTAGACTGATAGGGTTATGTGTTATGTGTTTAGGTTATTTTAAATAATGTGATGATATTATTCTAATTTGAATATCAATATTATTTATATATTAGGTCTTCAGACAAAGATTAATAAATTGCGTAACAGTAATCGACCGAACATGCAAGTTTTTCTTAACTCTACTTGGAGTTGTTTCATTCAGATATGCTTATGGTTAATCATTGTTGATTGCCATGTTTAAGAATTGTAGAATTATACTATGTACATACTGCATGTATAAGTCAAGTATGAAAGGCTGATCACCTTCATTACCATTCGGTCCAGATATATTTGTTCATGTTTAATACTTGTTCAGTCAAAAGTTTGTTCGTGTTAGTTCTCAACTATATTGATGAATTATAGCCAGCTTATTATCCAAACTTTTTTAATCATGATATATCCTTAAATAACTTTAAACTTGATGGGCAACCTTCATGCTCACCTTTGCTATATCATGATAAACATTGCAGATTAAGGCGAATACGTCGGGTACAAGGAAAGGTTAAAGACAGTTCCAGCTTTAAGTTTATGTGTGCAGCTAAACTTTTATAAGTATTGTATATTAATGTTGTTGTAAGTCAAATAAGTTATGAATTGTGTATAAGTTAAGGTTACTCGACCTTGGGGAATAGTGTGTAAAGTTTAATTTATAATCAATTTATGTTTAAATCTTTCACAATAGTTGTAGAATGATGGTACCAGATCCGTGGTGATTTAGGACCCAAATTTGGGGCTGTCACTTTAGCTCGCTCACGCTGATCCCAACAGGCATACACCGTAGATCTATACTCTGGTGAAAAATGGCAAAAAGCCAAATGCTGACCTAATTCCCCCTCAAAAGGATGGAAATCTTATAACTGGTCGAACTATGACATCACAGCCAGTGGGTGATAAGTAGTCATGCCCCTCAAACCAGCCAGAGGGAGATAATCCATGCAATTAAACTGAGCCCTGTACAAGGTGCATGAGTAATGAAGCTATAGGGTGAACTGAGCCCTGTACACAGAAAAATGTCAAATGGATCTCTGATCCCTACTAAGAACATCGACTAGGATGTAGCGTCTATACACTCCGTTGGCTAAAAGGAGTAAGACATGGCTATCTCATGGGAAAAGTAGTACTCATATCGTCGGAAGGTGCCAATCGGTCTCAGGTGTGACATGAACCACACGTACAACATGACTGAGCTACCTATAAATACCCCTGTAGGGTAGGTGTGGCAATATGTGGTTGATCTAAACGTCTCTGTCACAATCATCGGCACAATGGTATGACCCTCCCTGAGAGCTCTCACTGCCATGACAACACCAATGTCCAGCTCATCCATATATACAGTGGCATATAAATATAAGCCACTACGTACATCATGAAAGTACGTCTACTCTGGCAACACGCCACTGATCCTCTGACGTGGTAAGATCCCGAGTCTTTGCGTATAAGCTTGTCGCATGGCAAAATCATCTGTCGAAAATGTTGGGACACCACATGGCCGGATGTAATCTCATTATGTACTACTCTACGCCTCAACCCGCTGAGGTTCATAAACTGTCGGCTCATGTCGCCAATAGCCATCTAAGCACAAGGCCTGTCCAGTGGCAAAGCCGTCAACCGCTCATACTCCTCTAAAGTGGGAGTCAACTCCTGGGTCCCGAATCGAAAAACCTGCCTCTCCGGTACCCAATGCTCTAGCATACCATCTATAAAGCCCATATGAACTTGGAACATCATGAGGGTCATAGATTGCTGTAATAATTGATTTACGGTTACCCGATCTAGAGGTGACAAACTATCATACCATGACCTCAGACGGGAGGCTACCAATACTAGTGAGGTGTGATAAATGTGGCTAACTATTGAAGAAGACATCTATGTGGGTTGTGTCATAAGACCATCCAGGGGTCAATGCTGAATATCTCTAGACATACATATGCATAACATGAAACATGCATGATCAACAATAAATTACAATATGATGTAGGGAATGGAAAATAGTATATACATTCCTAAGTACATTATCATCTAATACATCATCTTTGTATAACTAAAAATACAAGGAAATGGGGCACAAATGTCCAACAACTAACAGAGGCCTATCAAAAGATATAATGAGAATAGGGCATAGCCACTCAGTACCTAACAGAGGACTATCAAAAGATATAACGAGAATACACATCAGAAAAAGACAATGGTGTCAATGTCTACATCATCAATCATGTCCACCTGATGTAACTCCTCCTGAGTCACTCGATCTCTGCCACGAGGGATGTCGGGGCCTATCTGATGGAGGATGCTGACTTGGCAAAACCATATGGGTCACACGAGGGGCCGGCCCAGAGTGGAAGGATCAAAAGTATACGCCTCTAAGCGATCTCCGCCAAGTGCGGATAAAGAAAATGTGCGGGTCAATTGCCGAGTTAAACTATCAATCTATGTCAAATGAGTCGGATCACAAACACAGGCCATCCAATCCGTCATCTTCATAGATCCAGGAACCATACATGAACTGAGTGGCGCGAGTCTGGGCTCCAATGGTAATAGGGGACCACCAGCGATGGAACATATCCTGAGTATACAGACCCTTTGACAAGGTAAAGCCGTCAACGCCCATTAATGGGATATCAATGACAGGCGACTGCAACACAGACCAATAATGCCTGGCAGGAGGCAAGATTGGTACACGAATCTCACATGTGGTTCTCCTAATATCACGTTCTCCAAAAAATCACGTACTCGACAGCAGTTGGGTACCCATCCTCAAACCCAACAGTCAAATGCTCCCCAAGATAGGGAATCCAAGTGATAACATCAGCTGTCAACAACTCTAACTGTAGACGAAAATGGGTGAATCCCTCAGCTACAGGAACCTTTGCCAGTATAGAGTGATGCCATTGCATATCTAAACCTAACACACTCACAGGACACAAGCATGCGAGCCTCTCATAGGCCCATAACTACTAACACAAAGGTAAACATCTGCTGTCAGTCAACACTCTTAACCTGTACATGGGAAATCACAAGAGAAATACTCACCAGCAGAAATGGGTAAAATCCTAGCTAAGCCTCCATCAAGCCTTGCGAACGCATGCGCATGCCCCTGAGGAAATAGGCAAAGGTATAGGAACCCCAGTCATACTCTCTAATACGATCCACATCTCGTGTGGCGCTGACCAAAGAAAATGATACCGTGGAAGAGTTACCCACTATGAAGGAGCCCCTAATGATCATCAGGAACAATCGCCGAAGAATGTGATCCCTGACTCTCAGATCATCGTGTATGGGCTCACTCAACAACCCACTTATAGCATCTACGCTCAAAGGACCTATACGAACTATCATACCCTTGAGCGCCTCAGCCGGGACTCCTAGCAAGGATCTGATGGTAGTTGGGGTAATATTCATCGTACAATGTACTGGCGCCCCTCCAAACTCTATACCAGTGATAAACTGCCAATCCATTTGCGTTATCATCACCTCACAGTTCAACAAATGGAGAGACTGAGTCTAGTGAAACCAGCGCTCAGACAACGCCCTGAGATAACCCCAAGGACAACGATGGAGGAGGATGGAAAAGAACACCTCGAAGCCCTAGCTATGCACAATCTCTCGATAATCGGCATGCAGAGCCTGATATGTAGAGTGAATGCTGAACCAGTTCCCTCGAGGCTGCGTAAAGTCGGGAACGTACATCACAAAGAAAATCAACATCAGAATCCTTGCTCCTCATCAATTGGAAAAAGGAAGATCAAATCAAGCTTGTACCTCATTTGCATGCAATTAAACCGAGGGGTGTCAACTCAAATCACCCAGGAACTCTGGGATCATCACCTGAATGCTTGGAAAATCCCTACAGGGAACATGAGTAGCAGGAGCGGGGTTCGTAACTGGTACATCCTCCTCCTCAACATTCGGTACATCAACCCGGATATGACGTATCACCGCCTTCGCCAGACGACGAGGCTGTCTAACTGAATGGGGTCAAGGCATATCAAAAGCCCTCCTCCACACACCTGAAGTGGTCCTGCTGGAACTACTCAGCTAATCCGGACCCATATATATCTGGACACAAGTCTCCAAATCACCTCAGAAAGGGTGTGGTAAACTATAATCTAGATCTTTTCAAATGCATCTTATGACTATATGCATGCATTACTTTATCATACGCCTATAGTAGATTTAAAAATGCATGACTACTCAATGCTTACATTTTGGAAAATTTTGCCAGAGTCTCCTTTGTAAACAGGACTATCCACATACACATAGGCATGATTAGGTGGCCATTCAGTAGCACACCTACCCACAGTCATAAACATCATATATGCATAAAAATATCAAGGACATAATCCATAAGGGTAGCCTAATTACTTTGCTTTAACACCTTTTCTCATTTGTCCTCAAATAGGATAAGAAATAGCAAAAAAAATGTGTCAATTTGACTATTTCAAAAGTCAAATTTTTTCACATCATTATGTTTAGCATGGTTAAATACTAACGTTTACTATATTGAATATTTTTTATCAAGTTATATGAGCATTCATATTCATTACTATGTGTTTAGAAGCATTTCATGTGATAACTCATTCTCCAATGGAAAAAAATAAGAAAAGAAGACATGTATACGTTACCAGGACAGTGTAGAACACTTGTACGGTGACAAAATTTGCAGAAAGACGCCCTAACTCAGCAGATCTGAAGAAGAGCTCTCGGATTCTCTATGTGGTGCAACTTGAAAATGAATTATGAAAGCAATAGGCCACTTAAGGCCACCCACAGTTGGTCGCAGGTGTACCTGTGGCTATAGCAGGTGTACCTACAGCTCCCCTAGGTGGGGCCCACCCCTCCAGCTTGGTCTAATTTAAGTTATAAAGGAGTTCTCACAAGCTAAAAAAGTCAAATCAGGAAAAAAGATTCTATGCGACTGAGCGAAAAAGCCTGAAATCTTGGTTTTCAGAGACTAAACTGCGGATCTATACATCACTCATTAGTATTCGCCCATACACATGGTTTACTATACCGATGATCACAACTGTTGCAAGCTACACTCGTCAAAACCTCACGAAGGTCCGATACCATTAGTACGGGGTCGTAACTCCATAACATTTCCCCCAGCGGAAACTTCATACAAGTTCATACGTTGATGTACACGTCAAAGAAGGTTAAGCAACCTTGACGACATTCAGCCACTAGCAAGTAAATCCAGCGAAGCATCAGAAACCATCCGATGATCTCATCCATTGATGTACACGTTAACTAAAGTCAAGCAGCCTTGACATTATCCCCTGCAGGGATCTCATCCGTTGATGTATATTTCAGTGAGGGTCAGGCAGCCCTGACAACATAAACTATTGGCAGTAATTCTGATAAATCAGTGGAAGGACCTAACAATACAAACCAGGGAAGACCATCCTCGTCAGGGAGGACCAATGATGGAATATGTTATACAAGGTCTCCTCAGACAAAACACATCCCCATAGGTCTCTTATACATGAGAGGTACATCCTCAGTGGAAATCTGCACTAAGGATCAAAGACTTTGGTGATATATAACCCCAACGTCGACATCTTGGAAGCTTTGTACCACACATCAAAGCAGTTCATGGGAGTCATCAGTGATAACTCTAGTCCCCATCAAAACCCATGGGAACAATCATCACATCCCGTTAGAAAATGATCCAACAAACCACATACATCATGCATATACATCATGATGCAGTACATTGCATCAGGATTATCTTGTCAGATTTCAAGTGTCTAATATTCTTTATCCTATCCATGCCATTAAATTGCATAAATATGATAAAGAGGGGCATCTGTAGATACTCAAAATTTTGCATTCCTGTTACTAACATTACAGGAGGGCAGAATCGTCTTTCAGAGATAACCCTGGAAGATAAAGCAGCTCCAATTCCGGAGACGACCCCGAAATCATCAGTCTTACCATCTCGGAGAAAAACCCAAGATAACCAGTTCCAGTCCCGGAGACAACCCCAGGAGTTTCAGTTCCAACCTTGGAGATAACCCCTAGGAATGCAGTTCCAGTTCCGGAGATAACCCCGAAATCCTTAGTCTTCCATCTCGGAGGCAACTCTGAGATACTCAGTCCCAGAGACAACCCCGAGAATTCCAGTGCCAACCTCAGAGACAACCTCGAGGGATGTCGTTGCAGTTCTGGAGATAACCCTGAAAAAGCTCATTTCAACCTCCTGCATCCAGCTTTATCCTCGGAGATAACCCCGAGGCACTCAATTCCAATCCCAGAGATAACCCTGGGAGGTCAGGCACACCTTAGAGATAACCCTGAGGACAGTCATCACTTACAACAGCCCAATCTCAGAGATAACCCTGAGCAATGACTACTACATCAGCCCAAATCGGAGATAACCCCGGTGAGAGGCAAAATCATCATTTTGCCACCTCGATCCCACATTGTGCCGTCTCAACAACATTTTAACATAAACTACACATAGAAGTTTCCTACAAGAACCATAACTCCAATCTCGAGTGACTACTACACAAGACAGCACACCGGATAAAATTTGAGGACCTGAAGACCTGGGCATGATCCCATCTTCCTGACTTCGTACAACAATCTTATCCCATATCATTGTGTAGCTCTCAACAACATCATTCTGAAAAAGGTCTTATACACCTCAATTAGTTGCCCGGATTGATGTTCTGAAAGTTTGAGCGGACATCGTGTTGCATGCATGCACGTACTTCGAGACGGTGGGACCCGAGGAGCCCAGAGCACCCCGGGCAGCCGCAGGTACACCTGCGGCTCCCCCCCTCTATTAATAGAGGGCTTGGGGTGGCCATTTTGCATTGAGAAAAGGCGAGGAAGCTCTATCAATTTTGCTTTGTACACACTATAAACCGAGTGCTTTCTCATTTTAAATCACCTTTCATGCGGTACTTCGCATAGACAGGTTATTCCAATAGAATAATAAATAACGGAACCAGCTCAGGCATAATACGCACCGACAAGATATTCCAACAGAATAATAAAGAATGGAATAACAACATAAATCACCATTCATCATAAGACATCGATGTAGCGAGTTATTCCAATGAAGAATAATAAATAATGGAACTAGGTCCGGCGTAAAACGCACAGACAAGATAATCCAACAGAATAATAAAGAATGGAATAACAACAGAATTTCACCATGTATTTGGTACTTCGCATAGACAGGTTATTCCAGCAGAATAATAAATAATGGAATAATAGAAGAATTTCACCAAGTATAGGGTAGACCGCGTATACAAGTTATTTGAACAGAATAATAAAGAATGGAATAACATAAGTTCTCTTCATGAATATAAAAAAAATAATACCCCTTACCTTTGAAAGAAGAGTATTCCGACTGGTAGGGAGAGGATATACTAGAAGAAAACTTGCACTACGCTCAAAGCTTTCTTAAACTCTAAAGAAATACGCTCAAGATTATAGAAGAAGAATTTTCTCTATAGTTTCTCTCTCTAGAATTTCATAAGAAATAATGAAGGAATGAGCTTCTATTTATAGGAGAATGGACTGCATAGTAACTAATTCATGAACGGTCCAGATTGATTTACTTTTAAACGGACGGTCCAGATTAATTTAATAAAATATTCTAATAAAACAAAATCTTTTAAATAAAATATAATATATTCTATTTATAATCTAATAAAACGAATAACTTTATAAAAGTATTACATTTTATATAAAAATATTTTACTATCTGAAAACACTATATGTAAGCACTATGCAATACTATACATAATAAAATATAATATATTCTAATTATTGTCTAATAAAATAAATAACTTTATAAAAGTATTATGTTTAATATAAAAAGATTTTTACTATGCAAAACACTATGCATAATAGAATATTATATATTTTATTTATAGTCTAATAAAGCGAATAACTTTATAAAGGTATTACATTTTATATAAAAAGTTTTTCATTTTATTACATTAATAATACTAATAAAACAAAAGCGAGTGACTTCTCGCTAAAGCATTAATAATCAATCTGGTGGTGCTACTATGCAACCACGCGTATTACTGTACTTTTACTACCGAGTAGTTCAACAGTTTTAACGGTAAAACTTCCGCCGTTATTCTCATAAAAATATTTTTGTCATTTTCTCAATCCAATAATAATTCCATTATGGGGTCCACCAATGATTGTACCGTCGTACGGATATTCCCTGACAAACAGAATATTCCCCGACCAATCGAATATTATATAACAACTTGAATACATTACAAAATTTATAAATACTACCCACAACAATAACATTATATCAAATCCACACCATAATATTCAAAAAATTTATTTTGAGAAAATTAAATATTTATTCATGAAATCTGGGGTCTCACAATCTCCCCTCCTTATGGAATTTCGCCCTCGAAATTTAAATGCGATACTGGTATCTTTGAAGAGGTGAGGGTACCTTGACTTCATTTTAGATTCTAACTCTTGAGGTATAACCTTTGAGTGTCGAATATAATCCTTCTTATCCAAGATTTTAACACGTATCTCCTCATACGTTAAATCATCCGCTATCTCGTCGATTCTAAATTAATAATGTGGTTGGTCGTCCACATATTTACGTAACATCGTCGATCGTGAAAAAAGCGTTATGAACACGCCGACATACTTGGCGGTAAAACGAGTCTATAAGCCACAGTTCCTACTTGATCGAGGATTTCCAAAATGGGCCAATTAAATCGAGGGTTAAGATAACGCCTTCTTGAACCTTCTTCTTCTCATTCATCAACTCTGAGTATGTAGCTTGAGCGGATTTAACTTTATCGATTAAAGTCGATTCTACTCGTATATTCGTTATCTTCACGTGGGTTCATATATTCGCACTTGTAACCGCATACGATCTTCTACTCAACGCGTCAGCTACAATGTTCGCTTTTCCTACGATGGTATTGAATGGTACGATCGTAATCTTCAACAGCTCAAGTCAATGTCTTTGGCGCATGTTACATTCATTTTAGTTGAAGAAATATTTGAGGGTTTAAGAAATGGGTTTTGTACTGGGGTCAATACAAAATTCGATTTCATGCTCTAGGGGTAGGCTAGGAAGTCTTTTTGAATACGTCAAGAAATTTATTAACGATAGAAATATAATTCAAAACTGTGACCCTCATCCAAGACTTGGATAGTACGTCACATTGATACCTATCAACTTGCCATTTTTATTCACGATGTCACCTACAAAAAGTCTGGCTTCGGTACATTCCACACAAGGAAGTCAACAACGAAAGGATCGGGCTCTTTACTTATGGCTTGATATGACAATTATTGACTTTAGTGGTTTGGTTACTTTGAATTCGCATAACAGGTTGGTTAGGAGTATGAAAGCTAACAACCTTGCGAAAAGCATGATGAGTAGTTAACCAATCGTTTCCAAAAATCACATCAAAGGCAAGTATTTTCAAAGAAATAAGGTCGACAGGTAACATGAAAGTGTTGATTTGAACAAGATTTATAAATAGTGACAACTTAGTTTAAACAGATATATCAAAGTCTAACTTCTCCGGAGTTAACTTCAAACATTGAACACAACTAGGTAAAATAAAAGAGTGAGCAGAACTGGTATCTAACACGGTATAGACTTCGCAAGAGTTTATGACTAACATACCCGTGATAATTTTATTCAGGTTTCTCATCGCGAAAAAAAAACGCTTTCTCTTAAACTACCGACTTTGGCTTGTCTGGGACATCCTTTGGCATCACTATCCCAGCTGGACTTGACTTCACCATACGACAAAATCGAGCTAGGTGACCTTCTCTTCTGCAATTAAAACACGATTTGGATTGCTGCGTACAGTTTGGACGGATGTGTCCCTCCTGTCTGCATTTGAAATATATGACCGGTGGTCGTTCTTCTTTCTTTGAAACGGGTGCTGGTGCCGACGTCTTCACGTCATTGTTGAACCTTCTCTTCTTGAAATGTCCATTCTTATTGTTTTGGCCATGATTACCACCGAAGTTGTTACCATTTCTGGCATGTTTATTCCCTTCATCCTTATTGTCACCGCTTTGATGACTGTTATCACCGGTATTATCATTTTTCCGGCTGCTCTCTTTTGGTTGGGTTGACTCATTATCGCGCTCCAATAACTGAGCCCTATTAACAACATCTGAATACAAACACAGTTTATGAGAGATAAGATATTGACATTAGAAACATTCGCGTCATTCTCTCCTCATTATCAACCAAATGAGACGCAAATCGGGACAACTCGGCAAACTTGGCTTCGTACTACGACACGATCAAGGTTTTTTGCTCCAACTTGATAAACTCCACCTCCTTCATGTGACGAATACTTTCGAGAAAGTACTTGTCATTGAGCAGCTCTTGGAACTTCTCCCAAGACATCTTGAGTGCATCAGGCTGGGTACGTTTTAAAAATTCCCACCAGTAATCTGCCTCTTCATGCAACATAAAGGTGGAGAATAGAACCTTTTGCTCCTCGGAGCATCCCAAGACATCAAATATCTTGGTGATCTGCTTTAACCACGTCTCCGCCTTAACTGGTTCTGGCTTTCCAAAAACTCCGGTGGTCCCAGCTCCTTGAATTTCTTAGCGGTGACCGACCGTGGGTTGCCATTATTTTTACCTGCATTATGAACAGGAGCCGCCTTCGCCTGATGTTGCATGAATTCTAAAAAGCTCCTAAACGTACCATCGTTCATCAATTGATTAGTGTTGCTGTTTACAGGAGGATTATCGCCATCATGTTGCACATTGTCCTGATTATTGATCTGTGGAGACTCAACGGTCTCCTGTGCTCCATTGCTATTCTCAACATTTTCGGATGCCATTTTCAAATACTGTAACAAAACAAGGGTTAAATAACATATCACATATTATCCCTATACTCTGACCGACCAATTAAATACCAAATAAACTTAGGTAGGTCATACTAGCGAAAGAATTCCCCGTCTCTCCCTCCTAGTTCTTATCTCACATCTCACCGGGGATCATATCCCTAAGTCGATACCAAGCTATGACGATCCCCAAAAATAGGTATACATCACCCATCTTGGGTTGTGATACATGGTAATTGAATACAAATACAAACTAATTATAAAGCAATTCGTAAAAAATACGACAATACATATCTATGTGAGTTTTAATACAAATATTGTCATCTAGACAATATCCACACTCAATGGAGTTCTTATTACATTTATTATTACACTATTTCATAGAATAGTGAGGACTACTAATGCACCATCTAGGACCATCACTACATTCCCGACTAGTCCTCGCTACATTCTCATTTCACAAGAGAACAATGAAAGAAAAGGGTGAGCTCAACTAGCCCAGTAAGAAATAATATGACTAAGATACTGCAGAATAAATTATCATTAGCCTTCAACAGTGTTAAACTAATACAATATAACAAACATCAAGTTTAACTGCAGCGGAATAAGCAATCCATTAGAAGAGTCAAGTAGAGAATAAAATCTACCATCTTCTATGATTTAAAAAGTTTTTCATCACTTTTTTCGCTGGGACTCAGCTTAATAAATAATCCACATCATCCCTGCACTACGACCAAGGACATTTTTTTAGTATCACGACCACAAATTATCCATGAACTACGGGCCAAAGATAATCGTGTTTTCATCAACGGTCCTGATCATGCCAGAAAATAATTCATCTTTGCACCCTTGGCCGAAGAGAATCCATAGCCATAATCATACCAAAAAGCGTCCATCAATGCACTCACGGCCAATGAGGACTTTTTCCACATCATTTTTAACATTACGGCCATGATTATACTAGAATAATCCTCGGTCATAATCATACCAAGTCCATCTATGCACCTCTTGGCCATGAGATGACTTTCAACATAATATAAACATGAGGATGATGACAATGATATAAGAATTCAATAAAACAAGTTCAAGAATTAATTTATCCGGGGAACTAATAATGTCCAAATTGTCGACATGATACTTCTTTGTAGAGTAAAATTCAAGAATGCTCGAGAAGAATATTTCCATGAAAAGATATTGGATGAAGCGCAAATATCAAGGATATTCTACTAATTTCATGGAGTATAGAAGTCAAAGCTTTAACCTAACCGAGTATAATAAAGAATGGAATAACAAAAGAAATCACCACGCATGCGATACTTATGACAGGCAAAGTTATTCCAACGAGAATAAAAATAACGGAACGAGATCAAAGCGTAATATGTCGCACCAACAAGATATTCAATGAGAATAATAAAGAATGGAATAACAACAAAAATCACCATGCATGCGGTACTTTGACAGACAAAAGTTATTCCAAGAATAATAAATAACGGAATCAGTCAAAAGCACGCATGACGAGGATATTCAGCAGAATAATAAAGAATGAAATAACAACGAGAATTTCACCATGTATGCGTAACCCGCATGTACATGCAGTTATTCAATGAGAATAATAAATAATGGAATAATGAAAGAATTTCACCAAGTATATAGGCGAATCAGCATATATAGGTTATTCCAATGAGAATAATAAAGAATGGAATAATGAAGTTCTCTTCATGAATATGAAAAAATAATACCCTTACCTTTGAAAGAAGAGTATTCCAATCGGTAGGGCTAGGATATACTCGAAGAAAACTTGCACTACGCTCAAAGCTTTCTTAAACTCTAAAGAAATATACTCAAGATTATAGAAGAAGAATTCTCTCTATAGTTTCTCTCTCTAGAGTTTCGTAATAAATAATGAAGAAATGAGCTTCTATTTATAGGAGAATGGACTGCATAGTAACTAATTCATGAACGGTCCAGATTGATTTACTTTTAAACGGACGGTCCAGATTGATTTAATAAAATATTCTAATAAAACAAAATCTTTTAAATAAAATATAATATGTTCTATTTATAATCTAATAAAATGAATAACTTTATAAAAATATTACATTTTTTATATAAAAGATTTTACTATGTAAAAAACACTATCGTGCACTATTTAACACTACGCATAATAAAATATAATATATTCTAATTATTGTCTAATAAAACAAATAACTTTATAAAAGTATTACATTTTATATAAAAAGATTTTACTATGCAAAACACTATGCATAATAGAATATTATATATTCTATTTATAGTCTAATAAAACGAATAACTTTATAAAGGTATTTTGTTTTATATAAAAAGTTTTTCTGTTTTATTACATTAATAATACTAGTAAAAAAAACTGAGTGACTTCTCACGCAAGCATTAATAATCAATATCTGTGTGCTACTATGCAATCACGCGCAGACATCGTATTTACTTTACTAATGAGTAGTTCAACAGTTTTAACGGTAAAACTTCCGCCGTTATTCTCATAAAAATATTTTTGTCATTTTCTCAATCCGACAATAATTCCGTTGTGGGGTCCACCAATGATTGTGCCATCGTACGGATATTCCCCGATAAAAAGAATATTCCCCAACCAATCGAATAATATATACCAACTTGAATACATTGCAAAATTTATAAATACTACCCACAACTATAATATTATATCAAATCCACACCATAATATTCAAAAAAATTATTTCGAGAAAATTAAATATTTATTAATAAAATCTGGGGTCTCACACTTTTCTTCAGCACGCTCTGCACGCTGAGTAGCCTTCATCCAAGCGTCTTTTTCTCTCGCACGCTTAGCTAACTCCTCATTCAAATCATCTTTTAGCTTCACAACTTTAGTCTTCATCTTTTCATTCTCAGCCAATAGCTGTTCTTTGTTGATCCTCTGTGTGAACTAGGTTCCCAATACGTATGTCAAGATCCTGAATCTCCACATCCTTTTTTGTTATAGTAGCCTAACGCAAGTCAGCCAGCTCCTTCAGCTCCTCAACCTTAGCCTATAATTCTGTATTACGGTCATATAAGTCATCATACATCCCAGCTGCAATGGAGTTTGGTGGAAACTCCACAAGATCCTCTTCCTCATCTTCCACCTCTATTTCCTCAGAGTCCTCCTCCTCTGGATCAGACACAGGCTCATTCCTCTGTCCCTCAACAGTGACCAACAGAAAAGGCTCCCTCTGAATCAACTACTCCCGAACAACATGGACATCTCGGGGCTTCTCATCTCCAGGTAACTGAGGTATCTCCTCCCTAGCTTGACTGGATCCTTCAAAATTAGACATCCTGACAACAAAATACCTTATGTTTAATTTACTACGTGACACTTTTAAATACTTGCAAGCACATAAGTTATCAACACACAGGCACATAAAGTCTTTTATTATTTATCTTTAATGAATGCCTTAATCAATTCCTTAAAACTCGATCAAAGTTATCAACACTATACTTTTGATCTCTTTAAAGGTTACTTTGTAAGGTTTCCCCCACCTAAGGTTCATAACCTAAAGCTTTGATACCAACTTGTGACACCCACAAATCCGGGTACTTCATTCCCACAGAATTTGGTGCTGACTATCTAAAACAATTACATTTAACTACCCATAATCAAGGATAAAGACATAAATTAAATAACTAAAACAATAATCCACCCCGTTAAAGGGTTACATCAGCTTAAAACAAATCACAAGTAATCTAACCTTAAATTATTACATAAGTCTGCGGAATGCATCATATAATTAAATAAGTCTCATAATCATAGACTCTTTTAAATAAAATCAAACAAGTCTTCTACACTTGGACATCTTACCCTTGCCCTTGCTAGTAGACAGCTCGTCAACTTTCTCAACTTTAGCTGCAGTGTTATATGCAAGAGTGACCAAATAATTGCTCACTAATATAATGATGACAATAACAATATCATAAGAGTAAGCAATGAATACTGAATAATAAAGAACTTGTTCTTTGAATCAAGGTTAGGAAACAAATTCAAGATTAATTTTTGAGGGTCTTGAGACCATGAACTATGTCCCAGGTTACTAAGTATTTGTACCTCAACCTTTAACAATCGTTAGACTATACAGACCTTTCATTTCATACTTAAGGAGATCATCCCTTTGTACCATGAATTGTGCACAAATATCTAAACGCTAACGCATACATAATCCCCTATATTAGGGTTATTCGTCTCAGTTTAACTTAGGATTTTCTCTCTAAAGAAATTTTAGTTTGGATTAGCTTAACAATGGTTTTAGAATTTTAAAATGCTCATCAACTATGGACTAGTCAAATCAATAAAGGTTTACTAGCCATTCGAAGTTCGATATAATAACTAGGTATTGAGTAACCATATTTAAAATCAAGAATAGAATCACAATAATATATAGTGGAATAAAACATTGTATATCCAATAAGCTATGTTCAGAGGAATTAGAGAGTCTCGTTCGAAATAATGAACATTTCAAACTTTGAATTAACAAGAAAAAATGATTAGAAACTTGCTCAATATGAATAAACAACTTCAGCCATCTTAATCAAATAATATCAAGTTTAAGATTAGGAAACTTGTTTAGCGAAAAGTAAAATTTAGAAACTTGCAGAACAATAATAAACAAGATAAAATAAAAATCTTGATTTACATAAAGAAATAAGGTTTAGGAGCTTGCCTCGTGCATAAGCTATACAATTATAAGACACATTCATCAAAACCCTACATATATTATTAGAATCGCAATACCGAATAGTTACACTAACATTAACCCTATATGTTTTAGTTCTGATTTAAATCCAAATTTCTAACATAATTCATGTTCTAACTTTTAAATTAATATCACATCACTAATCTGAAATCATAAGTCTAACATAGCAACGTAACCTTTAAACCACATCTCAAGACTTAAACAAATAACAAGTTACAGTTTTTCACAACTTATTAACTTTATAATTTGAAATCATTGAATACATGTTTAAAATCAATTATAGAACCCCATTACATGTTTAACACATTATCATGTACCTTAGACTAGGTTAGGCCAACATATCATGGACTAAAAACTAAAAAAAACTGTCCCTGCTCAGGGAGGGCGCATCTGCGCTACCCTAAGCCTTGGCACAACTACACCGTTTCTGCCTTTGGTACCGGTGTTGGGTAAAATCTAATTATACACAACACGTAAGTATACGTGGTCAACAAGTAATAAAGTGATAAGTTTAGTATCGTTCCCACAGAGAATTAGAATGAATTTAATCCTAATAATTACCAGCCTTATATTAATCCAAATTTTATTAAACTATCCAATCTAAAAATGATAATTATAAAAACTAAATATAATAAAATACAAAAATCATCACACAATCAACAAAACCTAAAAAAGAAAATTTTAAAACAAGTATTGGAGAATTAGGCTTACAACTTCACTTTAAACTTTAATCTGATTATTACTCTTTATTCTAGTTTAATTCACTATTCCAGTTTATTAATCAAGAACACGTAGATATAACTAGCCATCTCTTGATGCATTAATACCATATTAACTTAAATCCACAAATTAGATAGAATTAAGTTAAACACCTTAATTAACTAACTCATTATATCTCTATGTGAATTACAATCAAAGAATGTTTAAGTTTAAGTTCTCTATTCGATTACATGCGATGTTAAGGATATCTCTACCCTAACATTCATCAAGATTCCATTCATTCACAGAATTCAAGAACACATGCTATATTAGCTATGTCTAGACTCGTACTTCCTCTCTCGAATCCATAAAAGTCCACAAAGAATTGGTGATCAAGAAATTCATAAATTCAAGCATGAATTAATATAGATAAACTGAGGAATAGCTTATTAAACTGAAAATCAAAGTTACACAATCATCGTTGTGATAACCCGGGATTCCGAATAATCCAAATTTTATGTTTTTTTAAATTTAATATTGACATTGACTGTTAATATTGTACTGTGTATCTGTGATACGAGTCTTGAGAATTAGTCAATTTGTGTATTGACTGAGAAATTAGAGTAGAGTTATGCTTAACAGCTTTAGAAACCCTAACCCTAATTTCTAGATAGGGATTCGACAGAAATTTTAGTTATAATATCTGTAATTGTGAGTATTTGCTTGTACTGTATAAACTTAATGACCAATAAGGGATTAAAAACACTAATCTCGGATTTAGAAAACCTAATGTACAGTTAAAAACCCTAATTTTAGTTTTAAACTTTTAAATTTTCTAATTAAAACCCTAATTGGGAATTTTAGAAACTAATGTTTTAAAACCTAAGGGTTGGGACCTTAGGGATAAACCCTAAGGGTTTGTACAAATGTCAAGAATACCATTAAAACTATTTTTCAAATGATAAAAATACCCTTTTTACATTTTTAATTAATAAACTTGTAAAATTGGCAATACCTTTAGTTGGTGAACTAATAACTTGACTTTTTATAACCTACAAGTCTAGCAAATCAGTCTATTTTGCTAGCAATCTCAGCACATGCAATGAATCAAAGTAATATAAATGATTTGGAGAGAGAAAGTTGACCAAATTTGCATAATTGATATCCAAGTCTCACCAAATCTCTCTCTCCCAAACCTCCGAATCTTACAAGTTCCTCAATCACATAAACAACCCCCAGATCACTTAATATCATATTGGAGATCTAAGATCAAGATTTGAGAAGAGAGGTATAAACCCTAGACTTATATTTTGATCATGTATTCTAAGTTAGAGTTTGTGATTTTGTGTTTTTATAAGTGTTATATGATGTTTTATGATAATCTATGGTGATATACCATAGATCCATAGCATCAAATGGCTTTAAAAGTGTTGATTTTCAAAATTGCCCAAGAACAGTTAAGAGTTCTGACAATCAAATGTCAGTCGCTCTAGATCTTTATGTGTTTATGATTTTTGTTGTTTTAAAGCTTTAATATGTAGCCTGATATGTTGTCTTTAATCTGGAAGTGGTATTACAGCCATTAAATGGCTAGATTTGTAGTTATTAAAGGTCAAAACCCGTTGACCGGGCATGACCACGAACTTTCTAGGTAACCCAAAAAGTGTAATATAGCGTCTAACAACGTTTTACAAGGTTCAGATCTGACAAGTTTTAGGTTGTTTGATGTTGTGTTTGTAATCAAGTTATAGCCTGATATGTGGACTCTAGAATCATGCTTTTAGATGCCTTAAAACGTTAACATATTGAACAGAGCAAGTGGTCAAGGTAGGCTACTCGCTCAGTTTTGACATTTATGGAAAAACCCAAAAACTTGATGAATTTGTTTTCTGACAACATTTGACCGGATTAAATTTGGCTGTTGTGTTATTTTTTATCTGATCTGTTGCTTCGTATATGTTCCTTGACATAAGTAGTACATATTGGAACCTTGAAATCACATAAACAATGACTGGAACATAAACTTATTTGAGCGTGAAAGTGACTAGTCAAAATTCTGGGTTTCTGGGAAAACCCAGGAGCTGTCTGACAATGACTTTAGCTGGCCAGATCTTCTTGTTGGTTTGTAATATGACCAAATTATGTATTGTAACTTGTAGTGTGACATAAAAACTACAAGATCTGAGTTTTAGGTTGGACAGAATATGCATGAAACGAGATTAAAGTATGGTCAAACTAAGGACCTTAAGCACTGTCTGACAGTGTTTTGGAAGCTCAAGAACACCTAAGACGACAAATAAGTGTCGCTATAGGCTTTAGCGACGGTTGTTATTTATTTTGAATTTCTAAATTTCCGAAAATTACTTAAAAATAGAAATAAATTATAAAAATTATTAAAAATGGTTTTAAAAATTATTTTAAATTATGAAAAATAATTTTTGACCAATTGGAATATTTTTCTTTAATATTTATAATTATTTAAATATTAAATGTATTTAATTTATTTAATTAGTGTATTAAATAAATTAGAGAAAAATGATTTAATATTATGAAAAATCATTTTAAATAAGAATAAGGTATTTAAAATATTTTAGTTATAAAATATAACTTTTAATATTTTAGAGAATTTTCATTAATAATTTAATATTAATGATATTTGATTTATTTAATTGTTAAATTAAATAAATATGTTAAAAATGATTTTATTGATTTAAAAATCATTTTAAATGAGAATAAAGTGTTAGAAAATATTTAGAATTATAAAATATAGTTTTCAATATTTTTGGAGAATTCTCATTAATAATTTAATATTAATGATAATGATTTATTTAATTATTAAAGTAAATAAATGATAGAAAAAAATGATTTTATTAATTTAAAATCATTTAAAAAATGAGAAAAGGATTTAAATATATTTGAAGTTATAATTAATGACTTTTAATATTTGGATGATAATTTCATTAATATTTAAATATTAATGGTGATGATTTAAAATGATTTTTAAGTATTTTAAAAATCATTTAAATAGAATATTGTTGATTTAAAAATATTTTAAGTTATTAATAATAACTTTAATATTTTGAGCAAGTATGTCATTAATATTTTAATATTATTAAATATTAATGATGATAAGATTATTTGATAATTAAATCATTTTAAAATGATTCGATGTTTGAAAAATTATTATAAATTATAATAATTGCTTATAAATTATTAAAAGCTTCCGAAAAATATTATAAATGATAATTGACTTATCTAAATTAATATTGAAGCTTAGAAACTGAATTTAATTGACAATAACTATGTTAATTATTGGATAGGTGACCGAACACAGAGAATGGAATAGAAGTCCAAACTGCATCAAATAGTTAGACTTTTAAGTGTTTATATAAGTTATAAACACTAATGTGACTATAATGGTAATGTGTTCAGGAGAAGTTTATTTGTAGAATACGAGTGTTTGTGTGTTATGACGAAATATTATGCTAATTGTGAGACCGATATTATTATTGTTTATAGGTAATTTAACGCAGAATAAGTTTATTGTGTAGTTGTAATCAGCGGAAGAGGCAAGTTTCCTTAACTCAACCCTGAGTTAATATTGTTTAATTATTATAGTGGTTAATTATTTTTAATTATACCACGTCCAAGAAGTTATTGTTGATTATTCGCAGTTAGTGCATGTTTAATAATTTAAATTGAATTACTCATTCGTAAAGTATACGTTTGTAGAATAACTGTTGTTGGATATTCATATCCGTAGAAGCTAGTATTGACAGTACAGATAATTCTTGTTTATTGTCGAATTATGTTGAGAAATGTCTTAGCCAATTATTCTGATTAGACGAACATTTGATAGAACTTGATAGATTTGAGAAGAGAATTCAATTATTATTGACAGATCGATGCCAATTATTTCGGCTAGATCGAGAAGTAATTAGAAATTGAAATCACAGCATTTCGTTGTTAAATCAAAATCTTAATTCTGAGACTGAGAAGAACAACCTTTTATATAAAGGGAATATTTTATTGGTCGTATATTTGGCCTTTACGCGCGATTAAGTATTATGCATAATATAGGGTATAATAAAGCTGATCACTTTATATACTTGTAGAGGGGTATGATTTATTCTTTATGGTTATCTGATAAACCTGGGTATATCAACGTCAATTCTTTGATAGTTACTCGAGAAGAGAAGTTCAAGATCCAATGGATCGCTCATCATAAATCTGGAAAACATTCCACTTTGCTATTTCGTAGAATTAATTCTTGATTATTCATTTGAATATCGTAGAAAACCTTGAAAGAGTTGTACTCTTTCATTATCAGATTATTGTTGCGTAGAATGTGAAAAGACTTGATATTGATTTCTATAACTTTATTGTATGTCTTAACTTGCGGAGCAAATTTGTTTCTCACCCTTGCTAAATAAAACCTTTCAGCTAGGGACGAAGTTGCAGAAGGTGCTGCGAAGAAGAACAAAGGAAAATGCATCATGATAAATTAGTATGATTAGAATATTATTATGTTGTATTGTAAACCCTTTTTATATATCTAAGGGGTAGGTCTGTAATGTTAACGTTAGTGGACCTGGGACTTATGTATTATAGATATCTGTTAATGAGTTATGTATTCCTATTTATAAATGAATGGGTAGTCAGATGTTATATTTTTGTGTATCGTGAGCACCAAACTCGGGGGTTAGGTAACTCGGATTTGGGGGCGTCACTGGTTGGTATCAAAGCTGTAGGTTATAAACCTTAAGTGGGGTGGGGAAAACCCTAGGAATATAACCATAAGCGAGATATAGAATAATCATTTAGAGTACTAAGTGAGGGATTTCCGAAACGCATCAATAGTGGGATATGTGGACAAATAGTGTGAGAAGTTTGTACTGGTAAAGTACTAATCAAGTTGTTTAATCTGATTGTAGGATGTCAGGAGAAGATAAAATGAGTACGAAGATGCCAGCGGCTGTTGCACCAGTGGCAGTAGCCGAAGTGCCAGCACAGAGCAAGTCAGTTGAAGAAGTGGGAAAAGATGAACCCATGGTTAATCTCGGGAGTGATCATGATGATTATCCCGAGATGTATCTAAGTGGTGATGGGGAGGCGGAGTCTGAAGAAGCTAAGGTAGAGTTAAAGAATAAGATCAAAGATGGAGAACAAGATCAACTATTTGTAGAAGTCCAGGAACTCCAAAGTAAAGTATTTCTCTTGGAGGAGCTGTGGAAGACAGAGCGAGAATTACGCGAAATAACTGAAAAACGGAACGAATTGAAGGCGCAGGTGGAGAGGAAGAAGATTGAAGGTGATGGATCGTCTGAAGGAACCAGCAAGAAGGACAAGAAGAAGAGAAAGAGGGAAAAAGACAGTGAAAACTCTAAAAATTCAAACTCGAAGAAGAGGCAAGCTTGCAGCATGTGTTGGAAGACTCGCGCGGGAGAATGCATGATGTGGAAAAATGTGTGTTTCAATTGTAAGCAAGAAGGACATATTTCTTTGCATTGTCCTAAGATGAATTTGAGGAAGTGTTTCTCATGTGGTAGAACGGGTCACAGATTTAACAAGTGTCCCAACAAGAAGAAGATTGGTGAAGGGAGTGGTCGGTAGACAACTTAGATATATGTGATAGTATCTTTTGGTAGAAGATTATGATATTAAGTGTTGTAATATCGAGAATGATGTGTAAACATATGTAAATATATATGTTTTTATGAATGAAATCTTTATTTTCTATAAGATTAAAATTAAATTGTGAGTTCTTAAAACTCATACTTATGGTAAGTTCATGACGCATGATTATATGAAATGTTTTGAACCCCTCAGCGAATGGACGCCAAAGGTCTGACTAGGATAAGTTCATACACTCATATAATTGTGGCAAGTTATTGAACACATAAGTGTGGTAAGTTTGATGAACTGGAAATAGTGATGCGGCAATGGTAAATAGCAACTTTTTGTGTAAAGTTAGAGAATTGTAACTTTTGTGTAAAGTAGTGTATATAAATCATAAAATTATTTTAAAAAGGGATAGTAATAAGTGTTAAGTACTAAATGTACTATGTGCTATTTGAATAAATATGCAGTTAGATGAGAACTATGTGTTGAATTCTTATTGTGTTAAGAACTATGTGTTGAATTTTTATTTAAATCAGATCATGCCGCCTAGACGACAGAATCGAAACCAACGAGAAGAACAGTCAGTGAATAACGAAAAAGGTCTAGCTGACCCAATGCAAAACTTTGCAAATATGATAGCCAAAGCTATGGAAAATAGAGCTCCAGCAAGAGAAAGAGCAAGAAATCAGCCAGCAGATAGATTGGAAAATTTTAAGGACTTTAAAGCAGTTGGACGGCCAGAATTTAAGGGAAGCACGGATCCGATTGAAGCCCAAACTTGGGTGAAGGAGATGGAGAAAGCATTCGTCATTGCGCGAGTGACAGAAGAGCAAAAGACGGCTTTTACAACTTATCTGATGAAGGGAGAAGCTAATTACTGGTGGGAGACTAATCGAAAAAGAGCCGATACAATGATGGTAAGCGTGGACAAGATTCAAGGAGTTGTTCTTTGAGAACTACTTCTCATTGAGTATGCAAGCTCGGATGGAAGTTAAGTTCTTGGAACTGAAGCAGGAAAATATGTCTGTTTCTGAATATGTGGCTAAATTCAACGAATTAGCGAGATTTGCACCTCATCAGGTGGACTCAGAAGTAAGAAAAGCGAGAAGATTTGAGAATGGGCTGAAGCCGGGGATATTCAACAAGGTGGAAGTATTGCAAATCAATACGTTTGCGGCTTTACTGGAGAAAGCATTAATTGCTGAAGGATGGAGCGAGGCTGCATCTCGATTTCATCAGGATAAGAAGAAGAAGACAAGTGATGGAGGAAGCAGTGGTGGTAGTAACCTTAATAAGAGGAAGTGGAGTGAGAATACCCAATCGGGTAGCAAATCTGAAGAGAATAAGAAAGGGAGGGAGCCATGTGCGATTTGTGTGAAGAACCATGCAGGTGTTTGTTTGAAAAAGAAATGAGTCTGCTATAACTGCGGGCAAGAGGGGCACATGTAACCCAATTGCCCCAGCCCGAAGAAAATTCAAGGTTGTTATGCGTGCGGATCGACTGATCATATGGTACAGAACTGTCCGAAGAGGAATGCTGGGAAGGAAAGTGTTAACAAAGGACCCTGGAACTTTGGCAATTCGAGGACATGCACAGCCAGGAAGATCAATCGCCCGTACATTCAATATGACGACGCAGGATGCAGTGGCTACTCAAGAGGTGGTAGTAGGTAATGATTTCATTTAGAAATTAAATTACGTGAGTAATATTAGATAAATATTTGCCGTGAACTATTTTCTTTTATAGATTCAAGTCACAGGTTAGAATATGAGACACGATTTAATATTGTGTTGATAAAAATGAATTGATGATACAACTTTAAAAGATTGTAGAGAATAAGAAAATGGTGATTCTGATGATGGAATCCTTTTAAGGAGAGGTGAATGTGATAACCCGGGATTAGAATAATCCAAATTTCACGAAATAATTTTTTTTTATTTATTTAATATCGGTATTAATATTGTTCTATGTATCTGTGATACGAGTCTCGAGAATTAGTCAATTTGTGTATTGACTGAGAAATTAGAGTAGAGTTATGCTTAACAGCTTTAGAAACCCTAACCCAAATTTCTAGATAGGGATTCGACAGAAATTGTAGTTATAATATCTGTAACTGTGAGTATGTGCTTGTACTGTATAAACTTAATGACCAATGATTGACTGGATATGGTTTAAACTTTCTAAACCCCAATAAGGGATTAAAAACACTAATCTCAGATTTAGAAAACCTAATGTATAGTTAAAAACCCTAATTTTAGTTTTAAACTTTTAAATTTTCTAATTAAAACCCTAATTGGGAATTTTAGAAACTAATGTTTTAAAACCTAAGGGTTAGGACCTTAGGGTTAAACCCTAAGGGTTTGTGCAAATGTCAAGAATACCATTAAAACTATTTTTCAAATGATAAAAATACCCTTTTTACATTTTTAATGAGTTAACTTGTAAAATTGGCAATACCTTTAGTTGGTGAACTAATAACTTGACTTTTCATAACCTACAAGTCTAGCAAATCAGTCTATTTTGCTATCAATCTCAGCACATGCAATGAATCAAAGTAATATAAATGATTTGGAGAGAGAAAGTTCACCAAATTTGCATAATTGATATCCAAGTCTCACCAACTCTCTCTCTCCCAAACCTCCAAATCTTACAAGTTCCTCAGTCACATAAACAACCCCTAGATCACCTAATATCATATTGGAGATCTAAGATCAAGATTTGAGAAGAGAGGTATAAACCCTAAACTTATATTTTGATCATGTATTTTAAGTTAGAGTTTGTGATTTTGTGTTTTTATAAGTGTTATATGATGTTTTATGATGATCTATGGTGATATACCATAGATCCATAGCATCAAATGGCTTTAAAAGTGTTGATTTTCAAAACTGCCCAAGAACAGTTAAGAGTTCTGACAATCAAATGTCAGTCGCTCTAGATCTTTATGTGTTTATGATTTTTGTTGTTTTAAAGCTTTAATATGTAGCCTGATATGTTGTCTTTAATCTGGAAGTGGTATTACAGCCATTAAATGGCTAGATTTGTAGTTATTAAATGTCAAAACCCGTTGACCGGGCATGACCACGAACTTTCTAGGTAACCCAGAAAGTGTAATATAGCGTCTGACAACGTTTTACAAGGTTCAGATCTGACAGGTCTTAGGTTGTTTGATGTTGTGTTTGTAATCAAGTTATAGCCTGATATGTGGACTCTAGAATCATGCCTTTAGATGCCTTAAAACGTTAACATATTGAACAGAGCAAGTGGTCAAGGTAGGATACTCGCTCAGTTTTGACATTTCTGGAAAAACCCAAAAACTTGATGAACTTGTTTTCTGGAAACATTTGACCGGATTAAATCTGGCTGTTGTGTTGTTGTTTATCTGATTTGTTGCTTCGTATATGATCCTTGACACAAGTAGTACATATTGGAACCTTGAAATCACATAAACAATGACTGGAACATAAACTAATTTGAGCGTGAAAGTGACAGAATTGAAATTCGGGTTTCAGGAAAACCAGAGTTTGTCGACAATGACTTTTAAGTGGCGGATCTTCTTGTTGGTTTGTAGTATGACCAAATTATGTATTGTAACTTGTAAAGTGTGACATAAACACTACAAGATCTCGAAGTTTTAGGTTCGATGAATACGATGAAACGAGATTTAAAGTATGGTCAAACTAAGGACCTAAAGATCGCATTCCGATGTTGTGTTCGGAAGCTCAAGAACACCTAAGACGACAAATAAGTGTCATATATAGCTTTAGCGACGGTTGTTATTTATTTATTTTTATTTTCAATTTTCGAAATTACTTAAAAATAGAAATAAATTATAAAAATTATTAAAAATGGTTTTAAAAATTATTTTAAATTATGAAAAATAATTTTTTGAATTAATTCAATATTTTTCTTTAATATTTATAATTATTTAAATATTAAAGGTATTTAATTTATTTAATTAGTGTATTAAATAAATTAGAGAAAAATGATTTAATATTATGAAAAATCATTTTAAATAAGAATAAGGTATTTAAAAATATTTTTAATTATAAAATATAACTTTTAATATTTTTAGAGAATTTTCCTTAATAATTTAATATTAATGATATTAGATTTATTTAATTGTTAAATTAAATAAATATGTTAAAATGATTTTATTGATTTAAAAATCATTTTAAATGAGAATAAAGTGTTAGAAAATATTTAGAATTATAAAATATAGTTTTTAATATTTTTGGAGAATTCTCATTAATAATTTACTATTAATGATAAAGATTTATTTAATTATTAAATTAAATAAATGATAGAAAAATTATTTTATTAATTTAAAAATCATTTAAAAAAATGAGAAAAAGGATTTTAAAATATTTGAAGTTATAATTAATGACTTTTAATATTTGGATGATAATTTCATTAATATTTAAATATTAATGGTGATGATTTAAAATGATTTTAATTATTTTAAAAATCATTTAAATAGAATATTGTTGATTTAAAAATATGTTAAGTTATTAATAATAACTTTAATATTTTGGCAAGTATGTCATTAATATTTTAATATTATTAAATATTAATGATGATAAGATTATTTGATAATTAAATCATTTTAAAATGATTCGATGTTTGAAAAATTATTATAAATTATAATAATTGCTTATAAATTATTAAAAGCTTAGAAAAATATTATAAATGATAATTGACTTATCTAAATTAATATTGAAGCTTAGAAATCGAATTTAATTGACAATAACTATGTTAATTGGTCTGGATAGGTGACCGAACATCGAGAATGGATAGAAGTCCAACTGCATCAAAATAGTTAGATTTTGTTAAGTGTTTATATAAGTTATAAACACTAATGTGACTATGTGGTAATGTGTCTAGGAGAAGTTTGACTGTAGAATACAGTGTTGTGTGTTATGAAATATTATGCTAATTGTGAGACCGATATTATTGGTTATAGGTCTTACGAACGCAGATAAGTTTATTGTGTAGCTGTAATCAGCGGAAGAGGCAAGTTTTCTTAACTCAACCCTGAGTTAATATTGTTCAATTATTATTGTGGTTAATTATTTTTAATTATACCACGTCCAAAAAGTTATTGTTGATTATTCGCAGTTAGTGCATGTTTATTAATTTAAATTGAATTACTCATTCGTAAAGTATACGTTTGTAGAATAACTGTTGTTGGATATTCATATCCGTAGAAGCTAGTATTGACAGTACAGATAATTCCTGTTTATTGTCAAATTATGTTGAGAAATATCTTAGCCAATTATTCTGATTAGACGAACATTTGATAGAACTTGATAGATTCGAGAAGAGAATTCAATTATTATTGACAGATCGATGCCAATTATTTCGGCTAGATCGAGAAGTAATTAGAAATTGAAATCACAGTATTTCGTTGTTAAATCAAAATCTTAATTCTGAGACTGAGAAGAACAACCTTTTATACAAATGGAATATTTTATTGGTCGTATATTCGGCCTTTGCGCGCGATTAAGTATTATGCATAATATAGGGTATAACAAAGCTGATCACTTTATATACTTGCAGAGGGGTATGATTTAATCTTTATGGTTATCTGATACACCTGGGTATATCAAAGTCAATTCTTTGATAGTTACTCGAGAAGATAAGTTCAGATCCAATGGATCTTCAAAGATAAATCGAAAAACATTCCACTTTGCTATTTCGTAGAATTAATTCTTGATTATTCATTTGAATATCGTAGAAAACCTTGAAAGCGTTGTACTATTTCATTATTAGATTATTGTTGCGTAAAATGTGAGAAGACTTGATATTGATTTCTATAACTGTATTGTATGTCTTAACTTGCGAAGCAAATTTGTTGCTCACCCTTGCTAAATAAAACCTTTCAGCTAGGGACGAAGTTGCAGAAGGTGCTGCGAAGAAGAACAAAGGAAAATGCATCGTGATAAATTAGTATGATTAGGATATTATTATGTTGTATTGTAAACCGTTTTTATATATCTAAGGGGTAGGTCTGTAATGTTAAGGTTAGTGGACCTGGGACTTATGTATTAACAATATCAGTTAATGAGTTATGCATTCCTATTTATAAATGAATGGGTAGTTAGATATTATATTTTTGTGGATCGTGAGCACCAAACTCGGGGGTTAGGTAACCCGAATTTGGGGACATCACTGGTTGGTATCAAAGCTGTAGGTTATAAACCTTAAGTGGGGTGGGGAAAACCCTAGGAATATAACCATAAGTGAGATATAAAATACTCATTTAGAGTACTAAGTTAGGGATTGCCGAAATGCATCAATAGTGGGATATGTGGACACATAGTGTGAGAAGTTTGTACTGGTAAAGTACTAATCAAGTTGTTTAATCTGATTGTAGGATGTCGGGAGAAGATAAAATGAGTACGGAGATGCCAGCGGCTGTTGCACCAGTGTCAGTAGTCGAGGTACCAGCACAGAGCGAGTCAGTTGAAGAAGTGGGAAAAGATGAACCCATGGTTAATCTCGGGAGTGATCATGAGGATTATCCCGAGATGTATCTAAGTGGTGATGAGGAGGCAGAGTCTGAAGAAGCTAAGGTATAGTTAAAGAATAAGATTAAAGATGGAGAACAAGATCAACTATCTGTAGAAGTCCAGGAACTTTGAAGTAAAGTATTTCTCTTGGAGGACCTGTGGAAGACAGAGCCAGAATTACACAGAAAGACTGAAAAACGGAACGAGCTGAAGGCACAGGTGGAGAGGATGAAGACTAAAGGTGATGGATCGTCTAAAGGAACCAACAAGAAGGACAAGAAGAAGAGAAAGAGGGAAAAAGACAGTGAAAACTCTAAAAATTCAAACTCGAAGAAGAGACAAGCTTGCAGCATGTGTTGGAAGACACACGCGGGAGAATGCATGATGTGGAAAAATGTGTGCTTCAACTGTAAGTAAGAAGGACATATTTCTTTGCATTGTCCTAAGCCGAATTTGAGGAAGTGTTTCTCATGTGGTAGAACGGGTCACGGATTCAACAAGTGTCCCAATAAGAAGAAGACTAGTGAAGGGAGTGGTCGGTTGAAAACTTAGATATATGTGATAGTATCTTTTGGTAGAAGCTTATGATATTAAGTGTTGTAATATCGAGAATAATGTGTAAACATATATAAATATATATGTTTTTATGAATGAAATCTTTATTTTCTATAAGATTAAAATTAAATTGTGAGTTCTTAAAACTCATACTTATGGTAAGTTCATGACTCATGATTATATGAAATGTTTTGAACCCCTCAGTGAATGGACGCCAAAGGTCTGACTAGGATAAGTTCATACACTCATATAATTGTGGCAAGTTACTGAACACATAAGTGTGGTAAGTTTGATGAACTGGAAATAGTGATGTGGCAATGGTAAATAGCAACTTTTTGTGTAAAGTTAGAGAATTGTAACTTTTGTGTAAAGTTGTGTATATAAATCATAAAATTATTTTAAAAAGGGATAGTAATAAGTGTTAAGTACTAAATGTACTATGTGCTATTTGAATAAATATGCAGTTAGATGAGAACTATGTGTTGAATTCTTATTGTGTTAAGAATTTGTATAGAGACAGAGAATTAATATAAGATTTTTATTTAAATCAGATCATGCCGCCTAGACGACAGAATCGAAACCAACGAGAAGAACAGTCAGTGAATAACGAAAAAGGTCTAGCTGACCCAATGCAAAACTTTGCAAATATGATAGCCAAAGCTATGGAAAATAGAGCTCCAGCAAGAGGAAGAGCAAGAAATCAGCCAGCAGATAGATTGGCAAATTTTAAGGACTTTAAAGCGGTGAGACCGCCAGAATTCAAGGGAAGCACGGATCCGATTGAAGCCCAAACTTGGGTGCGAGTGACAGAAGAGCAAAAGACGGCTTTTACAACTTATCTGATGAAGGGAGAAACTAATTACTGGTGGGAGACTAATCAGGCAAGAGCTGGTACAGCGGTGGTAGCGTGGACAAGATTCAAGGAGTTGTTCTTTGAGAACTACTTCTCATTGAGTATGCAAGCTCGGATGGAAGTTAAGTTCTTGGAACTGAAGCAGGAAAATATGTCTGTTTCTGAATATGTGGCTAAATTCAACGAATTATCGAGATTTGCACCTCATCAGGTGGACTCAGAAGTAAGAAAAGCGAGAAGATTTGAGAATGGGCTGAAGCCGGGGATATTCAACAAGGTGGAAGTATTACAAATCAATACGTTTGCGGCTTTACTGGAGAAAGCATTAATTGCTGAAGGATGGAGCGAGGCTGCATCTCGATTTCATCAGGATAAGAAGAAGAAGACAAGTGATGGAGGAAGCAGTGGTGATAGTAACCCTAATAAGAGGAAGTGGAGTGAGAATACCCAATCGGGTAGCAAATCTGAAGAGAATAAGAAAGGGAGGGAGCCATGTGCGATTTGTGTGAAGAACCATGCAGGTGTTTGTTTGAAAAAGAAATGAGTTCTGTTATAATCATGCGGGCAAGAGAGGGCACATGTAACCCAATTGCCCCTCACTCAAGAAAATTCAAGTTGTTGTTATGTCGGATCGGTGATCATATGGTGCAGAATCATGTCAAGAAGGAATCTTTGGGAAGGAAAGTGTTAACAAAGGACCACGGAACTTTTGCAATTCGAGGACATGCACAGCCAGGAAGATCAATCGCCCGTACATTCAATATGACGACGCAGGATGCAGTGGCTACTCAAGAGGTGGTAGTAGGTAATGATTTCATTTAGAAATTAAATTACGTGAGTAATATTAGATAAATATTTGCCGTGAACTATTTTCTTTTATAGATTCAAGTCACAGGTTAGAATATGAGACACGATTTAATATTGTGTTGATAAAAATGAATTGATGATACAACTTTAAAAGATTGTAGAGAATAAGAAAATGGTGATTCTGATGATGGAATCCTTTTAAGGAGAGGTGAATGTGATAACCCGGGATTCCGAATAATCCAAATTTCACGAATAAATTTTTTTATTATTTAATATTGACTGTTAATATTGTTCTATGTATCTGTGATACGAGTCTCGAGAATTAGTCAATTTGTGTATTGACTGAGAAATTAGAGTAGAGTTATGCTTAACAGCTTTAGAAACCCTAACCCAAATTTCTAGATAGGGATTCGACAGAAATTGTAGTTATAATATCTGTAACTGTGAGTATGTGCTTGTACTGTATAAACTTAATGACCAATGATTGACTGGATATGGTTTAAACTTTCTAAACCCCAATAAGGGATTAAAAACACTAATCTCAGATTTAGAAAACCTAATGTACAGTTAAAAACCCTAATTTTAGTTTTAAACTTTTAAATTTTCTAATTAAAACCCTAATTGGGAATTTTAGAAACTAATGTTTTAAAACCTAAGGGTTAGGACCTTAGGGTTAAACCCTAAGGGTTTGTGCAAATGTCAAGAATACCATTAAAACTATTTTTTAAATGACAAAAATACCCTTTTTACATTTTTAATGAGTTAACTCGTAAAATTGGCAATACCTTTTGTTGGTGAACTAATAACTTGACTTGTTATAACCTACAAGTCTAGCAAATCAGTCTATTTTGCTAACAATCTCAGCACATGCAATGAATCAAAGTAATATAAATGATTTGGAGAGAGAAAGTTCACCAAATTTGCATAATTGCTATCCAACTCTCACTAACTCTCTCTCTCCCAAACCTCCTAATCTTGCAAGTTCCTCAGTCACATAAACAACCCCTAGATCACCTAATATCATATTGGAGATCTAAGATCAAGATTTGATAAGAGAGGTATAAACCCTAGACTTATATTTTGATCATGTATTCTAAGTTAGAGTTTGTGATTTTGTGTTTTTATAAGTGTTATATGATGATCTATGGTGATATACCATAGATCCATAGCATCAAATGGCTTTAAAAGTGTTGATTTTCAAAACTGCCCAAGAACAGTTAAGAGTTCTGACAATCAAATGTCAGTCGCTCTAGATCTTTATGTGTTTATGATTTTTGTTGTTTTAAAACTTTAATCTATAGCCTGATATGTTGTCTTTAATCTGAAAATGCTATTACAGCCATTAAATAGCTAGATTTTTAGTTATTAAAGGTCAAAACCTGTTGACCGGGCATGACCATGAACTTTCTGGGTAACCCAGAAAGTGTAATATAGCGTCTGGCAAAGTTTTACAAGGTCCGGATCTGACAGGTTTTAGGTTGTTTGATGTTGTGTTTGTAATCAAGTTATAGCCTGATATGTGGACTCTAGAACCATGCCTTTAGATGCCTTAAAACGTTAACATATTGAACAAGGCAAGTGGTCAAAGTAGGCTACTCGCTCAGTTTTGACATTTCTGGAAAAACCCAAAAACTTGATGAACTTGTTTTCTGACAACATTTGTCCGGATTAAATCTGGCTGTTGTGTTGTTGTTTATCTGATCTGTTGCTTCATATATGTTCCTTGACACAAGTAGTACATATTGGAACCTTGAAATCACATAAACAATGGCTGGAACATAAACTTATTTGAGCGTGAAAGTGACCAGTCGAAATTCTGGGTTTTTGGGAAAACCCAGGAGCCGTCTGACAATGACTTTAGCTCGCCAGATCTTCTTGTTGGTTTGTAGTATGACCAAATTATGTATTGTAACTTGTAGTGTGACATAAACACTATAAGATCTGAGTTTTAGGTTGGACAGAATATGCATGAAACAAGATTAAAGTATGGTCAAACTAAGGACCTTAAGCACTGTCTGACAGTGTTCTTGAAGCTCAAGAACACCTAAGACAACAGGTAAATGTCGCTATAGGCTTTAGCGACGGTTGTTATTTATTTTGAATTTCTGAATTTCTGGAAATTAATTAAAAATAGAAATAAATTATAAAAATTATTAAAAATGGTTTTAAAAATTATTTTAAATTATGAAAAATAATTTTTCACCAATTGGAATATTTTTCTTTAATATTTATAATTATTTAAATATTAAAGGTATTTACTTTATATAATTAGTGTATTAAATAAATTAGAAAAATGATTTAATATTATGAAAATTATTTTAAATAAGAATAAGGTATTTAAAAATATTTTTAGTTATAAATTATAACTTTTAATATTTTTTAGAAAATTTTCCTTAATCATTTAATATTAATGATATTAGATTTATTTAATTGTTAAATTAAATAAATAAGTTAAAAATGATTTTATTAATTTAAAAAACATTTTAAATGAGAATAAAGTGTTAGAAAATATTTAGAATTATAAAATATAGTTTTCAATATTTTTGGAGAATTCTCATTAATAATTTAATATTAATGATAATGATTTATTTAATTATTAAATTAAATAAATGATAGAAAAATAATTTTATTAATTTAAAAATCATTTAAACAAATGAGAAAAAGGATTTAAAAATATTTTAAGTTATAATTAATGACTTTTAATATTTGGATGATAATTTCATTAATATTTAAATATTAATGGTGATGATTTAAAAATAATTTTAATTATTTTAAAAATCATTTAAATAGAATATTGTTGATTTAAAAATATTTTAAGTTATTAATAATAACTTTAATATTTTGGCAAGTATGTCATTAATATTTTAATATTATTAAATATTAATGATGATAAGATTATTTGATAATTAAATCATTTTAAAATGATTCCGATGTTTGAAAAATTATTATAAATTATAATAATTGCTTATAAATTATTAAAAGCTTCCGAAAAATATTATAAATGATAATTGACTTATCTAAATTAATATTGAAGCATAGAAACCGAATTTAATTGACAATAACTATGTTAATTGTCGGATAGGGTGACCAAAATACCGAGAATGGATCGAAGTCCAACCAGACCGAAATAGTTAGACTTGTTAAGTGTTTATATAAGTTATAAACAATAATGTGACTATGTGGTAATGTGTCTAGGAGAAGTTTGACTGTAGAATACAGTGTTGTGTGTTATGAAAATATTGTGCTAATTGTGAGACCGATATTATTGGTTATAGGTCTTACGAACGCAGATAAGTTTATTGTGTAGCTGTAATCAGCGGAAGAGGCAAGTTTCCTTAACTCAACCCTTAGTTAATATTGTTCAATTATTATAGTGGTTAATTATTGTTAATTATACCACGTCTATGAAGTTATTGTTGATTATTCGCAGTTAGTGCATGTTTAATAATTTAAATTGAATTACTCATTCGTAAAGTATATATTTGTAGAATAACTGTTGTTGGATATTCATATCCGTAGAAGCTAGTATTGACATTATAGATAATTCCTGTTTATTGTCGAACTATGTTGAGAAATATCTTAGCCAATTATTCTGGTTAGATGAACATTTGATAGAACTTGATAGATTCGAGAAGAGAATTCAATTATTATTGACAAATCGATGCCAATTATTTTGGCTAGATCGAGAAGTAATTAGAAATTGAAATCACAGTATTTCGTTGTTAAATCAAAATCTTGATTCTGAGACTGAGTAGAACAAACTTTTATATAAAGGGAATATTTTATTGGTCGTATATTCGGCCTTTGCACGCGATTAAGTATTATGCATAATATAAGGTATAATAAAGCTGATCACTTTATATACTTGCAAAGGGGTATGATTTAATCTTTATGGTTATCTAATACACCTGGGTATATCAAAGTCAATTATTTGATAGTTACTCGAGAAGAGAAGTTCAGGATCCAATGGATCGCTCATCATAAATCTGGAAAACATTCCACTTTGCTATTTCGTAGAATTAATTCTTTATTATTCATTTGAATATCGTAGAAAACCTTGAAAGCGTTGTACTCTTTCATTATCAGATTATTGTTGCGTAGAATGTGAGAAGACTTGATATTGATTTCTATACCTTTATTGTATGTCTTAACTTGCGGGGAAAATTTGTTGGTCAGCCTTGCTAAATAAAACCTTTCAGCTAGGGACGAAGTTGCAGAAGGTGCTGCGAAGAAGAACAAAGGAAAAGGCATCGTGATAGATTAGTATGATTACCATATTACTATGTTGTATTGTAAACCCTTTTTATATATCTAAGGGGTAGGTCTGTAATGTTAAGGTTAATGGACCTAGGACTTATGTATTAATAATATCTGTTAATGGGTTATGTATTCCTATTTATAAATGAATGGGTAGTTAGATGTTATATTTTTGTGGATCGTGAGCACCAAACTCGGGGGTCAGGTAACCCAGATTTGGGGGCGTCACAATCGTTCCACTTAAAGATCCATTATAAGCCCAAAAAGTAATTTAGTTCATCATCAATGAAATAAAAACTGAATTAATTAAAGAAAACATCATCCCAAATTATTAGTTTTAAACTAAAGAAGAAGAATAAATCTAGAACCACCCTTCTCTCTAGCCTTAATCTGCAATTATTGTGGAATTCCTTCAAAATTTTCTTTCCAATTCTCTTGCTCCAAATTTTGTCTTCAATGTTGTTAATTCTCTGTATAATCTCTCAATCTTATTGTTTTCTGTTAATTATACGCTTAGGCATGTATTATGATTACAATTCCATCCATGGTTGAGTCCCTAGTCATTGCCAACACTTAAGCTTACGTTTGAACATTTGAAAAGAACAGGACACTGAGAATTCTCCGTACCCCCGCCCAGGCAGGGGTGTTACTATGTAAATAGCCAACCCCGGCTGGCATAGCTTCTGCTAACTAAGTTTACACCCCACCCCTTAAGGGGTTTTATATAGAAATAATTGACCCAATACCGGGTGCCTTCGCTAAGCGAGCCATTTTCCTCTTTTTCTTGCCAAATTCCACCATAAGTCCACCCTTTTTATCCAAATGCCACTCCACCACACCTAAACACAAAACAACACTAAACAAGTAAAAACAAAACATAAAAACAAGGAATTAACACCGATTAAACTTGAATTAGGAACCGATTCGTGGGTATAAAACCCACCTATCAAAATCCCCCAAACTTAACACGTGCTTGTCCTCGAGCATGAAATAAAAATAAAATTCTAAACAATGCAAGTTAATGAGATGTAGTGCTTCTAATCTATATTCCTATGAATCCAGCAGTCATTATAGAATCAAATTTATTCAACCGGCCTTAGAGAAATGAAGCAAACATTACAACACTTCATATCAAAATCAATCAATAATTCCTTATCAATCTTCAAATCTTAAACCATTATTACTGGTATAGTGTGTGTGCGCTTAACATCCATGCTAACTGATGCAAATTCAAATTTAATACATAACAAGTCTCTTAGAAGGCATCATACAACTTAAACTCATGAAATTCAAAAACAGACGAGAGTTAACTAAAACTAAGCAATTACCAATATTAAGGGTACACATAGGGTACTTGTGCTTTATTTATTTTATTTTATTTTATTTTATTTTTTTTAATATAGATTATATACCCCAAAATTTTCCCCCAAACTTAGGTTCTTGCCTAATTCTTCGTCTTAACTGCCTATCCTTGTCATTCTTTCATGTAAACTCGCATTATCCTTTAGAAATTCCTTATGTATCTATTTGAATTAAACAGTCCACATAGGTGTTATTAACGTGCTAACCTTATTATACCAGTTTGAAACATGCAAAAGATCGAATTCATAATAGAAAACTACATCAAAGTTTTAATAATTGGTACTGTACTTGTCTACTTAATCACAATCTCATCATTGGCCAAAATAAAATGAACTACATCAAACTGTTGGACATATGCAATATAACACATTACTTAACTAAATTATTTTATTATTATTATTATTATTATTATTATATATATATATGGTAAACATGGTAAACATAACATGATTGCAAACTAAATAAAAACTATTTACAATCCTATACTACTATGCAACTAAATGACTACATAAATGCAAACATTTAATAAAGAAATTGAAATTAACAATGCAAACATAAAATCCAAACATGAAAATTAAACTAAATCCCCCAATCATGAAAATTACAATGTCCTCATTATATAGATAAAGCAATAAATGTATGAGGACTTCCTTGTAAACTCCTGGGGTGGTGGTAATTGTTGTTCTTCATTTGAATCATTGGGTGGAAACCTTGACATTGGGGCTGGCTACTGGTATGAGTACTGTGCATTGGGATTAAAACTTTGAAGTGTCATGTTCAATGAGGCGAAAGACATATTCATGGCCTCAAACATATGGTCCTGCCTCACTGCGAGTATCTACATCTCTCTTCGGGCCTCCTTGCTGTACTCATCCACTTGTCATTGATGGTTCAAGAACTGAGGGCTAGATATGTCTTCGGGATGTGGTGTCGCCTCCGTTCCTTGCTCTCCCATCATCGCATCCTCCTGAAATTCGTTGTCATCCGAGGGGTCCTCAGCATCAGCCTCATCCTCTGAGGCTGATGGATATACAAATCCAACTCCTCTAGGGTGCGACTCACCCTGGGCCACACCGAATACTGCGCAATCATCCTAGTGTCTATCGTTTGAAGCAGCATTTGGGTGGGCTCATCATCGGAGCATCGTACTCCTTCCTGTCTACACAACCCAAAAATGAGTGATGGGTGTGGCAAGCCTCTAGAGAATGGTCCTTGTAGGCATCTTCAGATGGAAAAGTTGATTATAGCCCCCACATCGATGATAAAATCTTGGACAGCATCATATAAAAGCAATGCCTTCTCCTTGGGCACATCTGATGTGTGTGTGGATGGAAATAACTTGACGCACAAGAACGCGTACCATATCTTCCCATAGCGGTTGGCATCCTTACTATGAAAGACAGTGCCCCCTTTTCGACCCTTGATCCATGTGGTACCCGACTTTATCATTTCCTTCATAATAGTCTCATAATCAGGATCATGGTCACGTAAGTGAGTGTACTGGAAATGTCTAGGCACTCGTAATTGGTAGTACGTGTTGATGGCGTCGGCATTGAATGAAACTAACCTACCCCACACAAATGCGTTGAAGGGGGCCTTATCTTCTGCGTTAGTTTAGAATTCTTTTACCACATTCACAATTGCAGCTTCGGGCTCTTCCGTGAACTTATTCAACCCTTTTTGATAGACTTGTTACATAATTTCACCGTCGACATGGTCAGGTGTCAACCCCTACTTTGGTGTGAGTGCTTTCGTCACGAGGTAGTCGTAATGGTCGGCAGCGACAACACTTATGAATTTTCGCTGGTCAAAGGTTCTTGTTGGTGGTGTGGACCCTGAACTCTCACCACGTTGTCATTTTGATACCAGTTTTGGTGCCATTGAATTCGAATTGGTGAGTTTCAACAACAAATTCCCCCAAACTTCACTTAAGCAAACTGTTGAACACTTGGTGTGCAAGATGTTCAATCCCCCAAACTTAGTGATTTGGCTTCAATTGTGGTGATAAAAATTGAGAAATTGTAAGACACACCACTCACTCTCAGTATATCTCCAAGTTAGTTATAGAAATTCGCTCAAACCCTAATATTGAACTTTCGAGTGGTGTAAATTTAGATTGTTAGAGTGTGGGGTGAAGGAGTGGTTTTATAGAGAGGAGATGATGTATGGAGGTATGGGTGATTGAAGTAGTGGGTAATTGGTGTAATAGAGTGGGGGAATGGGTCTTAATTTGCAAGTTCGTGGGTTGAGATTGTGTAGGAGTGGGATTATTGTGTATCACGTAAAAGAAGGTTGGGAGAAAATGGTGTGAACGATATATAAGCTACTGAATCTGCTGCATTTCAAATTTGGACCCATACGGTGGGGGCATTATATAAAGGGGCCGACCTCATTTACCGGCATGTCATCTATTATTGGTGATTTGAAACCCGCCTTTACGGGGTATTAGGATTAAAGGGGCCCGCCCCGGTGGGCTAGTGGTCTGCTAATGGCCTTTAATTTTTCCCATTCCTTGCATCCTTAACATATTCATTCGCTTCTTAAGTACCTGAAACAACATTAAAATATGAAAAGAAGTTAAATTGAGCAAATTAAGCATGGTAGGTAAGAGTATCTAGAATAATATAACGTACTTACTACTTAATGAGCTTATTCTATATTAATTATTATTCTAAACTATAATTTGACGAACATGAATAAAAATACGAAGAATAAAAGTAAGATTGGGGTGCCTCCCAATTAGCGCTTGATTTTAAGTCGTTCAGCCTGACTGCTCTCTGTTTATGGCGAGTCGGCGAGTGTGATTGCGATGACATCCATGTTGGATTCGCCACCACAATAATATTTTAACTGTTGACCATTTTCAACGGCGCCATGTGGGAAAACCCTTTTTATGGTAAATAGACCTGACCACCATTATTTTTGCTTTCCTGGGAATAACTACAATCTTGAGTTGAACAATAGTACTGATTGCCCCGGTTCGAACATTCTCTGCATGATTTTCTGGTCGTGCCATTTCTTAACCTTTTCTTTGTATAACTTAGAGTTCTCGTAAGCTTGAAGTCGGAATTCATCGAGTTTATTTAACTAAAGTAGCCTCTTTTCACCCGTAGCTGCTTGATCAAAGTTGAGTTTCTGAATTGCCCAGTAGGCTTTATGTTGTAACTCCACAGGTAGGTGACATGCTTTCCCATAGACCAACTGATTTGGTGACATCCCAATTGGTGTTTTGTAAGCATTCTTGTAAGCCCATAGTGCATCATCCAATCTGAGAGTCTAGTCTTTTCTATTCGGGTTTACCACTTTCTCTAAGATTCTCTTCACCTCCCTGTTTGAAACTTCAGCTTGCCCACTTGTTTGGGGATGATATGTCGTCGCCACCTTATGGTTAACCCCATATTTTGCTAAAAAAAGCTGTAAATGATCTGTTGTAGAAGTGACTACCTTCATCACTGATAATAGCTCTTGGCATGCTAAATCTTGTAAAAATATTCTTGTGCAAGAATTTAAGAACCACCTTGGCATCGTTTATGGGGAATGCTAAGGCTTCAACCCATTTCGATACATAGTCAACCGCAAGCAAGATGTACTGATTATTGAAGGAGGAAGGAAATGGCCCCATAAAATCCGTGCCCCATTCATCAAAAATTTCAACTTCTAAGATAGTTTGTAGTGGCATCTCATTCCTTTTTGATATGTTACCCACCCTTTGATATCTATCACAGCTTTTAACGAACTAGTGGGCATCCTTAAATAATATAGGCCAATAGAACCCGGCTTGAATAACTTTTGTTGCTGTTCTTTCACTTCCATAATGTCCCCCGTATGCAGATGAATGACATTCGTGCAATATATTCTTCACCTCGTTGTAGGGTACACACCTTCTAATCATCTTATCGGCACACTGTTTAAATAGGTATGGTTCATCCCACATGTACCACTTGACGTCATGTAGGAATTTCTTTTTCTGCTGTCGTGTAAGATTAGGGGGAAAGATGTTGCTCACTAGATAGTTAGTGAAATTAGCCTACCACGAAAATTCTGCATTGACTCCAAACAGCTGCTCATCCGGAAATGACTCATTGATTACACACTTGTCCTCTTCATTTTTCCCCAGATTTTCCAGCCTCGATAAATGATCTGCAACTTGATTCTCTGTCCCCTTTCTATCTTTTATTTCTAAATCAAATTCCTGTAGAAGGAGGATCCATCTTATAAGGCGTGGCTTAGCATCCTTCTTCGAGATTAGATACCGAATGGCCGAGTGATCCGTAAAAACTACCACCTTTGCCCCGATCAAATATGCCCGAAATTTGTCAAAGGCATATACTACTGCAAGTAACTCCTTTTCCGTAATTGTGTAATTCATTTGGGTCTCCGTACATGTTTTACTTGTATAGTATATGGCGTGGAATGTCTTCTCTTGGCGTTAACCTAACACAATCCCTATCGCATAGTCGTTTGCCTCACACAGTAATTTAAAAGGCATATTCCAGTCTAGTGCGATGATAACTGGAGTTGTAGTCAATTTCTTCTTCAATAGCTCAAATGCGAACTTACACTCCTCATCAAATTTGAAAACTGAATCTTTCTCTAAGAGACTGCACAATGGTTTAGCAATCTTAGAGAAATCTTTTATAAATCTGCTATAGAACCCGACATGTCCAAGAAAGATACGGATTCCCTTTACTGAAGTTAGTGGTAGAAGGTTTTCAATCGTTTCCATCTTTGCTCTATCAACCTATAACCCTTTCGCAAAGACTTTGTGGCTCAAAATTATTCTTTCATCAACCATAAAGTGGCACTTTTCCCAATTAAGTACCAAATTTGTCTCCATGCATCGCTTTAGGACCATCACCAAATTCTCTAGACAAGCATCAAAATCATCTCCATATATAGAAAAGTCGTCCATGAAGACTTCCACATTTTTCTCCACCATGTTCGAGAAGATGGCCACTATACACTGTTGGAAAGTTGCGGGCGTATTACACATGCCAAAAGACATTCTCCTAAATGCGAATGTGTCATATGGGCATGTGAAAGTGGTCTTCTCTTGATCTTCAGGAGCAATGACTATCTGATTATATCCCAAATATCCATCCAGTAAGCAGTAAAATTCATGGACTGCCAATCTATCCAAAATTTGATCGATAAAAGGCAGAGGAAAGTGGATTTTGTGGGTCGCCTTATTCAACTTCATGTAGTCCATGCAAACCCTGCAACCAGTCACTATCCTCGTCAGAATTAGCTCATTCTCATCATTTTGTACCTCGATCATTCCTCTCTTTTTTGGCACACATTGAACCGGACTGACCCACTTACTGTCTGAAATTAGGTAGATGATTCCCGCATCCAATAACTTCAGGATTTCTTTCTTCACTACTTCTTTCATTATTGGATTGAGCCGTCTCTGTTGCTCCACTGTTGGCTTTGCATCCTCTTCCATAAGAAGTTTGTGCATACAGAGGGATGGGCCGATTCCTTTTATATCTGTAATTGTCCATCCTATAGTCGATTTGTGTTCTCTAAGCACTCTCAGCAACTTATTTTCCTGCAATTCATTAAGTACAGCAGAAATAATAACAGGTAAAGTATTAGAATTGCCTAAATATGCATACATGAGGTGTTTAAGGAGTGGCTTAAGCTCAAGTGTAGGTGGCTCTTCCAATGAGGGTTTCATCCTTGCCACGGCTCTTTCCTTTGTGTGTAATGGTTCAAAAGGTTCTTTGAATCTGCTAACTCATGGTAGAGAGTCTAGTATATGCAAATAATCTACAAACTCCGGATCATCTAATTCTTTATCTCCTAGTAGTGTAGTTTCCAATGGATCTTTAGTCAAACTTTTAACCACGTCTTCGTTGATTATCTGATCAACGACATCCATCCTGAAACACTCCTCTACATTCGTAGGGAACTTCATGGCTTTCAATAAGTTAAACTTTACTTCCTGATCTTGGACCCTCATAGTTAGTTCACCTTTTTGCACATCAATGAGAGTCCCACCAGTAGCCAAAAACGGTCTCCCTAGGATGATGGGGATGTTCTTATCTTCATCAAAATCTAGAATTATGAAGTCCGCAGGGAATATAAATTTGTCTACCTTGACCAAAATATCCTCCACAATTCCTCTTGGGTACGTGACTGACCTATTCGCCAACTACAATGAAATGTTCGTAGGCTTTGGAGCTGGTAACCCCAATTCTGTATAAACTGATAACGGCATGAGGTTCACACTTGCTCCCAAATCACCTAAACACTTGTTGAACGCACTGTTCCCAATTGTGCACAGTATGGTAAAACTCCCCGGATCTTTCAACCTAGGTGGTAACTTTCGATGTAAAACTGCACGACACTCCTTTGTTAGCGCCACTGTTTCAAAATCTTCCAACTTCTTTTTCCTAGACAGAATACCCTTCATAAATTTAGCATAATTTGGCATCTGCTCTAGGGCTTCTGCAAAAGGAATGCTAATCTGTAGTTTCTTAAAAACTTCTAAAAATTTAGCGAATTGCTTATCTAATTTCTGTTTTTGGACCCTCTACTGAAATGACGGTGGAGGATACCCAACTGGCTTGTCATCTAACTTTGTATGTTCAACTTGTTTTTCCTCACCCTATTTTTTTTCAACCAATTTGTTTTCGTTACCCTTATCATCTTTTAAAATGAATTTTTTGCAATTTCCCCATCTAGATGGTTTCCACTTCTCAAAGTGATTGCCTGACACTGCTCATGATTTCCCTTCAGATTTCTTTCAATGTCACTTCGTAGAGTCCCTTGTGGTATATTGTTCAATGCTAAGGCAAGCTGTCCCATCTGATTTTCAATGTTCTTGATGGCTACAGCTTGTGATTTCATAACTACCTCGTTGCTCGTTATATACTTCGACAAGAACTCCTCTAAATCTATTTTTCTCTCTTGATGTTGAGCTGGTTCTTGATGCTGATTTTGAAATCCTGCGGGATAAGATTATCTTGGAGCTTGTTGATTCTAATTGTTGCTCCATGAAAAATTAGGATGATTCATATTCCCTGGATTGTAGGCATTTTGATACATATTCTATGGTGGTATCCTGTTATAGCTGCCCACAAATTGAACCGATGATGGGTTGACTGCATAATGTTCTGTAGAATGTTCACCCGTGCATAATTCATAAATAACTGTAACTTGCTGAGTCTGTACCCTTTACAAAGCATCCACTTTCTTTATAGCGCTAAAATCTGTGCTGCTAATGCCGTCACTCCGTCTACCTCTAACATTCCAGCCACCTTAGGTTTTGTCAATCTTGCCGTGGGCCACTGGTAGTTGTTAGCCGCCATTGTCTCTATCAATTGATACGCCTCCTCGTAACTCTTTGCAATAAATGCTCCACCCGATGTTGCATCAATACTGGTCCTGAGATTTCCATTCAACCTGTTGTAGAATGTGTTCATTTGCAACCACTTAGGTAATCCGGGATGTGGGCACTTTTTGAGCAATTCTTTGTATATTTCCAAAGCTTCATATAGTGATTCCCCATGTTGCTGTTCAAATGTAGTTATCTCATTCCTCATTTTTGTACTCTTTGCTGGTGGGAAAAATTTTGTTAGAAATTTTTGAGCGAGGTTTTCCCATGTAGTTATTGATCCCGGCGGTAGATAATGTAATCAACTCTTCGCCTTGTCCCGTAAAGTGAATGGGAACAAGCGAAGCCTAACTATGTCATTCGACACCCCATTATACCTGAAGGTGTCACAAATCTCTAAAAAGTTAACCAAATGTTCGTTCAGATCATCATTTGTTAGTCCCCCAAACTGAACTGAGTTTTGGATCATCTGGATTGTCCCAGGCTTAATCTCAAATGTATTCGCAGCTATAGCAGGTCTGGTAATAATTGATTGAAGTTCAGTCACTTTCGGAGTAGCAAAGTCCCTCAACGCTTTTTGATCTTTGGCAGCCATTGCTTCTTCTTTTTTAGAATTCTCGCAGTTTTCCCTTGTATCCTTGATTCACTTACTTAGCCTTTGAAACCGTTTCTCAATGTCGTCCACAAAAGGAAGCAAGTCTGGATTTTTGGACCGAGTTTGCATAAACCAACTTCAAAAACCTAAAATAAGAAACAACAAAAGAAAAAGAAAAATTATTTAAGTAAAACTGGATTAATTAAACTGATATTGCAAAATTATTAAAATCTATACTAAGTTCCCCAACAATGGCGCCAAAAACTTGTTGGGTAAAATCTAATTACGCACAACACGCAAGTATACGTGGTCAATAAGTAATAAAGTAATAAGTTGAGTATCGTTCCCACAGAGAATTACAATGAATTTAATCCTGACAATTACCAGCCTTATGTTAATTCAAATTTTATTAAACTATCGAATCTGAAAATTATAATTATAAAAACTAAATATAATAAAATATAAAAATCACCACACAATCAACAAAACCTAAAAACTAAAATTTTCAAACAAGTGTTGGAGAATTAGGCTTACAACTTCACTTTAAGCTTCAATCTGATTATTACTCTTTATTCCAATTTAATTTACTATTCCAGTTTATTAATCAAGAACACGTAGATAGAACTAGCCATCTCTCGATGCACTAATACCATATTAACTTAAATCCACAAATTAGATATAATTAAATTAAACACCTTAATTAACTAACTCACTATATCTCTATGTGAATTACAATCAAAGAAGGTTTAAGTTCAAGTTCTTTATTCGATTACATGTGATGTTAAGCATATCTCAACCCTAACATTCATCAAGATTCCATTCATTCACAGAATTCAAGAACACATGCTATATTAACTAAGTCTAAACTCGTACTTCCTTTCTCGAATCTATAAAAGTCCACAAAGAATTGGTGATCAAGCAATTCATAAATTCAAGCATGAATTAATATAGATAAACTGAGGAATAGCCTATTAAATTGAAAATCAAAGTTACATAATCATCATTCCACTTAAAGATCCATTATAAGCCCAAAAAGTAATTTAGTTCATCATCAATGAAATAAAAACTGAATTAATTAAAGAAAACATCATCCCAGTTACAAGTTTTAAACTAAAGATGAAGAATAAATCCAGAACAACTCTTCTCTCTAGCCTTAATATGCAATTGTTGTGGAATTCCTTCAATATCTTCTCTCTAACGTTGTTGCTCCAAATTCTATCTTCAATGTTGTTAATTCTCTGTATCATCTCTCAAACTTATTATTTTATGTTAATTATACGCTTAAACACGTATTCTGATTACAATTCCATCCGTAGTTGAGTCCAAAGTCATTGCCAACACTTAAGCTTACGTTTACAGCCTTTGAAAAGAACAGGACACTGGGAATTCTTCGTACCACTAGTACAAAATAATAAATAGACAATACTTAAACCACAATGCTTTTATAAAAAATATTGTGATATTTTTTTACATATAAAATTTTTTTATATGTTATATATTTAAAACGATAATTTTTGATTTTAAATAGACAACGTTCTTTTAAAAAACACGGAGCAAAATCTCTTTTCAAAAATCTTCAAACCCTCTTTTAAAAAACACGGAGGCCTGGGAGGCCTGGGAGTCGGGTAAGAAAAACAAATTGGCGTTCCTTTGTCCCTTTCCCTTTTTAAAATCCTCAAACCCTAGTGCGATTTGTCGAAGCTGTTGCGATTCCCAATCGAACTCCAGAACCCTAGTTTGCAAAGATCTGCAAATTATTAATAATTGGTCGGCATTTGAGCTTGTTTGTCAGACAATAATCTGTAAGTTCTTCTCTTGCTGCTGCGATTCCCAATCGAACGCAAGAAACCTAGTTTGCAAAGATCTGCAAATTATTAACAAGTGGGAGAAATTTGAGCTTGTTCGTCATCATACAATAATCGGTAAGTCGCCGAACTCATCTACCTCACTCATCCATAACTTAGCTCTCTCCCCTTCTCACTTAATCTTGACTGGAAATCATGAAACAATGGGCAAGGTAATGCTAGTTGTTACCTCTACCCCAGATTTTTCGCTCAGGTATGGAAATAAAGTTAGGGTTTTAATTTTTCCATGACCCATTTAAATCATCTTATAATCTTCTTCTTTTTCTTCCTCAGCCACTAATTTTAGCCATATATATCTATTGCGTTCTTGTTGTCTCACTTTCAGTCTTTGCTAATTTTCTTCTGCATCATTCTTCTTTTTCTATTTCACTTTTCCTTTAAAGTTGTGATGGTTTTGACGGGGTTTTGCATAAATTTCTTTGTGTTTTCGGATGTTGCCTACAAAGTGTTTGTTTAAATGTCTAAGAGTGATGATTTCTTAAAAGGTCTGTTGTTACATCATTGATGTGTACTCTGTTGTGCAAGGAAATTTACATTTTTAATGTGTTCTTACCATTTCTCTTGTTCTGTAATTATGTCGTAGGAGAGTAAAATACTCAAGTTTTTGGGATTTATCTGGAATCCATTGTCATGGGTTATGGAAGTGGCAGCCATCATGGAAATCGCGATGGCTCATAGAGGCGTAAGTCCATAGAAATTTATTAGAATTACTTAGTGGAGCATATTTATTGAGGTGTCTAATTGCGCTGAACTATGGTTTAAAATGCTTGTTTGCTTCTGTAAAACTCATGTGCAGGGTCACAAGCCCATATTGTTGATGCAGGTCACAAGCCCATATTATTGGAAGCAAGAGATGTTCTTGGTGGAAAGGTTTATGAGAAGTTCGATTTTATATCATCCTTTCAGTTCCAAAATAAGTCTGCCTCGTACATTAAATTCCCGTTGCTTATTTTATCACATTAAGTTAGGGCCTTTTAATTCCTTTGATGTATTCATTGATTAAATATTTATTTTTCTATTTTGAATAAGAGTGGTTGGCAGTACACTGTTTTGTAACTTGACGACCTTGTTTTTAAAGCATTTCTCCGAACACAATCTGAGTTGGTTATGATTTCTGTGACAAATTGAATTGGATGAATCCCGACATACCCCCGGAAGATAAATGTAAATTTCCCCAAAGGCTGGGGTAGATGCATTGAACTGGTCTTAGTGGTTTGCTTAACTTTTACACTTTACCTCTCTTTCATGATGTATAATGCCATTTCATTTACAAGATGATGATTCCATGGACAAGGATGGAAATGATCTAGATGGAGAATGCTCCCGACCCCAGAAACATGCGAAGAGTCCTGAACTTGCAAGGGAATTTCTTCTAGATGCTGCAACTATTATTTTCAAGGAACAGGTTTGTTCAGTAGATGAGGGTGGAAAGAATGAAGGGGGGATTGTATATTTTCAAGGAACATGTTTGTTTCACTATTGATCTCTATGTTTGCGATTCTGAACATGTAAAGATATTTGATAAAACATCTAATTTGGCAAATAATCAGATAATTAATTATAGATGTGATATGTAGGCGATTCTGAACCTGTAAAGCTGATCTCTATGTAGGCGATTCTGAACATGTAAAGTTGATCTCTATGTAGGTGATTCCAGTACTAAAATGTCTTCTTGCTTTAATAATTTTCTAATGTGCTGCAATGATCTGTCGCAGAATATATCTAATATGACTTTCACTAACAAATGAGACAGATCCCAGATGTATTCCATGTTCTAGCTGCTGCTCATAAGACGCTTGTAGCTAAATCGCGAGAGTCACTGGCAACACGCACTTTACATTCTGAGCTTGTTTTTAATTACTCAGGCTCTAAACATGTAAGAACTGTATTGCTTATTAAATTTACTTTAATATTTCTCCCTTTTAGTTAATTTTACTTCTAGGCATCTATTCTAAGAAGATCTTAGAATCCTTCAAAAGATGTGGCTCTGAAAACTCAACGTATGTCCTCGTAGCTCGTTTCAGTGCATCTGACGATGAGGTGTGTCAGTTAAGTCATAAATAATGCAGAGTTCTAGAGTCATATAACTCAGGGCCTCCCAAAATTTTCCATTCCTAAAGATCTTGGGCATGCCAAGTCTTTGATCCCCACTGCAATGCTCATCACTGGTGTTGCTATATTGGTTAGAGAATATAAGTTTATTATTAGCTCAGAATGTTCTACCTGTTTTAATTTGGATATATACTAATGATCTTTTCTGCCACTTTATTCTTGGACCTAAGGAATCTGTTGGAATTGCCAAAGCCCTGGCAGCAAAGAATGGCTATGAATTGGATTCGAATCAAAAGGTATATTAGCAAGCATGAACATGTAACAGGTTATCCTCTGGAAAGATGGAAAGTATTCTTATGGGTAACAGTTATTAGTATAATTGGGTGATATGCAGATATGACCCCGATTTAATTTCATGATCACCATTACTTCTTTTTTTCTGTGAGCCTTTCTTTTCGGTCTTACGGGCCCGGCAGACCATGTTCTGTTCATGCACAATAATGATTCACTTCATTTTTGGACCTGTCCCATGCTTCATTTAATTGGCACATGATTTGTGAGATAATATATACGCTTCATTCCTTGTGCTATAGATCTAACAATTAATTGGTACTGGTGCCGAGTCTTAGTTGTGAGACTGAACTGACTTACACGGCTGCTATTGTGAGACTGAACTTTGTTGTAAGCTACAGATTCCCCTCCTCTGTTAAAGCATCCAATTCAGGTAGATATGAAGCAACTCCAGCCAAAGGTTCACTAACATCTGGAAAGGAAAGTTCTCCACTAGGGGACACTAGAGTCTGCATACAAGTGACTCTAGAAACCAGGTTATACCTATCTAGTTTTAGTTTCGGGTTATATGCTTGTTTCGGGTTATATGCTTGTAAATAATTGTTGTTTCTGTTAATCACCAAGTGAAGCTTCATCACAACAGACTAGCTTTGGTTCCTTCTTGTACAATTTCTCTTAGAATATTTCTTTGTTGTTTCTTAAGTTAGCTTAAATATGAGTTGGTGTTTTGTTTATCTTTTAGGTATTTTATTAAAGATATGGAAGAAAACTCATCGTTTGTTATTGCAGATGGTATTATCACCGAAATCAGATTTGGATTGGCAAATCGGCAAGAGATTGTGAGTACAGAATCTTCATTTGGCATTCTTCTTTTCAATTTGTGTTGCACACATTTTCTTTTCAATTTGTGTTGCACACATTTTGTTTGAGAATATATTACAGGCTTTCAGACCCATTGCAGTATCAGTCGATTGTTGACGCTGAATGGAATATCATTTATGATAAGTTGGATGAATGTGTGAAGAGTGGAGCCAAAATTGTTCTCTCACGGCTGGCTATTGGTGATTTAGCAACACATGTGGTGACTTCTTTGCATTTAAACATTGATTCCAGTTCGGTGTTAGGATAGATGTGCACCTTTTGTAGTCATACGTTTGGATGTAATCAAATTTACAATTCAATATAGTAATAATTTATATTGAAAAGTGAATTTGAGATGTATATATGGATAGTTTGGTATATATTTTGTGGATGTAGTAATTTGAAACTGTAAACGAATGGTATTATTGGGATGTATTTTGAATGGTTGATACATTTTGGCTTTAAATTTAAATGAGAATTTAGAACTTTTAGCTATATATCATGGCATTAGCATATTGCAGGTGCATTGGTAATGTAGGTGAATTACAATTTTTTTTTTCTTTTATCTACAACATTTTAAAAATGTTGTGTAAATGTGTTTAAACGTTGTCTGATATATTAAAATACAATATTTTTAGCCAGAAAACGTTGTGGAATTATACCTTCTACAATGTTTTCAAGCATCTACTAATTTATGGTAAACAAATCTACAATATTTTTTTATTAAAATCAGTGTATAATTTGTCTAACTACAACGTTTTCAAAACGTTGTGTAACGGTGTCAAAAATCACAACGTTTTTCTGTTAGAAATCACGACGTTTTTCTGACAGAAACCACGACGTTTTTTTCGCGTTATCTATTTACTGTTTTGTAAGAGTGTACCCCGCTCCAAATGAGGGCGCATCGAAGTTTGCCCCCCCTCCTCGGCGGGGGTTTTATATAGGAAATAGCCAGCCCCGACTGGGGTGCCTTCGGCTAACTGATCCATTTTGCTCTTTTTCTTACCAAATTTCACCATAAGTCCACCCCTTTTATCCAAATGCCACTCCACCACACCTAAACACAAAACAACATTAAACAAGTAAAAACAAAATATAAAAACAAGGAATTAACACCGATTAAACTTGAATTAGGAGCCGATTCGTGGGTATAAAACCCACCTATCAACTGGCACAGCTGCGCCGGTACGCAGACAGAAACTTCAGACTGCATACCCTGCTTCACAGTTCATTCCCAAGCAACACAATTTTTTCTAATTAAGTAGAAATTCACAAACCCAGAAGCTATAAACTAACTAACAACATCACTAAGCACGCATATCATGATTCTAATAATATAAACATCATACACAATAAACTTTTAAGAATTAAAATCATGTTTTTACTAGTTTTTTCCATATTTCAACATGTTTAGCGAATTCAATCACCAAATCTTCATTTCTTAACCAAATTAAATCATTTCAATTGCATTCTTTTTGTAATTCAACATACTAACATATTTTGAAATTAATTTATAGATTACAATAAGAATTGAACATCAATTTTGGCCTCAAAATCATACATGTCATATGTATATATCACCAAAATTTAAGAACAACAATAACCTCCATTTCCAACATGAAATCATGAATTTTAAACTCTGAAATTTGTTTCTAAATGATAACCAACAGGTTATATATATACTAATCAATACATAAAATCCAATTCCTCACTAATTAGACATAGAAATTTAATTTAAAAGAAACTCAAGAACATACAACTGAAAATATAAATTAGATTATACCTCGAATTCCTTGTTAAGACTTAGCAAGATGATAGACGAACTTGACAAAACCGTCTTCCTCCTCTAACCCTTATCAATGACAGAGAAAACTTTCAATACACCACAAAGCTCTCTAAGTCTCCTCTCTTCTCAACTCTGTGTTATAAGATCACGTAAAAACTAACATGACCATATACATAAAATGCATATATCAGTTATAGAGCATAAAGGTTTCTAACTGATAAAAATACCTAAGACCATGTTTGGCAACCCTCTCAAATTTTCCCTAATTTATTTTCATGTTTTCTTTATTATATAGTTTACAAATGTCACACTAATTAAATTTAAATCATAATTTTTTATTATCCACATAATATTTATTTAGCCAACATAATTCTTAATATTTAATCATTCCTTTAATTCTTAATCAATTAAATTAAAATAACACCATTACACAAAATTATAATTATTAAACAATTTATTTAATTTAATTATTTCATTAAATTAAATCTTCAAATCATAAAATTATCACACATGAATTTAATTATTATAACATACTTTAACTAAATTAATGCACAATAATTTCATCAAATATTTATTTATCTCAATAAATTAATTAATTCAAATATTTATTTAATTCAATAAATATTTAAAATTAATAAAATTAATTACAAAAATCCCGTTCGTTACATTCTTTCCTCCTTAAGAGGATTCTGTCCCAGAATCACGACTCAATAAATTTATTCGTCACATATATTCATATCCTATACGTAAATTATGCAGTCCGATTGTTTAGACAAACATAATCACATGTCAGATATTCATAGTCTAATCTACAGTCCATTTCCTAATTTCTTATAGATTACCTAATTAATTACTACTTCCTTGGCAATTAAACAATAAAAAAAATATCTGAGCCAAACCATATGGTGCGAACCAAAGGAAAAACATAAATCAATTCAAATTAACAGTGGGTTCTATTATAATCTTAGAGCCAATATTTAGTTCATAGCTAGTAAACTAAATACAAGTAGCAACAATAACAACATTTATAAATACAGAATTAAAGGAAATAACTAGAGAAGAATAAACTCTATCAAGGCTTCTTTAATCTCCAAGAAATCCCTTCAATTCACCTTCTGATCCGTGTTACTCTTGAGCTCCAAGAATACTAGTCTACCCCTAATCTACCTAATCTATATGTATAATGATTAACAAAATAGAAGAAATACTAAGCAAAGAGGGTTTTAGAGAGAATATCAGAGAGGAGCCATCTTACAAAAGAAAGGCCGATATATGTATATAACCCTTCAGCAACTAGTTCATTTGGCCTCCTTTTCTGCCTAGAAACCGGAAGTGGTGCTGCAGCGCTAGGCTTTGGCCTTGAATAGACACTAAAGCACTAGGTCAAAAGTGCAGTTAATAAGTAGGTGTTGCAGCGCTAGTTTATGAAAGAATTGGGGTCGCAAAGACTGCTTACCGTCTCGAGGTAGCATCAAGCGTTACTGATTGCTGAGGATTAAGCCTAGGAGAGGCACTGCAGCACCAGTGCCAAGAAAATGAAACTTTTGCCCTTAAAAACTAGAAATAACCTAATAAGGCCTGCAAAACATATATTAAGCAAAATAATAATAAAATACTATAAATGTGATAGAAAATATGATGAACAAGCAACTTCTTAAGCATTAGAGGATCCGATTAGCGGGTATAAATCCCACTCATCAATAAGCACACAACCTAGTCCTTTATGTGATGCATCACTATACACCACAAAATTTCCTGTATTATCTGGTAATGATAACACAAGTTTTGTACTTAACATTTTCTTTAATTCCTGAAAACATTATTCGGACTTCTCCGTCCAAACGAATTTTACTACCTTCCTCGTTAAATTTGTTAATGGAGTTGCGATTTTGGAAAAGTCCTAAATAAAACGCCGAGAATAACCCACCAATGCTAGAAAACTCCTTACTTTCGATGGAGTCTTCGGCTGATCCCAGTTTATCACAGCCTCAACCTTTGATGGATCTAATAAAATTCCGTCCTTGTCAATCACATGTCCAAGAAATTACACACGCTCTAACCAGAATTCACACTTTGAAAACTTCGCGTATAATTACTCAATTCTTAATGCTTCCAATGTCACCTTCAAATGTTCCATATGCTTCTCTTTGGTTTTGGAAAACGCCAAAATATCATCGATGAACACCACCACGAATTTATCTAAAAATGGTTTAAATACCCTGTTCATTAGGTCTATAAATATTGTAGGTGCATTTGTTAGACCAAATGACATCACCAGACACTCATAATGACCATAACAAGTCCTGAACACCATTTTTGGTACGTCTTGTTTTCTCACCTTCAATTGATGATAACCACTTCGTAAATCTATCTTTGAGAAATGCCTAACTCTCTTTAGTAGATCGAACAAGTTATCAATCCTTGGTAACAGATACTTATTCTTAATCGTGACATTGTTCAATTCTCTATAATCAATGCAGAGTCGTATTGATCCGTCCTTCTTCTTAACGAACAACACTGATGCTCGCCATGGAGATACGCTCGGTTGGATATACTTCTTATTTAATAACTTCTGCAACTGCACCATCAACTCCCTCATCTCAACTAGAGCTATTCGGTATGAGGCCATTAATATAGGAGTTATCCCTGGTACTAAGTCAATCACGAACTCAGTCTCTAGAGCAGGCAAAAGTCCAGGAAAATCATCTGGAAACACATGTACAAAGTCTTTGATGACTGGTATTTCCTCCAATTTCACACCCTTCTTTTGAGTATTGACTATGTAGACTAAGTATCCTACACATCATTATCTCAATAACTTCCTGACCAGCATCATCATCAGACAACTTGCTTGTCTAGGCAATTTGTTACCATAAAATACTACCTTTGATGGAGTCATAAGGTTAATACACTTTTTTTGACAATCAATTATAGCCCCATAATTGAATAACCAATCCATTTCCCAAAATTACGTCAAATTCCCCAAGTTTTATTGGAATTAGATCTACAATCATCACGTGCCCTTTAATATCCACCCTAAAGTTCTTGTTTACAAACCTAACAGGAATAACCTCTCTATTCATAATTTCTATGTTCAAAAGGTAATTTAATTCCTCCTTAGTAAAATCAAAATTCTTAGCAAAATCATCGGATATAAACGAACAAGTAGCACCCAAATCAAATAATACGTAAGCATTAATACCATTAATCGGAATGATACCTGACACCACATCCTTTGGCTGCACAACATCCTACACGATCATGTTGAAAGTGCTGGCAGTGGGTCGATTCGATGGTGTTAATCTAATGATAGTCAGAGTCCCACCACTATTATTTCCCCTACTTCCACCTGTTCCTCCGGCTTCCTTCTTTGGATAACCACGAGCCAGATGATCCTTTGACCTAAAAGTGAAACAAGCACCCTTCTTAGGAATAGGGAAATTCAACACAATGTGGACCTCCTGACCATAGTTGAAACAAACCCTCTTACCCTTCAGGTCTACACCCTTGTGATTCTTTCAGCAGGAAGCACAAGCTTTAAACTTCTTCTTCTGCTGATTTCCCCCCTGACTTCCAGCACTTGAATTTTCATTCCACTTCTTCTTCTAATTAGCGCCACTACTACTGCTACCACCAGCTTTATTCTCACTCTCATTCTTCTTCTTCTTCTGCTCTTGATTGTACTTAGTCAGAGCATTGCTTCACACTTCTATGATTATTTCCTTCTCCAGAACCATTGCAAATGTATTCAATTTGAACATCAAAACCTTGCTATATAACCAAGGCTTCAATCCCTACTCAAACCTCCTCGCCTTTCTTTCATCCGTATTCACTTCATATGTCGTAAACCTTCCCAACTCATTGAACTTCACAGCATACTCCGGTACAAACATGGTACCTTGCTTCAGTTCCAAAAATTGAACCTACATCTAATTCTTGCAACTCGTCGGGAAATACATCTTGAAGAAAATCTCCTTAAATATGTCTCATGTTATTATTCCCTATCCCCATCGAACCTTATTTTCCTGCCACCAGTAGCTGGCTTCCAAATTTAGCATGAACGTTGTGAAGGTAATTTTCTCATTTTTGTTAACCCTATTAACGTCAAAAACTTTCTCTATTTCCATAATCTAGGCCTGGGCTTCGACCGAATTCATGGATCCTTTAAACTCTGGCGGTCCTACCGCTTTGAAATCTTTTCATGAAGTAGTTTAAGCTTGCGGCTGATTCGCAAGTGCTCTTGTTAATAGGTTTACCAATTACTGAACTAGATTGGTGTTGGCCTCATTATTATTATTCGTAGACCCCTCTAGAGCTTGTTGACGTGTTTGGAGTTTTCTTGGCAACATCTTTTCATTTAAGATACACACTTATTATATCATTACTCAATATATTAAGCATTTAAGAATTAACTTAAACATTTTAAGATTAACAATCAACACATAACATCTTCAATAAATTCTAGTATTTTATTCATTCACGGTTTAAAATGTAGAAAAGATTACATCACTGCTATTTACATTAACTTTCCTGAACTGGTAATGTTTAAGGATTTCATTCTCATCTTATCCCATTATTTATATCAACATTCAGGATTTACATCTACTAACTCTAATAATGATTCACATAACATATTATTCCTCTTATCACAATCTATTAATATTAAGTCGTCGCGCATCTTCTCTACGCTCTTCCTCCATAACGCGAAAAATCATCCTACGGTCCAGTATGTACCACGACAAATCTTCAAACTGCTTTGGATAGTAAAGACTCGGTCCTGGGCCCAAGCAATTGCTGAATGAAAAGCTTAGTTCATCTCATTAATCTTAGCCTTCTTTGCCCTAACATTGTCTTCAACACAATCTATGTAATACCCAAGAAATTATGAATATTATTAATAAATATATTAATGAAAGTCAAGTATTTATTTGAGTATAATTAAATATTGTTGTAGCGTGATTTATAGAAACACGATTCAATTAAGTTAAGTATTGAGAAATATATGGCAGTAAGGCAATGTGATAAGACTGGTGAAGATCTTAACGTAAAGCGTATCAGAATTGCCTAGTGTGGCATAATGAAGAACTAAGAGATTCACTAGGTGAATTAAAAGAGAAACAGTTTAATAAGAGAAATATTAATTATATGTAATTGTATAACTCAATGCATGAAATGGATAGGATCTTTAATTAGTAGTATTATCAATATGGAATTTAATTCATGCTATATGGAACTGGCATGGTGGTAGACGTTGGAACTGGTATGAAGCTAAACCAGTTTGGCACTGCCATGGACCGATGTAGCTATACCCTTTCTCAAGATACAATCACCCAGCCTACTGAAAGTGGCGAGTTGAAAAAATTGGTTATTACTGTAGATATGGTATGGAACATGATTGTAATGTGTGACATTATTAAAATCATATGGTAAGAGTAAATTTAACGGCATGAAGTACCAAGTAACACAATAAAATTATGTGTGATAATTTAATAAAGAAAGAATTAATTAACTGTGCATCTCAGAAATTCGGAAAGAGATTGAATGTTAGAAAATAGACATTTTCTATTGGATAGTGTTATAATATTGAAGTATGTGCACTAATAATATTCGTGGGCATTATTTTATCTGCATTAAATATTAAATTATGTAAACCCAATGTACATGAATTATATGATATGGGTACATATATAATTCCTAAATTTTTATTTTATAATAACATTATTACATTAAAATCACATGGGGGAAACCAAAATGAGATTAAATTAACTACAATTGAAACCAAATGCTGAGAATGCTTGTCCCAATTCAGTTGCCAAACAGTAACCTATATATCATTTGCGTGAACTGCCGAGCTTGAACAGTGGCTAGCTAGGGGAGGTGATCATGGCTATGAAAATGACTAAGAATGAGTGGTTGAGCAACTCCTCTATGACCATTATCTTTTTCTTCTACCCCATGGATTCCAACCTTAGTGTAAAACCATTAACCAACCAATCATTCTTCTATAAAAGGCAGCTTCATTTTCATTTTCCCTTTGCTGTGAATTGCCTGTTGAATTTCAAGTTTGAGAGTGTGAGTTACTGGTAATTAAGAAGGAGTCTAGATAGTGTAGAGGGAAGGAACTAAGCTTACTAAGCTTCATAGAAGGTAAATTCCTTACCCATGATCCTTAATTCAAAACTTAGCAAATTATAGAAATTCTACTCATTTCTTGTGAATTTAGTTTGGAAATGTGCTATCAAAGAGTTTATAAAGTTTATATGTATGTAAGGATCCTTGGAGAATAGGTTTAATCATGTTAGAATGGAGGAAAACTATATTTGAATTGATCTCTCAAGAAGTAGAGGGTGGTGCGAACTTACCGGGGTAGGTGTAAATCACAAGACTCCTGTGATTCAACACTGGTCAAAATTCTTGCAGTGCACCGATCCTTAGTTTTGGACTTTTGATGTTATGTGGTAGTTTTATCATGCTAATATAACTTAGATATACATGAAAATAGACCTAATTTGTGAACTTTAGTCTCTTTGTATATCATGAGAACTTTAACTTGCTTTAGTATGCGTTCTTAAAGAGGACTTAGAGTTTTAAAAGAAAAACTTTGATGGAAGTAGTAGTGTTTTAATTATGACCCTGTGGACTTGTAGATATACTCTAATGATGCATAAGATGTGATTCAAAGAAGTCTTGGTATCACTAGAATGCATGGTTTAAGTTTAAAATGATTTGTAAAGATGGATTCAAACTTTTTGTAAACTAGTACTATAGACATTGTCATGGTCAGTTTCTGCACATCTAAGATTGCGTACTAATACCCTAATCATGATCTATATGTGTATCCATCTAGTATGACATGATATAAGATCGTTTAAATGTGATTTTTACAAGTTTTTAAAGAATGAACAAGACTAAATATGTGCATATGATGAAAATCTTTGTGAGCATGCATACTAATTGATTTCATGACTATCTCATATGTGTACATGGTGAGCATAGTAGTTATTATGATTCATGACCTCAATTGGCCTTGACTTATTTGAAATCTCAAACTAAAGCTATACATTTCAAAGATAAGCATTGGATAACTTTAAGAGCATAAAAGAATCTTTAATAAGTATCTAAGTATATGTTAGATACATGCTAGAGAATGGGATAGAACCAGGATATTCAAGGCTCAACTCTATTCTGGCCAGGGGACAATATAGCTGCGACGTCCCTAAACCTAACCAGGGCCCAGCTGCACCACCCTGCAGTTTGGTATGATTTATTTTGTATGTTGCTAATCACGACGGCTTAACCACATTATTATTCTAAGCTAATAATCAGAGACTTATTGAGGTAGATAAGATAACATGAAGACGTTAAACCAAATAAGATTCCTAATGAGATAAAGACGATGTTCCTTAATAATTCTTGATTTATATACATGGATTGATTTCATAGGCTCATATATATACTTAACATATATATTGAGTACATGTATGAGATAAATTATTTTGAGCTTGCGTAACTAGTGAATATACATATATGCGTAACTATGTTACAACAGGATTTCAAAGTTTTGATAAGCTATAAGTTGGTAAACTACTCTCGAAGTAAGTCTCCTAACTTACACAACTTTAGATTTTGTACAAGTTCTCTAACTTCATTTGATTCTCATATTGAATGCAAGTTTTCCTAAATTCTTTACACTATATATATTTTATAATCTGAATTATTGCCATATCAACCATATTTTTCTTGAGCAAATATCTATTACTTGTACAAGTTCTCTAACTTCATTTGATTCTCATATTGAATGCAAGTTTTCCCAAATTCATTACACTATATATATTGTATAATCTGAATTATTGCCATATCAACCATATTTTTCTTGAGCAAATATCTATTACTGTTCGAGGATCATTTGTATATATTGATGTTGTTTCAAGCATTGAACTTATCATTCTTAAATGCATTATAAAAGTTGTCCAAGCCATTGATTCCGCTAAACTATTATCGCATGTTAGAAAGCTATCCAAACCAAATTGACTTGGTGCGGACTCTTAAATCTGCTGAGATGAACAACCCTCATTGAAGGGGAAAGTATATAACTATCGAGAAACCGACGTGTACACATACTAGTATGTTTAAATGTTATGCATAACGTAGGGTACTTAGGCTGATCACCTGTTGTACGTATCATAGAACTTTGCATTTAAGAGTTGTGGACTCAAGAATGGTAGAATTCTGACTTAAAACAAAAAAACAAGCTATGAAAGTTCACGAATGTTTATCAAATGCATAATAGGAAAATAAATAGTGAAATTAATGTTAACAGATTCAGAAACTTAAGTTGTCCTAATGAAATCGAAGTATACGAGATATGTGAGATAACGGCTTTTGAATGAGCCAATTCTGACTTATAACGATTAAGTTACGAGCCCAGAAAGAATTTGAAATCAAAACTTAAATTTTTTTTCAAAGGCTCAGGGTCGGCGCCACCCAAGCCTATGAAAGTGTGTTGCCTCCTTTCTAGTCAAACAAAAAGAACTCTAACTTATGCAAGTATACATGGGTCAACAAGTAGTGCAGAGTAAGAAAAGTATCGATCCACGGAGAAAGGTGTTAAATCTAAATTATCATGCAACAACTATATCACTATTTTTATATGCTTAAGCCATTAACTCACAATTAAATTTAATTCTACATTAATTCATGAAATAAAAATTATAATTACTAAAGTGATGTAATCAAATTGGAGAAGAATAGGATTCTAATTTCATTTAATGTTTCATCTAAACTGCAACCCTCATGTAATGTTTAAATATTTATCATGGAAAACTAGTCAAGAGCACAAAAATGGACATAACCATTTTTCAATGAACTATGACCAATTCACATAACCTCTACATTTTGATAGAAATCATGTAAGCATCACAATGACCAAAATCACTATATTTCTATGTGAGTTTAAAGCAAATATGATTTAAATGCAGGCTCTTTTAATGACTACACATGATGTAACGGTATATGTCTATCCGGTCCACGAATCACAAAGCTTAAACAAATCAGCCTCATGAACATATGCCATTATGATTTAATCCATAATTATATTTTATTTTCCAAATCCATACAAGCAATTAGTGTGAATGGTGATCAAGCATTCAAGCATTTTGCATAATCATAATGGGCAATCAAACGATAAATATACAACAATATATTCAGATATACATATTTAAACTACACATCAAAATCTATTAGAATCCCATAATGGAGTTTAGTTCATTTTTGAACCAAAAGCCATTATGGGATCAAAGCAAAACATGGAATTAAGAAATGCAATTAATAGATGTAATAGGAATGATAAAACAAATCTGTTAATCTCTGATGCAAGTTCTATTTCCAGCTTTTTCCAAGTCACCAAAATCTACAGAAATGAAAAGCTAATTTTATTTAGTAATCTAGATAAAGAGAGGAGATAGAAATGTATCATCAATGATCAAAAACCTCTCTAGAATAGCTAAAACCAAAGAACTCTAATGATAATATGAAAAACTGATAAAAACTTTGGTAAAACCACATCTGGTGCCAACCATATCATTTTAGTTGAGCCAAATACGCTCAAATTAGAATTATAAAAAGTCAGCAAAATTGACTGTAAAAGACTCGAGCGGCCGCGCAAGATTACACTATAAAACTAGCGTGGGTGCGCCATATGATTATCAGCCGAGTGCCTAGCGCGGGCGCGCCAAGTTCCTTTGTTGATGGAGCGCGACCACGTGATGGTGTAAATCTTTCTCTGTCTTCATGTGGCGCGGGTGAGCCATGTAAAGCTTGAATGGCGGTAGCAGCCATATTCTTCTGCCTTATCTATGTCTCTTCTCGGCATCTTGTTGTTCTTTGCTTTTTATTTGTTGCTTGCTTGCTCTTCATTCCTTCTCTTCTGCACTGCATTCCTCCACAGCTCCAGTTCTTCATCTGCTAATGTTCACCTTGCCAAGCTTTTGCTAGCTTCATGCCACCATGCCAATCCATGCTTTTCCATGCCAATTCATTTCTTATGTTGCTAAAAGGGGTTCCAACTACATTTACTCCAAAACAAACATAAAATGCAAATAAAACATAATAAAACTACTTAAGTTGAGCATAATTCTCGTGAGTTAGTAACCAATAAGTAGGTATAAAACCTACTTATCAAATACCCCCAAACTTGAATTATTGCTTGCCCTCAAGCAATGTATACGACAATAAATAATGCAATGTAACTACATGCTATGAAAACTATACTATGATGCAAATGAGTCCCAAGTTTTCCAGCTAAAATGAAATTCCAATCAAGAATGCCTCAGAGAATTATTTGGATTCAAGAATAAAGTTTCAAATAACCCATACTCACTATAAAGATTATGTGTGTGTGTGTTGTGTTCACAAATACGCTTGATCAAGGCAAAGATTACACATGTTATATTGCTATAGACAGGAAATTGAAGCTTAAATTAAGAACCATGTATACTAATGCAACAAAAACTACTCCAACACATTAATACAAACTAAGGTTCAACAATGGGTTTAATCTGCTTTATTTTTACTCACGAGGGTGATTCTCGCACTTTCCCGCGGTGTTTATTTGTTTCTTTTTCTTTTCTTTCTTTTTTTTAGCGAGTGCGTTTTACGCTCCATCCCGCCCAACCACAAGCTTCAATAATTCAACTTGGGAAAGTTTCAATAATACTTTTCTCTTCTTTTTTTTAATATAGTAAGCATACTTATGTGTTCCCAAAGTTTGATTATCAGTGCTTTCACAGCCTAAGTCCACTTTCTACACAATTCTATTTTTAAAAACAACATTTTCTACTAAGCAGACAAAACACGTTATTCTTATACCAACAAGCATATATACGTGCTAACCGAAAGCATCTAAACAACAAGCATGGCTCACATCATGTAAAACATCATGACTAAGCTCATGTTATCCAGTAAATTCAAGAATTCATCAAATTCTAACTCATCATAGGCTAAACTAAAATTCCATAAAAACTATATACTTGGGATATGCAACTAAACACATAACTAAAGCATATAAAAACAACTAAAAAGTAAAAAAATTTTGCAATTATTAAATAAACACATACTAAACAAATAACCATAAAAAAATTAACTAAACATGCAAAAATGATGCAAATTAACTACATGTAACTATACTACCCTACTAAACACCCAATACCCCCAAACTTAAAATATTCATTGTCCCAATGAATGAGGGTAAAGGGTTTAAAGGAAATCCCCTAGTTATTAGTTGTATCACCCTCTTCGGGTGGTGAATCCGGCGGTGGAAATGGCGTTGCTGTGACGCCCCCAAATCCAGGTTCTCTAACCTCAGATTCGGTGCTCACGATCTATCATCATCATAAGCATTCTATAACTATTACAGAATAATAAACATACATTGTTCATTATAATAAAGTTTCATAACATAGTCCCAAGGTCTTCTTAACCTTAACTTAAACACACCATTCATATTACAAAAGGTTTACATAAGAAATTACATCAGATAATAATAACTAACATTCATTCTAATCCATTCTTGGATCTTGCCCTTGCCTTTATCTTTTGTATTGGATCCTTCAGGCTTAACTGAAATAAATGTCATGATATAACAAGGGTAAGCAACTAATTTTCTTAGCAAGTTTAAATACAAGGGAGATATATCATGACTAGAAAGAAGTTTTGCTTTCAAGGTTCAACAATAGTATAAGATTGTGAAGGAACATGAATTAATAATTAACAATTGAATATTCGAATAATTGAATAACGTGTACTGAGTGGTTTTGAAATAACCATGAACATTTTGCCAAGGTTCTCAGTCATTTAAACTGGACCTCTTAATAAGTTTGGTATTAAAGGGGATCAGCCTTTCATACCCCATGATTTATGCATAAACACTTAATAATCCAGCATCGATATCATGCCTTAATCAAATTCGTCCTTTTCTCAGTCAAGAGTTCTTATCATATCAATTTGATAAGAACATCATGTTAAAACACATTTGATTTAACAAATTTAAACATGCTTGATCTAGCTGATACAATTAGCATAGATCTATCTCATAATAATAGAACAGGAATTCAATTGCACCAAGTGCGAATCTCAATAATCAATATAGATGTGAATAATCATCAATAATTATTCACTAACATGCTTTGAAAATAATAACTTGAGTTTGAGTTAGGAAACTTGTCTCGTTTGTAGGTTACGACTACTCAATTAAATTCTATCCACTAGGCAGTTTAATTGTTTTCCTTTGAGAGACTCGTAGTTAATCTTTCAATTAGCCATAACATAACATTAGATCATGTAATCACATAGTTCTTATATATTACATTTAGTTCTTAGAAATATTATCCTGCCTCGAAAATATTACTATTAAATGATAACTACTTTTAATTCACTTAATATTATTAATCTTGATAATATTTAATTCCCTCTTAGTATTATTAGTTCACTAATAATACTTTTATTCGCTTACTAATATTATTAACATCTTAATAATATTTTAATACATTACTAATATTATTAATCCCTTAATAATATTTTAATCATGCATTAATATTATCACTTTAATAATATCTTACTTATGTTTTAGTATCATTAATCAATTAATAATACTTTTATTCATTTACCAATCGTATTAATATTTTATTCATTTACTAATATTATTAATCATTTAATAATATTTTATACCTTTACTAATGTTATTACATTAATAACATTTTATTTAATCTCGAATATTATTATTTACTTACTAATATTTTAATAATCCAATAATACTTTAATTTAATATTATTAATCTTTTAATAATATTTTAATCTAAGATTAATATTTTAATATAATATTATTAATCATTTAATAATACTTTATTCATTTATTAATGCTTAAATCAAATATTATAAACCATTTAATAATATTTTAATGAAGTTTTAATCTTAATATTTTTATTTACTTAAAATATCATATTCTAATATTATTAATATCATAATAATATTTTAATAATTTATTAAATCAATAAACAATTTATTTTCTAATTGTTCACCCTTTATAAAACCTTTATTTAATATCCATAAAAGGTCATAAATAATATTTCTTATTATTAATTACCAAAATGCCCTAAAATAGTCATAATATTATATATTAGGAGTATTCAAGTATTAAAATCATATTTTTCTTATTTAAGACATCATTTAACTATTTATTTCCTATTATTTATAACTTCATCATTTTTAGGAAAAATACCAAACTGATTCCAACAATTCTTCTTTTCTAGATTTGGACAGTATATGACCCAACAATGATCCCCAAATATTTCTGGAATTTTAGAAAGTAATTTACTAATTTTTAAAGTGCCCAAAACACTCAGATCTTTCTTCATTTTTCATAAATCGAGTTTTGCTTAGAAAAATCTGATATTTTCAGAGTATACTCTCATAACATATATGAACATACTGTAAAACTTTCGAAATTTTCTAGTGCATACACTGTGAGAAATTCGGGTGTTAATATTTAGGAGTCCTTTACGAAAATAGCCATTACGCACAACCTATAAATTGAAACGTGTCCGTTCTTTTTCCTACACGTAGATAACCTCTTAAGGTACCTCTATGATTTTTCTCAGATTTTTAAAAGACTTGAAACTGTCCGAAACAGCCTTAAGAAAAATGGGGACAATAGCTTTTTAGGGTTTTAAAACTTTAACTTTCTATGTGGACTGTTTTGGGGAAAACAGCCCCCATGGCTTCAATACTTGCTAGATTTATGTTCTACCACTTGGATTTACTAGATAACTCATGTATCTAGCACCCCCCTTCGACGGATCACAAATCCAAGTTGTAAAACTTTAGTTACACAAGATTTAGTGGAAGAAAAACAAGGGTTTAACCCCTAGGAGAACATATGCTCATTTTCTTCCTCTAAACCTTTGATCTAGCACTCAAGATACTTAGTTCCATCCATAATGATATGTAGAACTAGGGTATCTTGAGTATTAGTTCATAACCCCAACAAATCATGATATAACACAAAATAGAAGAAGAAGATGAAGATTAGGTTATACCTTTATCTAGTAGCAACCTTCCTTGATTTACCAAAGTAGTAAATGATCTTAGGGTGCATTAAACAAACTAGCACACCTCTCTCTCTCTCTATCTCAAAACTGAACCCCTCTCTCTCTTTTTCTCTCTTAGTATTTTTCTAGCTTGGGAGAAAAATAGAAGAAGAAGAATAAGAGAAATGAAATGTCTAGCAAATGAATGTGGTGATTTAGCTAAGATCCCCCATACTTTTGTTGTCCCTTGGATAAAAGGCTTTGCCTTATCTCTTTCAATTAAGCCTAATCATGTGATTAAGGGTGCTAAGTAGATTTTCAACCAATGGGAGATGGAAATACTTGTACTTGATGTAAGAGTTACTAATTAAGGAACTTGATTAGCTTAGCTTTGTTGCCTTAAAAGGCCTAATATGGCCGATCCCCTTGCCCCCATTATCTCCTCCATTTTGTTTTTATTTTAATGCACAAATTTGATTAATCAAAAGTCTAAAATATCCTTAATCAAGTGGGCTAAGTAATGAACATAGTCTAACAATTTTAATATATGCTACCCAAATTGTTTATTTAGGGTTTTCATTCCCAATCTTAAGAAATTTAATTACTTGTACATGTGACTTTAGCTCATAACCTAATTAGGTTTACTAGAAATAGGTTTAAAATTATTAGTCACTTGAAATAACAAGATTATCCACTTAAGTTAGTATACATATTAAATACTAACCTTTCCTTAATACTGTAACCCTTAGGTTATTTAATTATCTCACCTAATGTATAATTAGGTTACTGAAGCTTTAATTTTTAATGAAATCTATAAATGTATATATCCATAACTATAATATATATGTTTATTGATTCATTCACCAGTTCACATATGTTGTCACATATTAAATCACTATATAACACAAAGTTTTAAATATTAATAATGTACATACATATATAGTGACTTAAAATTCACGGTTATTACATCCCCTTATAAGAATTTCGTCCCCGAAATTACATATAGGGTTACTCAAAAAGATGTGGATAATTTTCCCTCATCTTTTCTTAGAGTTCCCACGTAGCTTCTTCAGCATTGTGGTTCCTCCAAAGAACTTTTACAGAATGTATATCCTTATTTCACAATTTCTGCTCTTTTCTTTCTAAAATTTCAACCGAAATTTTGTCGTACGACAAATCTTTTTCGACCTAAATTGGCTAGTACGATATCACGTGCTTGTAATCAGGCTTATATGGTCATAGCACTGACACATGAAACACATTATGAATATGTTCTAGTTCAGGAGGTAGAGCTACCTCGTACACCACTTCACCTATCTTCCTCAAGATCTCGAAGGGTCCAATAAATCTCGGACTCAGTTTACCTTTCTTTACAAACCTTATCTTCCCTTTCCAGGGAGATACTTTCAAAAATGCATAGCTTCTCACTTCAAAATCTCTCTTCTGGCGATGTAAGTCTGCATACTTCTTCTGGCGATCTTGAGCTGCTACCAGCCAGGCTCTTATCACCTTGATGATCTCTACGGTCTGCTACACCAGTTCTGGTCCCAACAGTAGACGTTCACCCACTTCATCCCAGCATAAGAGCGTTCTACATTTCCTCCCATAGAGTGCTTCGTACGACGACATTCCAATGCTGACGCGATAGCTATTGTTGTATGCGAACTCTACTAATGGAAGATGATCCTCCCAGCTACCCTTGAAGTCTATCACACAAGCTTTGAGCATGTCTTCAAGTGTTTGAATCGTTCTCTCGCTTTGTCCATCGGTTTGCGGATGATAAGCGGTGCTCATCCGTAGCTGCGTCCCCATTCTTTCTTGAAGACTCTTCCAGAAGTTTGACGTGAATCGTGGATCTCTATCCGATACAATAGATACTGGTACGCCATGTCTCGAGATAATTTCTTTAATATATAATTTAGCTAGTTGGTCCAAACTATACCTGATCTTGATCGACAAAAAGTGAACCGACTTCGTAAGAAACTCGATGGATCTCCTTAACCCATCACCTACATACTCTATATGAGTTTTCTACTAAGGTTATAAACTAGGTTTCGCATTCCTAATGTCTATAACCTACGGCTTTGATACCAACATGTGACGCCCCCAAATCTAGGTTCTCTAACCTCATATTCGGTGCTCACGATCTATCATCATCATAAGCATTCTATAACTATTACGGAATAATAAACATACATTGTTCATTATAATAAAGTTTCATAACATAGTCCCAAGGTCTTCTTAACCTTAACTTAAACACACCATTCATATTACAAAAGGTTTATATAAGAAATTCCATCAGATAATAATAACTAACATTCATTCTAAACAATTCTTGGATCTTGCCCTTGCCTTTGTCTTTCGTATTGGATCCTTCAGGCTTAACTGAAATAAATGTCATGATATAACAAGGGTAAGCAACTAATTTGCTTAGCAATTTTAAATACAAGGGAGATATATCATGACTAGAAAGAAGTTTTGCTTTCAAGGTTCAACAATAGTATAAGATTGTGAAGGAACATGAATTAATAATCAATAATTGAATATTCGAATAATTGAATAACGTGTACTGAGTGGTTTTGAAATAACCATGAACATTTGCCAAGGTTCTTAGTCATTTAAACCGGTCCTCTTAATAAGTTTGGTATTCAAGGGGATCAGCCTTTCATACCCCATGATTTATGCATAAACACTTAATAATCCAGCATCGATATCACGCCTTAATCAAATTCGTCCTTTTCTAAGTCAAGAGTTCTTATCATATCAATTTAATAAGAACAACTTTTTAAAACACATTTGATTTAATAAATTTAAACATGCTTGATCTAGCTGATAAAACTTGCATAGATCTATCTCATAAGCAGTTCATGAATGAAGAACTTTACTTTAATTCGCAGTTCAATAATAATAGAACATGAATTCAATTGCACCAAGAGCGAATCTTAATAATCAATATAGATGTGAATAATCATAAATAATTATTCACTAACATGTTTTTAAAATAATAACTCGAGTTTGAGTTAGGAAACTTGCCTCGTTTGTAGGTTAAGACTACACAATTAAATTCTATCCGCTAGGCAGTTTAATTGTCTTCCTTTGAGAGACCCGTAGTTAATCTTTCAATTAGCCATAACATAACATTAGATCATGTAATCACATAGTTATTATATATTACATTTAGTTCTTAGAAATATTATCCTGCCTCGAAAATATTACTATTAAATGATAACTACTTTTAATTCACTTAATATTATTAATCTTGATAATATTTAATTCCCCTCTTAGTATTATTAGTTCACTAATAATACTTTTATTCGCTTACTAATATTATTAACATCTTAATAATATTTTAATACATTACTAATATTATTAATCCCCTTAATAATATTTTAATCATGTATTAATATTATCACTTTAATAATATCTTACTTATGTTTTAGTATCATTAATCAATTAATAATACTTTTATTCATTTACCAATCGTATTAATATTTTATTCATTTACTAATATTATTAATCATTTAATAATATTTTATTCTTTTACTAATGTTATTACATTAATAACATTTTATTTAATCTCGAATATTATTATTTACTTACTAATATTTTAATCATCCAATAATACTTTAATTTAATATTATTAATCTTTTAATAATATTTTAATCTAAGATTAATATTTTAATCTAATATTATTAATCATTTAATAATACTTTATTCATTTATTAATGCTTAAATCAAATATTATTAACCATTTAATAATATTTTAATGAAGTTTTAATCTTAAATATTTTTATTTACTTAACAATATCATATTCTAATATTATTAATATCATAATAACATTTTAATAATTTATTAGATCAATAAAAATTTATTTTCTAATTGTTCACCCTTTATAAAACCTTTTATTTAATATCCATAAAAGGTCATAAATAATATTTCTTATTATAAATTACCAAAATGCACTAAAATAGTCATAATATTTTATATTAGGAGTATTCAAGCATGAAAATCGCATTTTTCTTATTTAAGACATCATTTAATTATTTATTTCTTTTTATTCATAACTTCATCATTTTTAGGAAAAATACCAAACTGATTCCAAAAATTCTTCTTTTATGGGTTTGGATAGTATTGAAAGTAGTATGCACACAAGCCAATCATGTTTGATGATAAAGCATATACTTTGTAACAATCTTATTCATTTATTAATAAAAAGTATTAATTTATTAAAGGCTTTTAATTATCTACATGATGCTGTTTTATAATATGTGATAAACCCATAGTTTTAAGCAATGCTTTTAGAATAATGATGATGATCATTCTAATGAGATCTAAATTCTTAGAAAGCTTAAAACTAAAATAGTTCCCAATCATTGGATTACTAAATTGGGGATTAGTGAATCCGGATAGATTTGGTACATACGTTGCTTTGCTCATTGGATGAGGATGATTGATCTCATGATCATTTGTGTAGAGACACTAAAGCAAGTATGTAGGTGCTTATTAGAGAATAAGTTCTTTGAACGTGGCTCGCTAAGGAATACCTAATGGAGTTTTATTTTCCGTCAATAGGAATTTCTGTAGTGATAGTAGTACAAGTAATCCTTGGACTTGAGATCATCATAATATCTTGTGTATGATGAGTTATACTTTGACTTATTCCTTAAGACCCTTAGGGTATATCAAAGGGTATGCTTGGGTATAATAAGTTGTATACATGGAGATAATGTATGATCAATAAAGAATCTACCACTTCTAATAAAAGAAGAGAAATGTCCTATGTGATTCGATAAATGACAACCCAAAGAGTCCTTGGGTTAAGGCGAGAATGAAATTAGAAAGGAGTTTCTAATTTGCATTATTGGAGTTGTGCATTTAAGAGTCGAAATACATATAATTAAATAAAATAAGACTTGATGGTAATTCCATGTCTTATATTTAATTGGGACATCAGTATGGTGGAAGGATTGAATTGTGACGATAACTATTTACTCAAAGGTTCTTTAATGATTAATGTTGAAATCTATATTATCCGGAAAGTCGTTGATCGCTAGGGAGGCTTATCCCTATTGTAGAATAAATATTATTTAAATAAATTAATTGTTTAATTTATTTATTTAAATAAGATTAGAATTGTTCTAATTGATTTATTCACAACTTAGGTTTAATATGGAGAACCTAAAGGGTCACACCATAAAAGGAAGAATAATTATTTAAGAAGTAAATGGCATAATCGTAATAATATATTATGTATATTTAATTTAATCTATGGTGATAGAATAAATTAAATAGCTTAATATTTATTATTTAATATTTTAGAAATATTAAATATAAATTAATAAGAGGAGTCTTATTAATATTATTACAATTATTATTATTTTAATTTCTAAAAGAGTTTAGGAATTAATTTAATATAAGTACTCTCATTTATTCCTAATTGGATTAGGAAGGAAAATTAGTTAAAGGAGTTTAATTAATTATCCCTAATAAGATTAGGGAGCTTAATTAATTAAAAGAATTAATTAATTAAAACCCAATTCCTTAATTGTTAAGGTGGGTTGCCCACATCTATAAATAAGAGGAGTCTTATTATGGGTGGTATGGGTTGTTGACTTTAACAAAGTACGTAATAATTCCAAGTTGTTGGGAGTATGCCTTTTCTATAGAGATAGAAAACTAGGGTTAGCCATAACACCCATCTTCTTGAATTTTATTCTTCCTTGGTGGATCACCTCTAGAGGCCAAACACATGGATGGCTAACGTTGATCAAAGGAAGGAACCAAACCCGGTGGATTCAAGTTGAACGCGAAAAGGATTGGAGGTGAACTTGTACCTGAGGAAGCTCGATCTTCAAGGGTATGATTTTATTCTTTATCTTTTCGTTTAATTAATAATTATGCATAAAGGGTGATCCGGGTATATGGTTTGTAAAAATTTTAAACTCTGATTTTTACACGCCTCGCATTATTTTGCAATTTGATCACATGCATATGAATATTACAAACCTAACAGTGGCATCAGAGCCAAACCTTTATGCGAATTATTAATTGTTTTAATTTAATATGTATATTGATATGTGTTTAGAACAATTTAATTGGGCATATTTTTTTATTGTATAAAATTTAATAAAGAAAATTAAAAAAAAAAAAAAACACGTGACCTGCTAATTGCCGAAAAAAAAAAATTTACAAGGGAATCATCTTTTTAAAAGCAATTCGGTCAGCATGTTGATATGTGTTCATGAATCTATTCCGTGCATGTTGATATAATTAATATTCCGTGCATGTTGAAAGGTGGTAATACCGTAGCCTTGCTTTAAAAAAAAAAAAAAAACTGGAAGGAACATGATTCTTTTAAAAAACCGGAAGGAACATGATTGCTTTGATTACTTATATATTTTATATATATAATATATTATCAGTAATATATTATAATATATATATATATATATATTAATCTTAATTATTTTATTATTAAAATAAAAGTTTATTTTAATCTTAAAATAAAAGTTTATTTTAATTTTAAAATAAAAAAGTTTATTTTAATTTTAAAATTATTTTAATCTTAAAATAAAAGGTTTATTTTAATTTTAAAATAAAAAGTTCTCATGTTAACTAATTAGAGTTGGAATTGGATTCCATGATAACTAATTGGAGTTGAAATTGGATTTTATTTTTCCTAAAATAAAGGAGTTTATTTATGAATAGGGAAGTAAATCCATCTTTCCTTAAATAAAGGAGTTTGTTTAGATATGAAATAAGATTTCATATTATTCAAAATAAAAGAGTTTATTTGTGAATAAAAAAAAAAAAATCCGTGTTTCCTTAAATAAAAGAGTTTATTTAAATATGAAATAAGATTTCATATTATTCAAAATAAAGGAGTTTATTTGTGAATAGGAAAGTTAATCCATGTTTCCTTTAATAAGATTTTTTTACATGGAATTGGATTCCATAATTAATTAAAATAAAAGAGTTTATTTTAATTAAAGATTTTTTTTTACTTGGAATTGGATTCCATAATTAATTAAAATAAAGGAGTTTATTTTGATTAAAGATTTTGATTAAAATAAAATAGTTTATTTTATTCAAAATTGGATAAATTAAAATAAAATAGTTTTATTTTGATTTAAATTTGGATTAAAATAAAGGAGTTTATTTTAATTCAAAATTAGATTTTATACTAACTAAATTTGCCCATTAAATGATATCAATATATATATTAAATGTTTATTATTCATGAGATGAATGTTATTTATTGATGCATATGGTGATGTGTATGATAATAAATGGGATTGATTATGGACTATTGACCAATGCGATTGGATTTTATTTTAGTTGGATGCATGAATGTATGGGTTTTATTAAATGGGGTCTCACAGACTCGCCTTCTCTAATTTTTTCGAATGTAAATTCTATCTCCTCCTATGTACTTCCCTCGATCACGATCAAGGTTTCTATTTATTTTAAAATTGTTTTGTAATAGGAATAATTAGAATTATTTTGAAAAATTGGAGATCAAGGAGCAAGGAGCGCTTGAAGACCCGTTTGTAATGGAGCCCAGATTTAAATGTAATAGTTATATTTAAATATTATTTCTTGCACCCTTAGGTTTGACCTTTTGGTTCACTTGGTGGCTCTAGTGAACCAAACTAGAATAAAGTCCATAATCAATCCGGGTAGAATATAGTATTCTATATGTGCATGCGTATACTATATATATATATTATATATTATGCAAACATGCTTCGCATGTTAATTAACATGACGCGTATTTTATATATATATGTGCATGCGCGCTAAACAAGATGAGACAAATTAATAACAAACCCCTCAATTTTTATATTAAGTCCTAAGCGTTCAAAGATATTTGGAATATCGAACGTCGCCTTCTAGCATGATAAAATTAATAGAGTATTAAATATTTAATATGAGTTTGTTGTGTCACCACAAGGCAAGTATTAAGTATTTAAGATGTTAATTTATCACATTTGATGCTTATAAAGAAAATTGAACAATATTGTTTTGTTGTGTCACCACAAGGATGATATTTTTCTTTTTGGAATATATGGAGTGCTAGGTCGGACTTAACTTGGATAATTTTGATTCGGATGTGCCACCACTCTGATCAAAATAATCTAAGAGCAAAAAGAAAAGGAGTCAGATAGTTGATGTAATTGACAAAAGTTGTCTACCTATTTATTTATATATAGTTTGTTGTGTCACCACAAGGCTATATACATTTGAAATGGGATCCTTATTCTCACTAGCAAATCTTTAATTAGATTTTGCCGAACTATATAAGTGAGGGTAATATAGTTTGAAGAAAATAGTGGGAGATACCAATTTAAAACAAGACCTAATTTATTTTGGTAATTAATAAAAGAATGTATGTTAAAACGTTGTTAATTACAAATTCATTTACAGAATTTTACAATGTCTAAATTACTATCACTGCGAAGCATATTAGATGCTATTTAATCGGACCGAATTAAACGGATTGGTTAAGGAATTTGAGAATAGTTCTCATAGTTGAAAAACTATCTTATGTCCTTAATATGCCTATCCCTGCAATGGTTGCAGACAATGCCTCTGAGGAAGAGATTGCTACTTTTAGAAAGTGGCAAGATGATGCACAGTTGGCTCAATGCATCATGCTCGCATCCATGAGTAACGAGCTTCAACACAAGATGAAACTATGGATGCTCCTACTATATTCCCGCACATCAAGTAGTTGATGGTGAGGAAAGTAGGACCGATAGATATCGAGATATCTAAGGAGCTCTTCCGATCTAGAATGGCCAATGGCACTATATAAATGCATAAAAAGGTTCTTAAAATAATCAATTTGATTGATCAATTAGGACAACTGGTTTTGTCATGGATGGAGAGTTGAGCCAAGATTTGATCTTGTACTCACTCCCGGACTCCTTTCACAATTGTTGTGATTTTTTCATATGAACAAGCTAGATATCACCTCATTGATTTGCTTAACATATTGAAAAATGTTGAGAGTCACTTTCCAACCAAGAAAAATCAAGTCTTCCCATCGGTAGGGCCAAAGGATCTTCCAAAAGAAGAACGATTCAAAGAAGGTAAATAGAAAGGCATAAACAAAGGATAATAAGAACAAAAATCGACACGGATAGCAAAGGAGTTTGCTTCCACCGCAATAAGCACGACACCGGAAAGAAATCATGCGAGAAGCATCTTGCAGAGGCTAACCAAAGAAGCTTAGTGAAGTTTCTACATAATACGCTTTTTGTTCATGATTGAAATAAATTTTTCTTTAAGTCAAGGTTCTACTTGGGTATTGGATACCGACTTTGTTATCATAAATATAGATTTATGAAGGGACCAAGCAGAAGTAGAAAGCTAAACAAATATAAGTAATCCTATGTGCGGGAAATATAGAAAAGGTTGCCATATTAGCCATAGAAACTTATAGTTTAGCAATGCCTACGGGCAAATCTATTAAGTCAATAAGTTGTTATTGTATTCCAGTTCTTGTTAAAAATATTATTTCCATTTTATTGTTGGACAATAAAAACTTTGGTATTATAATTAAGAACAATTGTAGTTCTATTTATAATAATAATGTTTTGTATAGAACTGGAATATTACTTAATAAATTTTGTATACTTGACTTACATGAAAATAATTTTGCATATTGAACAAATTAGTATAAGAAAAGGAGATGATCATTCAAAGAGTTGAATGTGTGTATTTACTAAAATACAAGTGTGAATTATTTGAAAGGTTCAAAGAATTCAGAAGTGAAACAAATTGGCAAAGTATTAAGATTCTTTGATTAGATCAAGGGATAAATACTTGTGCAATAAGTTTCTAGATCATCTCAAATAGTTTTCTCATAATGGACACATCCTGATATGCAATAATTGATTGATGTATCTGAATGAAAAATCGTACCTTGTTGGACATGGTGCGGTCCATAATGATTTTACCGACATTCCAGATCCTTACGGGATAATGTCCTAGAAATGACCGCATATCTACGAAAATGGTAACCTCAAAATCCCAGCCCCCAAGACTCCATAAAAGTTATGGGATGAGGAGGATTCCTAATCTTAAGTATGTTAAGATAAGGGGTTGTCTAACTTATGTGAAAAGGTTTCAAAGGATAAGCTTGGGACAAGATTTGACAAGTACAACAATTTGTGGGACATCCTAAAGTAAGTTTAGGTATATGTTCTATAATCCTACTAAGCAAAAGGTGTTTGTCATAAAACACACGCCTTCTAAGATAAATGTGTTTATTATTGAAGGGGCTAGTGGGAGGATAATAGATCTTGAAGAGTTCAATAACCACAAAACACTATAAGTCAAATAAGAGGAACTCGTAGATAGACCTATTGTACCACAACCCAATCAGAATCGAATAGTACACTCAAAGATACCTAGGAGGTATGGATTCATCATGGATGATGATGATGAGGTACGCATCATAGAAGATGATGATCCAGAGTTACATACGATGAGGTAAGACTTCTAGTGTGTACAAAAGGGTCAGTGGGAGCGTCATGACATTTCTAGTATTATATATTGATATACTACGGATAAGGAATAACATGCCAATGCTACAATCAGTAAAGATAAAGTTGTCTAAACATACCTCCATGAATGGTTTGGGAAGAGTATCTTTATTGGGGATAAAATCTATATAGATAGATATAAGAGGATGCTCGACTTAACCCAAGGAACGTATATTCATTTGATGCTAAAGTCGTTTAGCATGGCAAACTCCAAGAGATGTCTCATGTTGATGAGCCATGGAGTGTATCTCTCTTAATAGTCCCCATAGACTCCAAAGAAGAGAGATCGCATGAGTGACAATCATGTATGCAATGAAATATACGAGACCTGATATCGATCAGTCATATTCTGGAGAAGTTCACTGTGAGTCAGTGAAAAATATCTTAAAGTTCTTAACCAGCACTAAGATGTGATTATACATGGTGGGTCTGAATTAAAACTAGAGGGCTTAACAGACTCAAGTTTTTTTTTCGCATGCACAAGACGACGAAAAATCCACTTTAAGGTAAAGGGTTACCTTGAGCAGTGGTGCGATGAATTGAAAGGTTCCAAACAAAGAAAGAGTTCTTTGGTTTAGTGATAAAGACAAAGTATATAGCTATAAATGAAGCTACAAGTTGATTGTTTGGATAAAAGTTCATTACGTAACTAGGAATAGTTCCTAAGTCTCATCTTGGATCTAAACATGTGTTGTGGCACTTTCATTTGATTATAAGAATCATTGAAAGATGGGAAATCACTATAGAGATAGTGGACTCTCAAGAACAACATTACATATCCATTAACTAAAGCTTATCCAATGTTAGGATAATCGTCACTTAGAGAAGAAGAGTATGAGATACCATGACGATTGACTTTAGTGCAAGTGGGAGATTGAAAGTAGTATGCACACAAGCCAATCATGTTTGATGATAAAGCATATACTTTGTAACAATCTTATTCATTTATTAATAAAAAGTATTAATTTATTAAAGGCTTTTAATTATCTACATGATGTTTGTTTTTATAATATGTGATAAACCCATAGTTTTAAGCAATGCTTTTAGAATAATGATGATGATCATTCTAATGAGATCTAAATTCTTAGAAAGCTTAAAACTAAAATAGTTCCCAATCATTGGATTACTAAATTGGGGATTAGTGAATCCGGATAGATTGGTACATACGTGCTTGCTTTCATTGGATGAGGATGATTGATCTCATGATCATTTGTGTGGAGACACTAAAGCAAGTATGTAGGTGCTTATTAGAGAATAAGTTCATTGAACGTGGCTCGCTAAGGAATACCTAATGGAGTTTTATTTTCCGTCAATAGGAATTCTGTAGTGATAGTAGTACAAGTAATCCTTGGACTTGAGATCATCATAATATCTTGTGTATGATGAGTTATACTTTGACTTATTCCTTAAGACCCTTAGGGTATATCAAAGGGTATGCTTGGGTATAATAAGTTGTACATGGAGATAATGTATGATCAATAAAGAATCTACCACTTTAATAAAAGAAGAGAAATGTCCTATGTGATTCGATAAATGACAACCCAAAGAGTCCTTGGTTAAGGCGTAATGAAATTAGAAAGGAGTTTCTAATTTGCATTATTTGAGTTGTGCATTTAAGAGTCGAAATACATATAATTAAATAAAATAAGACTTGACAAGAATTCCATGTCTTATATTTAATTGGGACATTGTATGGTGGAAGGATTGAATTGTACAGTAACTATTTACTCAAAGGTTCTTTAATGATTAATGTTGAAATCTATATTATCCGGAAAGTCGTTGATCGCTAGGGAGGCTTATCCCTATTGTAGAATAAATATTATTTAAATAAATTAATTGTTTAATTTATTTATTTAAATAAGATTAGAATTGTTCTAATTGATTTATTCACAACCTAGGTTTAATATGGAGAACCTAAAGGGTCACACCATAAAAGGAAGAATAATTATTTAAGAAGTAAATGGCATAATCGTAATAATATATTATGTATATTTAATTTAATCTATGGTGATAGAATAAATTAAATAGCTTAATATTTATTATTTAATATTTAGAAATATTAAATATAAATTAATAAGAGGAGTCTTATTAATATTATTACAATTATTATTATTTTAATTTCTAAAAGAGTTTAGGAATTAATTTAATATAAGTACTCTCATTTATTCCTAATTGGATTAGGAAGGAAAATTAGTTAAAGGAGTTTAATTAATTATTCCTAATAAGATTAGGGAGCTTAATTAATTAAAAGAATTAATTAATTAAAACCCAATTCCTTAATTGTTAAGGTGGGTTGCCCACATCTATAAATAAGAGGAGTCTTATTATGGGTGGTATGGGTTGTTGACTTTAACAAAGTACGTAATAATTCCAAGTTGTTTGGAGTATGCCTTTTCTATAGAGATAGAAAACTAGGGTTAGCCATAACACCCATCTTCTTGAATTTTATTCTTCCTGGTGGATCACCCTCAGAGGCCAAACACATGGATGGCTAACGTTGATCAAAGGAAGGAACCAAACCCGGTGGATTCAAGTTGAACGCGAAAAGGATTGGAGGTGAACTTGTACCTGAGGAAGCTCGATCTTCAAGGGTATGATTTTATTCTTTATCTTTTCGTTTAATTAATAATTATGCATAAAGGGTGATCCGGGTATATGGTTTGTAAAAATTTTAAACTCTGATTTTTACACGCTTCCGCATTATTTTGCAATTTGATTGCGCACATGAATATTACAAACCTAACAAGTATATGACCCAACAATGATCCCCAATTAGGTTTACTAGAAATAGGTTTAAAATTATTAGTCACTTGAAATAACAAGATTATCCACTTAAGTTAGTATACATATTAAATACTAACATTTTCTTAATATCATAACCCTTAGGTTATTTAATTGTCTCACCTAATGTATAATTATGATACGAAGCTTTCATTTTTAATGAAATCTATAAATGTATATATCCATAACTATAGTATATATGTTTATTGATTCATGCACCACTTCACATATGTTGTCACATATTAAATCATTATATAACACAAAGTTTTAAATATCAATAATGTACATACATATATAGTGACTCAAAATTCACGGTTATTACAACTGCTGTCCCGAATTCTGGCCACTCAAGCATGGTTCCCTGCTATGCGAAAGCCTCAGCTAGAGACCTCGTCAATCTAGTAGCAAATGTTGTAAAATTGTCATACATAGCATCAACCTTCCTCTCCAACCTTCGAAGATGTCGATCGTTAGTAGCAGCAGTAGCTTGAGTTGAAGTGCCTACTTCATTTGTCCGCGAGGGCTACGGGGTACCTCCTGCCCAATCCTCAAATTTTGCTATCGTGGCAGGAGTGATATCCTAACTTGGGAATTGCAATTGTTCATTAGCCCGTATGACTCCTGCTTTAGCACATAAATGAGCAACAATCGAAGCATGTGGTATATTGCTTGTAGTGCTCCCCCGCATGTAACGTAACATATTCTGGTTAAGGAGATGACCCACATCAATGTATTTTCCTGTAATTATACCCCACAGAATAATTGCTCGCTCAGTTGTAATTTCATGTTGATGGGATGATGGCATAAGTTTTGCACAGATAAATAGATTCTAAGCCTTGGCATAACGGTTGAGAGTTGAAGCCTTAAAAGTCTTGGGCTGATTAGTGCCTGGCTTGTAATTCCACTGTGTACCCTGTATACACAAATCAGTTATGACCATGTCTAAGTCTGTCTCAAATCGTTCAGCCTCAACCTAATTTTTATGTCCAGTTGGAGGGTCGGGTAAATTAAACACGTCGCGAATTGCCTGTGGGCGATAGTCTACTTGAACACCTCTGACATATGAAAATCCACTCATGGTCTCCTTTGCATTTGAATAAAATTCCCGTACAATGGCCATGAGTGAAGCCATTATTGTAGAACAGACTCCATGCCAACATCTTTCTCTGATCATTTCTTTCAATTGCCCATCTTGTGCCTCCGGATTGAAACCACGCTCCCTCACAAATGTCTTAGCCACGATTTTGTAGTATTCCATCTGGGCTTCAAGACTCACGAATTTGGAAAAATCAACAGTGTCTTCACTCTGGCTACTTGAGGAAGATGACTCTTGAGTGCAAGAACGAGCTCGTTTTGGCCCCATTACACTTGATGAAGAAGAACCTTAATGGAAGAAAAGAATTTGACTAAGAAATATACGCTCTGTAGATTCCCTCCCACAAACTTGTTGTACTGATAACTCTCTCAAACCCTAGTTTCTCTGTGACTAAATAGAAGATAAGAAGAAAAGTTTGAATGTGGATAGGAGAATGGAATGTGTATATAGTGGGGTGAGGAGTTTTGAATTTGAAATGGAAATGTTTTGGAGAGGCTAAAAAAAATGAGCGTCAGTTTTATAGGGAGTGATAGGGAGACACATGCTTTAGAAGTAACTAATATGAGAGTTGGGAGGAGACACGTCTTTAAAACTAAATTTTTTTTCTAACTCCGGTTTAGAAGCGCTTGGTAGTGGCTTTTTAAACCGGCTAATGGTGCGGTGGCCATGTTGTTCGGGGATTTTAAAGAAGTATATCATGGTCATATTGAATTTGACTTTTATCAAGAGCGCGGTCGCGCGACCACACACTACGACAAATCAAATTAAGTTAAATCTTTAAGTAGAATAAATTGGCTACTGATAGTCTGCAATTCACCTGCACATACAGAAAGTACCAGTATTAGATACAAATTCTCCAAGATAAAACATAAACTAATTAACATGAATGAATGAATATCCCAAAGCAATGCTCTATATGCTACTCCTAATCATCATAATATGCACATTCAGCTTCAACAAAACTTATACAAACTGTCGACGTCGGGATTTTTGAGTGTCCCTTTTCGTTACTTGTTCTTTGGTGTTCTCATGTCAATGTGAGATTTGTTTGAAAAAACAAGTGAAAAAGGTCCAACATGTGTAATTTCGACGATTTGACTTTAAGAGTCGCTAGTTGGTGTTTTTAACTGGTTGTACCAACACAACCAAAAAGGTTTGCACATTGACCCAGTGTTTTGACACTGCTAGACGTGTCTATGAAACCGAGATTCATTTTGGGTCCGGGGGCTTTGATTATGCGGAGGGAAGGTGTTAGGCACCCCCCGACATCCGTGTTACCACGGTGACTGCCACTTTTCAAAGAAATTGTTATATGAATGTGTGTGTTTGTGTGTGTGTGTGGATCAATGTGCAATTATTTGAAAGTAGTGCGAGGCCTTGTTCGCACCTATATACACAAGGTTTGAATTTTATAGAAAAATTCAGTTTTAACCAAGATATATCAATGAAGTTTTATAAAAGAGGTTTTTCAAACCCTGTGCTCAATAGGAATTGAGACCTTTTCATACTTACATTTTATTATTAAATGTTCTATTGTTTGCTTTTATTTTCTAGATCTGAAGCGATCTCGAGAAAATAATATACTGAGATGTCGAACTCCTCATGGGCATGACAACCATCCAAGGAAATTGAGATAATTGTAAAATAATGTACACGCCGCCATACAATTTGAAAAATGTCCATCATGGGAACCAAATCTAGATTCAGTAAACTGAACCTGTGATCACATGATTCCTAGGCTCACATGATACTGCAGTTTGTATGGACATCAGTAAGTAGTAATATATATAAAAGCTGTAAATATATCTATACAAACATGATCAACCACCACGAAGCAACTCCATGGGGGATCGGAAATGTAAATATATAAAAGCGATAAATATATATATATGGACATGATCAACCACCACGAAGTAAACTCTAGGTGGGATGAAATGTAAATAAAGCTGTAAAAGCGATCAACTGCCACGAAGTAAACTCCAGGCAGGATGAATTGTAAATAAAGCTGTAAAGGGCCGTGAAGTAAACTCCAGGTCGTACAGGAGTGTAAATATATATATATATATATATATATATATATATATAAAGCAATAAACGCATCGAATGTGAATCTAGGCTCATCGGATATGTCCGACAACAATTATATATATAAGTATATATATATATATAAGTGATTAAATGCACCGGATATAAAATCCAGGCTCATCAGACAGAGTCTGACCATAATTTATATATATATAAGTATATGTATATATAAAAGCAATTAAATGCTCCAGACCGAAGTCTAGGCTCAATCGAGGCATAACTCGATAATGTTAGTCCATATATAAAATATATACATATATATATAAGTAAATATATACAGACAGAAATGAAAACCACGGACCAAAGTCCGGGCAAACACATTCATACGACTCTCAACGTGTACAACAGTGTGTGCTAATATGAGAAGAAGGCTTTATAAAATATGAGAAGGCTTACAGTGGGCTACCAAAGTAGACTTCTATTGACTTTAAATGGATAAACACTCAGCTCCCGCTGGATAAAAGATAGCTATATGTGAGCTAACTAGTGTTTAGAAGTGAGGAAACACTCAAAAGATGTGTATGCAGGGTAAAATGGACAGGGCTTCCTCGCCTTTTTTTCCTCCCTCCTCTTCTCAAATGGCTGACCCCAAGGCTTGTATATATAGACGAATGGCCGCAGGAACACCTGCGGCAGCCGCAATTGTACCTGCGGCTGGTCGTGGTGCATCCAAGCCTCGCGGGTCCCGTTGTCTCGTAGTACGTGCAGTCGTGCACTGTAATGTCCGCTCGAACTTATAGAACTTCAATCCGAGCATCCGAGCGGGGTATATCTGTCCTTCTTTCGACTGCTTGTGTTGAGAGTTATGCAATGACAAGGATTAGAGGTTGTACGAAGTCAGGAAGAGGGGTCTATGCCCATGGTCTTCAAGATTCAAATTCTATCCAAAGTACTGCCACGCGTAATAGTCACTCAGGATTGTTAATCCTCGGCTCTTGTGGGACATTGTTGGATGTATGTATGTATAAAGTGTTGAGACGACGTGCCATTGTCGAAGGAACAAGATGGCGTTTGACTCCTCGCTGGGGTTATCACCAGTTTATGACTCCTCACCGGGGTTATCGCCCGATTTAAGCGAAAAGCAGAGCGTTGCTTGCTCGAGGTTCTGGTGAGATTGGATCACGCTTGTTTTGTATCACTGTCATCTGTGGATGTTCCTGTCTACCCATTTTTATCTCCGGGTCTGAAGTGTGTGTACCTCGACAGGATGTCTGGGGTTGAAGTTGATTGCATATATTTAAAACAAGCATTTCCGGGGTTATCGCCGGAACTGCAATGGCATCTCTTGGGGTTATCACCAAGGATGGGGTTGCTACTCCCAGTGTTTCTCTGGGACTGGAACTGAGCATCGCGGTGTTATCATCGAGACAGAACTGTCCTCTCCGGTGTTGTTGCCGGTCTTTTGATCTGCATATCTCGGGGTTATCTTCAAGATTGGAAATGACATTTCTGGTGTGTGTTCTGGGTTTGAGATGATGTTCCCGGTTTGTGTTCTGGGTTGGAACTGAACTTCCGGTAGTATCCAGAATGGATGTAAGCTTTCTACCCTCCTGCAATGTTAGTAATAGGAGTGCAAAAAATTTTGAGTGTCTACAGATGCCCCTCTTTATCATATTCATGCAATGCAAGGCATGGATAGGATAAAGAATACTAGACACCAGAAATGCAAGCAAGATAAACATGATGCTATATGCAGTAACATGATGCAAATGCATGTAGAATGCATGAATGATTGTCAGGTAATCCTACTGGGATGACAATCAGTGGCGGCTTGGACATGCAATCCAAGTCTCCAAGGATGTTGACGTACGGGCTATCTCTAAAGTCTTGAATCCTAGACATTGGCTTGTATTCCATAGAGGTACCTCCTGTGTGTAAGAGATCTGTGGGGATAAAGCTTTGTCTGTTTGAGGATGTGTATAACATATTCCCTCATTCCGCTTGAGATTCTGACCGATAGTTTGTTGTTATCAGGGTTGCCTGATCTTCGCTGATGTGTGTTTCACCGGATAAATCTCTGCTGGATGCATTGTCAAGGCTGCTTGACCTTTATTGATGTATGTGTGAATGGTAGCATTGCGTTGTGGCCCCCGTCGGAGAAGGTTGCTTCGATGGGTTTAATTTCCATTGGCTGACATGATGTCAAGGCTACTCCACCCTTATTGATGTGTATATCAATGGTTACATTGCGTTGTAACCCCCGCTGGGGATACGTAGATGCTTGATAGATGCGCGTTGTGACCCCCGCCGGGGATACATAGATATTGATAACTTTGACGTTGTAACCCCCGCCGGGGAGGTTTGATATTTCATGGTTTTGCGTTGTAACCCCCGCCGGGGATGTTTTATATTTTGTGATTTTGCGTTGTAACCCCAGCTGGGGATACGTCAGGGTTGCCTGACACTCATTAACGGCATCAGACATTTATGGGGTATTGTCAAGCATGATCTGTGAAAGCTGAGCTCATTGGTATAGTGTACCCTGTATTTAGGCTAATACCTTTGAGACGACGGGAGTTTAGCTCTGACCGATGAGAAACCAGGATTTCAGGCTATTTCGCTCAATCGCGTAGCACTTTTATTCCTGATTTGGCCTTTTTTCAGCTTGTGAGACCTCCTTTGCAACTCTAACTGGAGCGAGCCAGAGGTGTGGGACCCATGTAGGAGTGTCGCAGGTGTACTTGTAGGAGCCACAGGTTAGCCTCTGATCTGCTAGCTTGTGTAGATACCCTTGGGCAGGAGCTTGCAGTGCTTCCTTCGTCTTTAGAGAGGGATGCTATGTTAGATCTGATAGTCCGCATACACACAGATCTGTAGATAGCTTTGTGTTTTCCTGCATAGACTAGCTTAGCCATTTTGTCATGTACAACACAGATGTGTATATCAAATAGTATTATATATGGAAGGGAAATATATTTTGATTCACTTCCCTTTTAGTTATGCCTTGATACTTGTTTAATATTTGCCTGTTTCTCCAGGGCCTTGTGATCTTGATGCATTCTGAACTTATCCTTGATAGATGGACATTGAGACGTCATAAGATCTCTTAGAACGGATCATAAATTTCTGTAAATCCCTACCATATTTGGTGTCTTGGGACTGGTATCTGTATGGAAAAGTGGAGAGGAGGGTGGTTTCTTCCTCTCTGAGATTGACCGCACCACAGATGGTCACCAGTTCTTCTATTTGTGAGAAGCCTAGTTAATTCCATCTCTTATGGGTTGGTATTGCTCTTTGAGGCACGATCGTTGCTTAGATGGTCACTGAATCTTCTATTTGTGAGAAGAGGTTGGGTAATTCCATCCCTTTGATCTGAAATCGATGAAGTGGGGTGAATTGAAGATTGATCCCAATACCGCGTGACAAGTATGTTGTTCTGGTAGGGGTTAGACTGCACCATAAATGGCTGTCAACGTACTCCTATTGAAGAGGAGATCAAGTCTGTGTAGTTCGAACCTAGTGTAGGAGGTTCAACGCTTAATGCGGAATGCAGATGGGTGTAGAAGTATTTTTGTTGTTTTTGTTGTTTTGTAGAGAAAGGGCAGAAATGTTTTTGTTGTTTTTCTTTATTACGACCGGGCCATATAGAATATGATTTCCTATATACCCCCGAGTATCAAGTAGATCAGGTCGACGTAGTTCGCCCCTCAGGACGAATTGAAGGCGAAGATAAGTGTGAATCCCATGTGCAGGCTATACTGCGGGGAGAAGAAAGTTTGATCTCATAAGGGGGACAAACTGCAGGTGTGTAAAAAGTTTGATCTCGTCTTCAGGACAAACTACAGGCGTAGAAAAGTTTAATCCCGTCTTTAGGATAAACTACAGGCGTAGAAAAGTTTAATCCCGTCTTCAGGATAAACTACAGGTGTGAAAGGTTCAATCCTATCTTCAGGATAACCAAAATTGTGAGAGGTTAAATCCCGTCTTCAGGATAACCGAGATTGTATGAAAGGTTTGAAATAAAGTAAAAACCAGGCTGCTGGCTTGAAGTGTATGTTTCCCTGAGGAGCAAAAGAGTATGTAAAAAAGGAAGGGGTTCAAAACCAGAATGACTGGTGATTTGATGATCAAAACCAAGATGTTTGTTTGATGGTAACTTCAGACATAGTACCGTTTCACAGTGTCCGAGTTGATAAGCTGTGAAAATTCATCGCCATCCATTTCTTGCAATCTGAGAGCACCTCATGTCAATACTTCCTTGACAACAAATGGGCCTTCCCAGTTAGGAGCGAATTTTCCCTTAGATTGATCTTGGTTGTCAGTTATCTTCTTCAAAACCAAGTCATGTTGTTTGAATTGCCGTAGTTGGACTTTTTTGTTGTAGGATCGTGTGATCCTTTGCTGATATAACTGACCATGGAAGATTGTCTCGGTTCTCCTTTCGTCTATCAGAGACAATTGGTGATACCTATCTTGTACCCATTGGTCTTTATCCAACTGAGCATCCATCAATACTCTGAGGGATTCCATTTCCACTTCTATGGGGAGCACTGCTTCCATCCCATAGACTAATGAGGGTTGCCCCAGTGGAAGTTCGCATGGAAGTTCTGTAGGCTAATAAAGTCAGAGGCAAGAGGTCAGGCCATCCTTTATGATTGGCGAACATTTTTTGCATGATCTTCTTAATATTTTTATTAGCCGCTTCAACAGCACCATTCATCTTTGGATGGTAGATAACGGAGTTGAGATGTTTGATGTGGAATTTTCTGCATAACTCCTCCATCATTTTGTTGTTGAGGTTCTTAGAATTGTCTGACTCAATGACCTCTGGTTGTCCATATCGACAGATGACATTATTTCTGATGAAAGCAATGATAACTTCTTTAGTGACCTTGGGGAATGATGCTGCTTCTACCCATTTGGTGAAGTAGTCGATCATGGTGAATATGAATCGATGTCCATTACTGGCTTTGCGCTCGATGGGCCCGATCACGTCCATTCCCCACATTGAGAAAGGCCATGGCGAACTCATATTGTGGAGTTCCCTTGGAGGGGCGTGGATAACATTTCCATGAATCTGGCATTGATAGCACCTCTTGACGTGATCATCACAGTCAGCTTTGAGTGTAAGCCAATAATGTCCCGTTCTGAGAATTTTCTTGACAAGTAAGGGGCCGTTCATGTGTGTTCCACATACTCCACCATGGATCTCATCCATGAGTCTTTGAGCTTGGTCTTTGTCTAGACATCTGAGGAAACCTAATACTGCATCTCTTTTATAGAGTGCATCTCCGCTCAGGTAGAATTTCATAGCAAGTCAATGAATCCGCCACTTCTCAGTTAGGCTCACCTCAGTGGGTGTAGATCCATCTCGTAGATACTCCTTGATGCATTGATACCAAGGGTTGTGGATGGGAGGTAACTCATCCGATACTTCTCCAACGTAATTCCCATAGACTGAGGCCTTTTGAAGAGTAAACGTGATGTTTGGCATGTTTTTCTTGTTCGGTATGTAAACCAAGGAGGCCAACGTTGCTAATGCATCTGCAAAATCATTCCTATTACGAGGAATGTGTAGAAAGTAGATTTCTTCGAACTCCAAAGCCATCTCAGTAGAACTTGGATGGTAAGGCAAAGAAATGTAATTCTTTGGTTTGATAGATTCACGTGGATTGCTTGATTACCAATTTGGAATCCCCAAAGGCGATTAATCGCTCGATGCCCATTGAGCAGGCAAGTTTTAGCCCCATGATATGACCTTCATACTCACCGTGTGTTGTTGGTGCCGATAAACGCAATTTTGACCAGTGATGGATAGTTCTCCCCCGTATCGGATATTAAAACTGCTCTAGCTCCAAAGTCTTCTGTATTAACAGCTCCATCAAAATACATTTTCCACATACGACATGTATTGTACTGATGTTGTAGCTGAATTGTCATTACCCCTTCATCGGGAAAGTATGTTTCTAAGGGTTTGTAATCCCCTGCAGGTGCGGCAGCCAGTTGATCCGCAATTCCTTGACCTTTGACATACTTTTGCGTCACATAGACGATGTCAAATTGCTATAGGATCAACTGCCATCTGGACAGTAGACATACTTGAGAGGATCCATTCGAGATATGAGATGGGTTGTGTGACCATGGAGGTAATGCTGCAACCTCATGGAAGCCCATGCTAAAGCACAACAAGTTTTCTCAATTAGAGTGTACTTATGTTCACTGATGCTGAATCTTTTGCTGAGGTAATAGATAGCTCGTTCTTGGCCTCTATTGTCCTTTTGCCCCAGCATGCAGCCCATGTCATTGTCATTTATGGACAAGTACATGAACAGGGGAGCATCATCCCTGGGAGGTACCAAAACAGGAGCGTTAATTAGCTGCTCTTTAATGGTAAGGAAGGCTTTCTGACACTCATCGTTCCATTTCATGGAGGAGTTCTTCCTTAACAGCTTGAAGATAGGCTCACAGGTTGTTGTGAGTTGAGAAATGAATCTGCTAATGAAATTGATTCTTCCCAAAAATCCCCGTATTTCCTTCTCTGTCTGAGGAATGGGCATTTCCTTGATAGCCTGGATTTTGGTAGGATCCAGTTCAATCCCTTTGTGGATGACTAGGAAACCTAGCAACTTGCGACTTAACACAAAAAGGCGACTTCTTGGCGGGATTCAACTTCAAGTTGTACTTACGCAACCTGTTGAAAAGTTTTGTGAGATGGTCTAAGTGGTCATCCTCCTTCCGGGATTTGACAATGATGTCATCCACGTAGATCTCTATCTCTTTGTGCATTAAATTGTGGAAAAGAGCCATCATAGCTCACTGATAGGTTGCCCCGGTGTTGATGAGACCGAACGACAACCGTCTGTAGCAACATGTTCCCCAAGGCGTAATGAAAGCAGTTTTCTCACGATCTTCCTCAGCGACCATAATTTGATGGTACCCAGGAAAGCAATCAGCAAAGGAGTACATGTCGTATTGAGCAGTATTGTCAATAAGAGTGTGGATAAAGGGCACGGGAAAGCTATTTTTAAGGCAAACTTTGTTCAAATCCCGATAATCCACGCAAACTCGCACCTTTCCCCCTGGTTTAGGCACGGGAATAATGTTGGATATCCACTCTGGATATGTAGATACTATGATGATGCCAGCTTAAAATTGTTTCATAATTTCCTCTTTAACTTTTAAACTCCACTTAGGTTTCAATCGCCTGAGTTTTTGCCTAACTGGCTTGAATCCTTCTTTAATGGGAAGGCGATGAAGAACAATGTCAGTGGACAAACCCACCATGTCTTCATGAGACCATACAAACACATCTTGGAATTGGGTTAATAGTGAAACCATGTCATTCCGTTGATTTGTGGTAAGGTCTGAACCAATCTGGATTAGCTTAGGGTTGTCTAAGGTTCCGAGATTGAAAGGAGAGGTTTGATCAAGATTGGGTTTGGGTTTGTCTACGACCCATTCTTTAATCTCTTGAGGTGTCTCAATATCCTCTTGGATGTCCATCAAGTCTGACTCCAACTTTGCATCAAAGTTACAGCCCTTGTGGAGAGAAGGCATGTCATCAGCAAGGACATGCACATATAAATTCAGAGTCATAAAACAAAAGATGCTTTCACTTAATATATGCAAGTGTTCGATCATACAAAAGTGTTAGCATGTACTTGATAAAATAACCACTAGTTCTGTAAAGGAAAGCAGGCAATTAAAGTTATCTACAGGGTAGAGGGATTTTCTGCCCATTTTACCCTCGTCGACCAATGAATGGAGTGCTACTCCAATTGTCGAGGGCAAAGTCCCGATGGACTACAGTGATGGAAGGATCGTCATTGTCCTCCTTCTCCTAAATGATAACCATGACATCTGGGCAATCATCGTCTGGGGTGTATCTGTTTGTATGTTCATCATGAACAATGACGCGAATGCCTGCCATCATCAAGGCAAGGTCATGTTTACGTTTCCATTCTTTTTCTTCTGTTTCGGGATCAGGAATTAGCACCTCTTTTGCTTTGATTAGCATTGGTTTGGGAAACAGCATAGCCACAACATGGGCTGGAACCTTTACCGGAGATTGCATTAACTCATGAGGTAAAGGTATAGAAAATCACCCTACGGCAGAAGCTTGAGGAACCTACTTGTGCTTATGAGGATTCCCGTGATCGAATCGCGAATAGCCTAGTCCTATTTTGTTCCAATTGTTGGACATTTGAATAGGGTGCTTAATACCCGCTTATATTTACCAAGCCCTTGTCCAGGTTGATGACCTAATAACATCATTTCTTGAGTGGCCGACATAACCTCGACAGAAATCTTAGGTACGGGAAGTGGCGCTCCAATAGAATGGTATTGCATGTTACTCACTTCCAGAGTATGAAAACTGGCCGGTTCAACTTCTGAATTGAAGCTGATGATTGGTAGAGTTCCTTGTTCAAGACAATCCGGCTCAGCGTTGACAGTGACTAGACTGTTGTTGATAATGTATTTGAGTTATTTATGTAGCGTGGAGGGAACAGCTCCAGCCATGTGTATCCATGGTCTCCCCAATAGCATGTTGTATCCTGAGTCTATCTTGAGGACGTGGAAGGATACATTGAATGTATTTGGACCAATCTCAATTGGCAACTCAATCTTTCCAACGGAATTTTGTCGGGATCCATCAAAAGCTCTGAAGACCGTGTGGCTGCTTTGGATCCACTTGAGATTGATATTCATCTTTACCAAGGTGGCATAAGGACATATATTTAGAGATGAGCCTCCATCTATCAATACTCTTGCTAGCATATACCCGGAAGACAAAACTGCAATATGCAAAGGTTTGCAATAACCGGTCCCTTCGGGAGGTATGTCGTCATCAGTGAAGGATATCACATTGTTGTTGAAAATGTGATCAATCAAATGTTGAAATTTTTCCACATCAACTGATTTTGGCAAATAGGCTTCTTCTAAAACCTTCAGCAAGATCTTCCGATGATCCTCGGAAGAGAAAACCAAGTCCAGGATCGAAATCTGGTGTGGAGCTTCTCGCAAGCTTAAAACCACTTTGGCTTCATTGTGGCCCATAGTGCGGAGAAATTTTTCAATTTTCTCCACGGACAACTTCCCTTTTGCTTCGCAAGTAGGTTTAATAACCCGTTGAGGAAGATATAGTGGATTTTCCTTCGACACTGTAGCAGTAGTATGAGACATGGATCCTTCAGCTTCTCCATAATTCCATGGAATGTTATGTAAGCTGACAACAAGATATTGTGGACCGAAAGATAAAGAAATTTGCTCTGGTGCGGCCACTTTCAAAGGATTGTCAGCTCCTTTGAGTTGAATTGGTTGTATGGGAAATACTTTGACAGACTCATCATCCACTTCAGATATAACTGCTACTGATCCCTTCCATTTTGTAGGACAGAAATTCCCACCCTTGAGTTGTACAGTGTAATCATTTGCTATTTGCAGTACACTGCTATCAATAAGATTCTGAATGAGATGGCAGAGTGCCCAACATTCTTCTGTGCTGTGACTGCAAGAATGTGAATGATATTGACACATTTCATCAGGATTGAATCATCCTGAACGGGGGTTGATTGGAGGGAGAAGGAAAGTAATTCTTCCTTCGTTGATCAACATTTGTAATATCTCCTCCATAGATTGGCCCAAATAGGTGAATTCCCTCTGATTGGCAAAATCCCGATGGGCTTTAGCATTTGTTCGCTTCACAACCTTATCCTCCATAGCTTTGCTTTCTGAAGGTGGTGAGGAGGCATTTGTAACAAAAGGTAGGAGATAGGCATGCTCCTGCCTGATTAACTGGCGTGTGACTTGATGATGGTGGGTCACCAGTTCTGCCAATTGTTCAATTTGTTTGGAAAGAGCTTTCATCTTTCGTTCCATGGTAAACTGGAACTTTGCATAATCTCATTTGTCAACACCGTCTCTGATGGGTTGGGATGATTCGCCGTTTGAATTGGAACCTTGTATAGTGCTCCAACTGATCATGTTAACCTCTTCTTCTTTGTGTTGAGGAAGAGGATTATCTTGCACATGAGGTTGATCTGGTTTAGTGACCACGATCTCACTGTTGTCTATTAGATCTTGAATCTTATGTTTCAAGGCCCAACAATCTTGAGTATCATGTCCAGGTGCCCCGGCATGATAAGCACACTTCCGAGTAGCATTAAAACCCCTCCCATTAGGGTTGGCTGGTGGAAGAAGATGTGTAATTTTCTTCTGAGCAGTTAGAAGAGCAAGAATATTCTCGAGCGAGTCCCCTAAGGGTGTGAACATTTGAGGTCGCTTTACTTCTCCACTCTTAGACAATGGAGGGTTTGAAGATTATGCTGGAAAAGGGGAGTAGTTTCTCCTCTGCATAGGCATGCTTGGATTACCTTTTTGTCCTTGTAGTATCAAGGAAACATCCTCCTCTTTCTTTTTATGGACCCTCTGGGGGTTGTTTCCATAAGATCCAGACTGGATGTGCTCAGCAACAGCTTTAAGAGCGGCTAGATCTTGAATTTTACCGGACTTCAATCCCATCTCAACCATCTCGCCATGTTTGATCATTTCAGAAAATGGTTTGTCAATACCAGCTAGAACTCTTTCATAGAAAGGAGCTTCTTGTACATCTATGAAGGTCATGACCATTTCTGATTCTGTCATGGAAGGAATAACTTGAGCAGCAAGGCGCCTCCACCTTTGAGCATACACTCTAAATGACTCATTAGACTGTTTCTTGACCTTGGTAATTTGGTACGGTCAGAGCCATCGAGATTGAAAATCAGATTGAGTGAGGAAGGCGTGAGCCAGCCCTTCCCAGCTATGGATCTTAGAGTTGTCTAGTCTGGTATACCATGAACGGGCTTCTCTAGTCAGACTTTTCTGAAACAGCTGCATTCGGAGGTTTTCATTTTCAGCGTAAGACCCAAGTTCTCCTATGAACACCTTTAAATGTGTATAAGGATCCCCTAATCCATCATATTTTTCAAAATTAGGGGTCTTGAATTTCTCTGGGTATTGAACACCAGGAAATATGTAAAGGTCTGTATATGAAACACTGCCTTGTGTTCCAATCCCTTTGAGAATGCGGATAGTTTCCTCCATTTGAAGGACCTTTTTCCTGATACCACCGGTGTCTGGATCTCCTTTGAGATGGGTGTTTTCAGGATCTTTGTTGGTTGTATCCAATTGATGTTCTGGAATTGTTTTTTCCAGACCTTGAACTCCTCCTTGTGTAGAGGATTCTGTATATGTAGGTATCTTTGTGCCCTGAGTAGACTGGTGTAATTCTTTTAGTAAGACAACCAAGTCTGTGATTTGTTTACTCAATCCGTCAAATTCTTTTCAGGAAACAGCATTAGACTTGTCAGAAGAAGACATGATTGGCTGTAGGCCTGTGGCCTTTTTGGACTTTGAACGGGTAACAAGCCCAATTGCTTCCCTACAAAAGACTTACGTAGTTTAGTCTTAGGGTAATGTAAATGTTATCATAACATGTCCGTTTAGGAATTTTGTCCTGCAAAATCGGTTGTTAATTGATAACATGTCATGCATGCACAGATATTCTTCATATTTTCCATTACATATGAATGAACATGGAATAAAAATTACAAGTAAATGCTTTTACAACTAATTTAAAGTGGAAAGTATGAAGAGACTTCCCTCCGCGTTTGGTTTATCAGAGGCTGACCTATCTTAGGGTTACTCTTGCGGCTTTTCGGCATGAAGGTTCCCAGATCATTGCAATCTACTTGACGGGAAGTTAATCCGGTCGTTCAACTGGAGCGAATCTGAGTGGTGCCTTTACTGAGCCCCGGGGAATCATTCTTCCCACAAGTCCAGTAATCAAACACCGACGAGATAGCCTCCTAGTGGAGGGACCATACAACATACATTCACATACAACGTGTCTCACCGTTTATGCAAAATGATGACATGTGCGAAGCATTAATATCACAGATAGATATTTAGCAGTGCAGTAATTAAGATGCATTCGTACACATTCATCAGAAATGTAAATGCAACATTAATACACAAGCATATAACAATTTTGAAAAGCTTGAAATGGCGGCTTAAGCCCTCTTACTGGAGTCCCCAGCAGAGTTGCCACCTGTCGACGTCGGGATTTTTGAGTGTCCCTTTTCGTTAGTTGTTCTTTGGTGTTCTCATGTTAATGTGAGATTTGTTTGAAAAAACAAGTGAAAAAGGTCCGACATGTGTAATGTCGACGATTTGACTTTAAGAGTCGCCAGTTGGTGTTTTTAACTAGTTGCACCAACTCAACCGAAAAGGTTTGCACATTGACCCAGTGTTTTGACACTGCTAGACGGGTCTATGAAACCGAGATTCATTTTGGGTCCGGGGGCTTTGATTATGCGGAGGGAAGGTGTTAGGCACCCCCCGACATCCGTGTTACCACGGTGATCGCCACTTTTCAAAGAAATTGTTATATGAATGTGTGTGTTTGTGTGTGTGTGTGGATCAATGTGCAATTATTTGAAAGTAGTGCGAGGCCTCGTTCGCACCTATATACACAAGGTTTGAATTTTATAGAAAAATTCAGTTTTAACTAAGATATATCATTGAATTTTTATAAAAGTGGTTTGTCAAACCCTGTGCTCAATAGGAATTGAGACCTTTTCATACTTCCATTTTATTATTAAATGTTTGGCTTGTTTGCTTTTATTTTCGAGATGTGAAGCATTCTCGAGAAAATATATCTGTGATGTCGAACTCCTCATGGGCATAATGACCATCCAAGGAAATTCGACACTATATAAAATAATGTATGTGTCGCTTACATTTGAAAAATGTCCATCATGGAACAAGAATCTAGATTCAAAAGCTGAACACCGTGATCACATGATTCCTAGGCTCACATAATCTGTATAGTTTGTATAGAAAGCGATGTAAATAATATATATAAAAGTCAGTAAATATATCTATCTGACATGATCAACCACCCACGAAGCAACTCCATGGGGATCGGAAATATAAATATATAAAAGCGGTAAATATATATATATATATATATATATATATATATATATATATATATATATATATATATATATATATGGACATGATCAACCACTTTGAAGTAAACTCGGTGGGACGAAATATAAATAAAGCCAGTAAAAGCGATCCAACGCCACGAAGTAAACTCAGCAGGACGAAATGTAAATAAAGCTGTAAAGGGCCACGAAGTAAACTCCAGGCCGTACAGGAATGTAAATATATATATATATATATATATAAAAGCAATAAACGCACCGAATGTGAATCCAGGCTCATCGGATATGTCCGATAACAATTTAATATATAAGTATATATATATAAAAGTGATTAAATGCACCGGATATAAAATCCAGGCTCATCAGACAGAGTCTAACCACAATTTATATATATAAGTATATGTATATATAAAAGAAATTAAACGCTCCAGACCGAAGTCTAGGCTTAATCGAGGCATAACTCGATAATGTTAGTCCATATATGAAATATATACATATATATAAGTATATATATACAAACAGAAATGAAAACCATGGATCGAAGTCCGGGCAAACACACTCATACGACTCTTAACGTGTACAACATTGTGTGCTAATATGAGAAGAAGGCTTTATAAAATATGAGAAGGCTTACAGTGGGCTGCCAAAGTAGACTTCTATTGACTTTAATGGATAAACACTCAGCTCCCGCCGAATAAAAGATAGCTATATGTGAGCTAACTAGTGTTTAGAAGTGAGGAAACACTCAAAAGATGTGTATGCAGAGTAAAATGGGATGAGGGCTTCCTCGCTTTTTTTCTTCCTCCTCTTCTCAAATGGTCGACCCCCAAGGCTTGTATATATAGAGCGGATGGGCAGCAGGAACACTGCAATGTAATTGTATGTCTGTATCTCGCTACCGGTCGTGGTGCATCCAAGCCTCGCGGGTCCGTTGTTGTCTCAGTGAAGACGGCAATCGTGCCAATTGTAATGTCCTTCAAACTTACAGAACTTCAATCCAAGCACCCGAGTGGGGTATATCTGACCTTCTTCAGACCGCTTGTGTCGAGAGTTATGCAATGACATGGATTAGAGGTTGTACGAAGTCAGGAAGAGGGGTCTATGCCCATGGTCTTCAAGCTTCAAATTCTATCCAAAGTACTACCACGCATAATAGTCACTCGGGATTGTCAATCCTCGGTTCTTGTGGGACATTGTTGGATGTATGTATGTATGAAGTGTTGAGACGACGTGTCATTGTCGAAGGAACAAGATGACGTTTGACTCCTCGCCAGGGTTATCGCCGGTTTGAGTTGATAGTAGACGTTGCTCAGGGTTACAATTGAGATTGGACTACTTGTTGGTATGCTGCGATATCATCTAGTTTTGATGGTAAGATGACGATATGACTCCTCAGCGGGGTTATCGCTTGCTTTCGTGGTTACAATTTGAGATTGAATTCTTTGCTTGTTTGTATCTTTGTCATCTGTGGATGTTCTATCTGCCGTTGTTATCTCAAGATTACGAGGTGTGTGTGCCTCGACAGGATGTCTGGGGTTGAAGCTGATTGCATATGTTTAAAACAAGCATTTCAGGGGTTATCGCCGGAACTGTAATGACATCTCTTGGGGCTATCACCAAGGATGGGGTTGCTACTCCCAGTGTTTCTCTGGGACTAGAACTGAGCGTCGCAGTGTTATCGCCAAGACAGAACTGTCTTCTTCGGTGTTGTTGTCGGTCTTTTGATCTACATATCTCAGGGTTATCTCTGAGATTGGAAATGACATTCTCGGTGTGTGTTCAGGGTTTGAGATGATGTTCCCGGTTTGTGTTCCGGGTCGGAACTGAACTTCCGATAGTATCCGGATTGGATTTAAGCTTTCTTTCAGGGTTATCTCCAAAAGATGAATCTACCCTCCTGCAATGTTAGTAATAGGAGTGCAAAAAATTTCGAGTGTCTACACAAACACTTGTTATACTATAAAAAATTAACATGCAAAATGAGAAATAAATATGATCCTAACAGAATTAAACAAGAGGTAAGGATATAAATAATGGGGTTCCTCCCATCGAACGCTAAGTTATAGTCAATTAGCTTGACTATCTCTGATTCAATTATGTTGAAGAAAGAATGGAGGTGACTTTTTGCCTATCAACCTCACCACCATAGTAGTGCTTAAGCCGCTGTCCATTCACTTTGAATGGCTTATCTAAGAATTTGTTGAATACCTCTACCGCACCATGTGGATAAACTGTCTTCACAGTAAATGGCCCTGACCACCTTTATTTGAGTTTCCCAGGAAAAAGTTTAAGTCTTGAATTAAACAACATAACTCTTTGTCTCGACTCAAACACTCTCTCCATAATCTTACGATCATGCCATCTCTTCACCTTTTCATTGTACAGCTTGAAGTTTTCATAAGCCTGCAATCTGAATTCATCAAACTCATTGAGTTAGAGTAGGCGTTTTTCACCTGCAGCCTTCAAATCAAAGTTGAGCTTCCTAATTGCCCAATACGCCTTATGCTCGAGCTCCATGGGAAGGTGACAAGACTTTCCATAAACCAGTTGAAATAGTAGCATGCCCAATGGAGTCTTGTAGGCAGTCCTATAAGCCCATACAACATCGTCAAGCTTTAATGACCAGTCCTTTCTTGTGGGGTTCAGGACTTTCTCCAAAAAATTTTTACTTCATGATTTGAAACCTCTGCTTGGCCATTGGTTTGAGGATGGTAAGCTGTAGCAATGAGATGATTTACCCCATACTTAGCTAATAGAGTTGTAAACTGCCGATTACAAAAATGACTGCCTTCATCACTAATAATGTCCCTTGGAGTCCCAAACCTTTTAAAAATGTTTCTTTGGAAAAATTGTAGGACCACCTTGGCATCATTAGTTGGAAGAGCTACCACTTCCACCCACTTAGAAACATAGCCAACTGCCAATAAGATGTATAAATTCCCAAATAAAGAAATGAAAGGCCCCATGAAGTTTATCCCCCAAACATCAAAAATTTCAAACTCGAGGATTGTGTTCAATGGCATCTCATTTCTTTTCGATATACTCCCAACTCTTTGACATCTATCACATCTCTAGACAAAACTGTAAGCATCTTTAAAAATCGTCGGCCAATAAAATCATGCTTGTAACACTCTAGCCGCTATCCTTTCTCCACCGTAGTGACCTCCATATAATGAAGCGTGGAAATCCTACAAAATACCCTATGTCTCGCTATATGGGATACATCTCCTTATCATCTGATTAGCACATTTCTTAAACAAGTACGATTCATCCCATATAAACCACTTCACGTCATGCAAAAATTTCTTTTTCTAATAACAAATCAAGTTTGCAAGAATGATCTTGCTCACTAAGTAGTTAGCATAATCCGCGAACCATGGCACTTCCCCTTTCACCACAAATAACTATTCATCTGGGAAAGACTCAATTAATCACAACTCTGTCATCTGCATCCCTTCCTTGATTTTCCTACTAGATAAGTGGTCCGCCACTTGATTCTCAGTACCTTTCCTGTCCTTGATCTCCAAATTGAATTCTTGCAACAGAAGTATCCACCTAATTAATCGAGGCTTTGCATCTTTCTTTTCCACCAAGTATCAAATTTCCGCATGATTTGTGAACAATATTACCCTTGTCCCAATCAGATACGCTCGAAACTTATCAAAAGCATACACAACTGGCAACAATTTCTTCTCTGTGGCGGTGTAATTCAACTAAGCATCAGTAAGGGTCTTGCTTGCATAGTATATCACATGAAAGATCTTTTCCCTTCTCTGACCCAAAACAGCCCCCAAAGTATAATCACTGGCATCACACATCAACTCAAATGGTAGGTCCCAATCCAGTGTTGTAATCACTAGTGCTTTAGTTAACTTCCTCTTTAAATGCTCAAATGCAGACATGCAATCTTCATCAAACTTGAACTGTGCATCCTTCTCGAATAAGCTGAAAAATGGCTTTGTGATCTTGGAGAAGTCTTTAATGAATCTGCGGTAGAAGCCTGCATACCCTAAAAAACTGTGAACACCTTTTACAGAAGTTGGTGGTGGAAAATTCTCAATGGTCTGTAATTTAGCCCTGTCCACCTCTAGCACTTTCTTTGACACCTTATGTCCCAAAATTATTTTGTCTTGTACCATAAAATGGCACTTTTCCCAATTCAAAACCAAATTCGTCTCAACACATCTTCTTAATACCAACACTAGATTTTCTAGACATAAATCAAAAGAATCACCGAATACTGAGAAGTCATCCGTAAATAACTCCACTTTGTGCTCCAGCATATCCGAAAAAATTCCATTATACATCTCTGAAAAGTGGACGGGGCATTGCACAACCCGAAAGATATCCTTCTGAAAGTGAATTTACCATATGAACATGTAAAAGTTATCTTTTCTTAGTCTTATGGGGCTATCACAATCTGATTGTAGCCTGAATACCCATCCAGAAGGATTTAAAATTCATAACCTGCTAGTATGTCCAACATCTGATCAATAAACAGCAGTGGGAAGTGATCCTTCTTTATAGCTTTGTTAAGTCTGCGATAGTCCATGCAGACTCTTCACCCTGTCACTGTTTTGGTTAGAATCAACTCATTGTTTTCATTGAAGACTATAGTCATTCCCCCTTTCTTTGGCACACACTGTACCGGGCTCACCCACAAGCTGTCTTAGATCGGATAAATAATTCATGCGTCCAACCATTTCAACACTTCCTTCTTGACCACTTCCTTCATAAATGGATTAAGTCTCCTTTGTTGTTCCACTAAAGGCTTTCTACCATCTTCCAGTAGGATCTTATGTATGCAGAATACTGGGCTAATCCTTTTTATATCTATTATAGTCCATCCAATCGCTGATTTAAACTCTCTGAGAACTCTTAGCAGTTTTCTTCCTGAAAAGATGTTAGTGCAGAAGAAATAATCACAGGTAATTTTGAATTTTCATTTAAAAATGCATTCCTCAAATGATCTGGAAGTGGTTTCAACTCAAGTTCTGGAGGTGTCTCAAGAGATGGCTTTAATTTCACTGATGACTCTGCAGCAATCTTTAATGGCTCAATAGGAGTCTTGAAATTTCTGAACTGCGGAGTTGTGTTAATTATTTGAACAATTTCTTCAATCTCACCATCTTCTATCTCTGAACTTCTCACAATAGCACTCTTAAAATGTTCATGTTCCATTAAATTTTCTACTTCATCATTCAACACGTTTTCTACTAAATCAATCCTAAAGCATTCCTCTTAATCTGATGGAAATTTCATAGCCTTAAATACATTGAAGGTGACTTCCTGATCATGAACTCGCATTATCAATTCACCTTTCTGAACATCTATCAAGGTCCTTCATGTGGCTAGGAATGGTCTTCTAAGAATGATTGGTATACTTATGTCCTCTTCATAGTCCAATATGATGCAATCAGCTGGGAAGATGAATTTATCCACTTTAACCAATACATCTTTCATAATACCCTGTGGATAGGTAATAGACCTGTCACCAAGTTGTAATGAAATATTTGTCGGCCTTAGAGTTGGCAATCCCAACTTATTGAACACTGACAGTGGCATCAAGTTGATGCTCGCACCTAGATCACAGAAGCATTTGCTGAAACTCATCTTTCCAATCGTACAAGGTATCGTGAAGCTACCCGAGTCCTTCAACTTTGGAGGTAACTTGCGTTGAAGTATTGCACTACATTCTTCGACCAAGGCCACTGTTAAAAAGTCTTCTAGCCTTTTCTTCCTTGACAAAATACCCTTCATAAACTTTGCATAACTAGGCATCTGTTCCAATGCGTCAGCGAAAGGTATGTTAATCTATAGCTTTTGAAACACCTCCAAAAACTTACTAAACTGCTTATCTTCCCTTTGGTTTTGTAGTCTCTGTGGATAAGGAACAGGGGGGGTGAACAATTGGTATCTTGGTCACTAGTTTCTAAGATGACTCTTCTTTACTCTTCATCATTTCCCCTTTCTCAAAACCTTCTTTAACCAAACTTTCCTCAGAAAAATTCTCCTCTCGCCATGGCAAGACAGCTTCCTCAGTAAAAGTGGCGGCAGGTGCGCCTATCTTGAAATTTCGCGATCCGCTTCCACGACCTCGAAAGTGTGCTTTGTGACGCCCCAAATTCGGGTATCTTTCAACCCAACATATGGTGCTACACAGTACTCATAACTATACAATCATTCCATTGAAATACAACATAATGAATGTAATTACTAACTTCTTATTATAATCAAAGTATAATCCTTCCCAGGTTCATAAACTGATTACATTATTCGTTGTTGGTAATGTATAATACATACAAACATACTAATCTATTACACGATGGTTAAGTATCCCTCTTAGCCTTACCCTTATCTCTCTTAGCATTCTCAGAACGTTCATCTTTAACTGCAATCATACAATTCACGTAAGAACTAAGCATAACAAGCTCAACAAGTTTTAACAAAGGATAACAGTAATACCACATTCGTGAATTATATGACAATTCATACATAACTGAACAAATAGTTATGAAGTATTATAAAACAGTAATACTTTAACAATTTATAACATCAATTCCCAAAGTATAGAATAGATTAAGAATTCTTAACCAGTCGATAGACCATGAACATTAGCTTTCTATTTTCATACTTGAAAAGGATATCACAGCACTAAGGCTGTACATCCGCATTATCTACGAGCACTTCTAGGTGATCGGCCTATAGTACTCTATGTTGATCAACACTCATTCGTTAAACGTATTTATGTTTAACATTTGGCAAACTCGCGTGCCCATCGAATAATCGATGAAAAATACTTTTGTTTGTTCATAGACAAACCTTACCTTCACATCCGTACCAATTACTTGGCATATAATAGCATTAACATTTCTAAATAGAAAGATATGAATACAAATCAATTTATATCTAACGAGTACTCTAGCCGAGTTAAAACTGGCATTGACCCTTTCTTTAAAACTAGTCATGCAATTCAGTACAATGAATCACATAAAACTTGACTAACTTGAAAGTCAGACAAGCGTTAAGAAAACTTGCCTTTCAGCGTCTTCAAATAATTTAATCAACTAACCACAACCTTTACAGAATCTACATGATATATTCACATAGCACACTGTAATTATCTATCAAACAATTATTCACATTGTTCCTACCAACTTCTTTCTCTTCTATGTCTTTGTTAACTTAATATCATCAATAAAGTCAACTCGATTTATCACCCTTCGTCACGGCTTATTAACCAACTTACATTATTAACCGGACTCTATCATCATTGGCAAAGTACCAACGTTATTTCTCGACTAGGGTTCATTGATAACACTTTGTGTTCATCATTCATAACTTACTAATATGCATTCAATTCCTAAGTTTCAATACCATATACCTTAGTATAGGTAGTATAGGAATAGTTTTAGTACACTTATGAAGTGCATAAACTTCACTCTTCTAGGTCTCTTAACAATAGCAGTTCAAACCTAAGTCATTCAACAATTACCCTGCACTCGCGCTGCGGCGTGACATCTTAGTACAAGACTGGCATTGCGGCGTCAGTTAACAGTACCCAGGTCCCGGTCTTCGCGTTGCGGCGTGAGACTTCATTCTATCAGTGGAGCTGCGGTGCCACTTTCCGAAGATCTAATTACATCTTTGGTAGCCGGCGCTACTGGTGCAACGCTTTAAAAACCTTGTCTTGGCCATGGCGGTATTAGACTTAAACACTGAAAATTTTTAACAGATAAAATTTTGGTGAGCTTCCCGGATTCATAACTTCTTCGTTATAAGTTTGATTTGGTCCATTCAAAAGCTTACATGTCATAAATGACATACTCTATGCGTTTATATAAGAATTCGACACTTTCGAATCTGTTAACTTGAAATTCACTATTGAGTTCATTTTCTAAGCGTTCGTAAACGTTAATGAGCGTTTAATGCTCGTTTTCTTTGTTCTAAGTTGAAATCCAAAGATTCTCGAACCCACAACTCTTAAATACCCTATCTCACGTATTGACATTGAAAAAAAAACGTTTTCAAGTCTCACCACAACTTTCGACTAGCAATTCGGAATTTCAACGTTTTCGACGTTTAACGTCTATTTCCGTGAAATTCGCCATAACTTCGTTACTAATGTTCTCTAAGCCAAATCACATGGAATACTCCATGGACTTCATATCTACATCCTAACCAAGCAAGATGCACATATTTACGTATTGATGGAATTCAATTGTTTATCAACAATCATTCTCAATAATCAATATTTTCATGATTTTAAGCTATATCAAACCTTATGATTTCATGACTTATAGAGATTGAATCTATAACAAGTCATCTTTATTCCACCATACTAGACATACACCACCCATTTATGATTCTCCATACTAAAAGAAAACCAAAAGAGATGGAATTAGAATTAAGGAGTATTACCTCAAGAACTCTTAGGTAATCTTGAAAAACTCTTAAGCAAAGCTTTAAAGTAGAACTTTTGGTTGAGTCTAGCTCTCTCTCTCTCTATAAAACTCTAGGTTGGCAATTTGAAAAACTCACAAAAGACCAACTTTAGCTTTCTATTTATAGGCAATTGAAATGGAGGGCAATTTGGACAATTCACCATCACCTCTTTACTATTCAACACTTTGTCACCAAGTAAAATACTAGGTGACCAAGTGTTATGCTTGCCTTGCACACCAAGGGCCGGCCCACCATACCCATGGGTTGCCCCATGGGTTTTACTCATTCGGTGACCCACCGGTTCGATCCACGGTTCGGTTTTCTTGCATTGAGCTTAACCAATCTAATATTGGGCCTTGACTTGGGCTTAACACATTAATTCATTGGGCTTGCCTATACAATTGATTGGACTAAACATAATCCAACTCAAATGAATTATCATTAAGTCTTAACTTAATTTCATAATACTAATCATATTCCATACGTATAATTCACGTATTCTCTCCGTATAATACTCGTACGATAATCGTATTGTATACCATATTAACTCGTCATATTATACATAGATACTAAATAGTATCATCCTAGTATAACACACACATTAACAATAACAAAATTCCTTCTACGTATTTCATTTCCTTCTCGAAAATCATTTCACTCAACCCTTAGATTTTAAGTCCACAGGCGAAAACTTCGTTTGCCATAAATAAAATATTATTAGATATTTCATCTTATCTTAATATTCTATCATTATGCGTTTCTCGGAATTTCAAAATAAATTCCCGAGTAGAAACGGATGAATAGTGTTTTTACAGAAATTTATCGAAAAACAGTTATTTTCGTCTTGGAAATTCTAAACAATTAATTCTAGCACATAGCCAAATTACTAACCATATAAGCACATTCTAGGTCATAGAACAACCTTCACATAGCTTACTCACAAAATAAATCCATTAAATTCATTTAATTCACATAATCAAATAAAATTTAATTATCATAAAAATTCGATTTTCTCGGGCGTTACATTCTCTCCCCCTTATAAGGATTCTGTCCCCAAAATCTAGCTTATAATTACATAAACAAATGAGGAAAATCTTCCTTCATTTTACTCTCGAGTTCTCAAGTTGCTTCCTCAGCATTGTAGTTTCTCCATAACACCTTCACTGAATGTATGACCTTATTTCTTAATACTTGCTCCTTCCTATCAATAATTTGAATTGGAAGTTCCTCATAGGATAAATATTTCTCTATCTGGATAGATTCATACTTTATTACATGTTTATAGTCCGGTTTATAAGGACACAACACAGATACATAAAACACATTATGAATGCGTTCCATTTCTGGAGGTAAGGCTACTTCATAAGCTACCTCTCCTACCCTTCTTAAAATCTCAAAAGGTCCTACAAACCTTGGACTTAACTTCCCTTTCTTTCCAAAATGTATCTTCCCCTTCCAAGGCGATACTTTCAGAAAAACAAAAGATCGTACATCGAATTCTCTATTTTCTCTATGAGGATCTGCATACTTCTTCTGCCTATCTTGGGCAGCTACCAACCGAGCACGTATTATCTTTACCATGTCTGCCGTTTGCTGTACCATCTCAGGTCCAAACATCCAACGTTCACCCACCTCATCCCAACACAATGGAGTTCAGCACTTCCTTCCATACAATGCTTCGTAAGGCGGCATGCCTATACTAGCGTGAAAACTATTGTTGTACAAAAATTCCACTAACGGTAGATATTCGTCCCAACTCCTTTGGAAATCCATAACGCAAGATCTTAACATATCTTCTAGCGTTTGAATTATCCGTTCACTCTGACCATCTGTCTGAGGATGATACGCCGTACTCAATCTTTACTGCGTTCCCATTTGCTCTTGGAAACTCCTCCAAAAGTTCGATGTGAATCGTGGATCACGATCTGACACAATCGAAACAGGTACTCCATGTCTGGAAATAATTTCCTTGATATACAGCTTAGCTAACTGATCTAGGTTATACCTAACTCCCATTGGTAGAAAATGAGCCAATTTCGTCAATCGATCCACTATCACCCAAATAGCATCGTATCCTTTTCTTATTGTTGGAAGTCCCACCACAAAATCCATTGTGATGTGCTCCCATTTCCACTCTGGAATTTCTAACGGTTGCAACAACCCGCTCGATCGTTGGTGTTCAGCCTTAACTTTTTGAGAAGTTAAGCACCTACTAACATATTCTGCTATTTCCCTTTTCATGTTCTGCCACCAAAAGTTCTGACAAAGGTCTTGATACATCTTTTTCGTACTACCGGGATGTATCGAGTACCTCGAACTATGAGCCTCCATTATTATCTCCTCCTTTAATTCGGGATCATTGGGAACCCAAATTCTTCCTTCAAAACGAAGTAATCCCTCCTTGTCGAGGTTATACCTAGTCTTTTCTTCATCTTCTATCCTTTTATTCATCTGCTTGCATTCCTCGTTGCTAAATTGTACTCCCCTAACCCGTTCCACTATGGTCGATTGGGTTTCCATGGAAAATAACATTTCCACCGCTTCCTCCGGTAACTTAACTTCTAACTCCATTCTTGCCATCGTTGTTATCAACTCATTCTAAGTTGTTAACATTGACAGTTTCTCTCTACCCTTCCTACTTAGCGCATCGACTACTACATTTGCCTTTCCCGGATGATATAAAATATCACAGTCATAATCTTTTATTAACTCTAACCACCTTCTCTGTCTCATGTTCAACTCCTTCTGTGTGAAGATATATTTCAGATTTTTGTGGTCCGTGTATATCTCACACTTTTCACCATATAAATAATGCCTCCATGTCTTCAAGGCAAAAACTACAGCTGCCAATTCCAGATCATGAGTAGGATAGGCCTTCTCATAATCCTTCAATTGACGTGATGCATACGCAATGACCTAGCCATGTTGCATGAGCACGTAACCCAATCCTTTATGCGAAGCATCGCTATACACTACAAAGTTCCCTGTATCGTCTGGTAAGGAAAATACAGGTGCCTCACTTAATCTCTTCTTTAGTTCCTGAAAATTGTTCTCACATTTTTCAGTCCACACACACTTCATCGAATTTCTTGTCAGATTCGTCAACGGAGTAGCTATTTTAGAAAAGTCTTGAATGAACCTTCTATAGTATCCCGCTAACCCAAGAAAACTACTAACCTCGGTTGGCGTTTTTGATTTTTTCCACTCATTAATTGCTTCTACTTTTGTTGGATCCATGGAAATGCCATCTTTATTAATAACATGTCCTAGAAACTGCACTCGTTCAAGCTAAAATTCACACTTTGTGAATTTCGCATACAACTTTTCCTTCCTTAGTGTTTCCAATACTATCCTTAAATGTTCGGCATGATCTTCTGACGTCTTTGAATAGACTAGAATATCATCAATGAACACTACGACGAACTTGTCCAAATACTGTTTGAAAACTCGGTTCATCATGTCCATAAATGCGGTTGGCGCATTAGTCAACCCAAACGACATCACCAGAAACTTATAATGACCATAACGAGTTCTGAACGCCGTCTTAGGTACATCCTCCTTCCTTACTTTTAAATGATGATACCCCGTGCGCAAATATATCTTAGAAAATTACTTTTTCCCTTTTAACTGATCAAATAGATCATCGATCTTGGGCAACAGGTATTTATTCTTAATCGTTAACTTGTTCAACTCTCGATAGTCGATACAAAGTCTTAACAACCCATCCTTTTTCTTTACAAACAATACCGGTGCTCCCTAAGGAGACACACTCGGTTGAATGTACTTTCTGTTTTATAGTTCCTGTAATTGAACCATTAACTCCTTCATCTCTGCTGGCGCGATCCGATATGGTGCCCTTGAAACTAGTGTCGTACCCGGTAACAGATCAATTACAAACTCAACCTCCCTGTCTGGTGGAATACCCGGTAATTCCTCCAAAAATACATCTGCGAACTCATAAACTATAGGTATCTGGTCCAAAGATGTTCCCACTCTTTGGGTATCCACAACATGGCACAGGTAACCTATACACCCTTTTCTCAACATCTTCCTAGCTTGTGTCATCGATAGACAACAAGAGCGTCTCGGTGATTTACTACCGAATAACACTACCTTGGTTTTCTTAGAAAGCCAAAGGTTTACACTTTTCCTATGGCAATCTATTATCATCTTATGGTTAACCAACCAATCCATACCAAGAATTACATCGAATTCTTTTAACCTTATCGGTACCAAATCTACCGATAACTTATTCCCTCTAATATCTACGCAACAATCCTTATGAATATGTTCAATGGGGATTATCTCTTCGTTGGCTACCTTAACGTCTAAAGGTATTGGTAACTTTTCAGGAAGTAAACCTAATCGCTTAGCAAATCCACATGCTATAAAAGAACAAGTAGCACCCGAGTCAAATAGCACATAAGCATTTATTTCATTAACTAGAATGATATCTGCTACCACATTCGTTGATGCAACTGCATCTTAGACAGTCATATTAAACGTACGGGCTGCGAGTCTACCCACTGATGGTGTTGGTCCAGTAATAGCTAATTTACCACTACAAGAACCCTTATTTCCCTCTAACCCTTTCTTCGGGCAATTTCTTACCATGTGGTCCAAGGATCCACAGACAAAACACCAATGGTTTTTCTTAGGGTTAGGACAGTTGGGTGACAGATGCCCCTCCTGCCCACAGTTGTAGCAAACTTATTTCCCCTTTAAACAGACTCCCATGTGAGTCTTTTTGCATGTCTATCATGCTTCCGTCCTCCGCTTAGGATCTCCCTGCTTTAGCCCAGTATTCCCATGGTTGAAGTTCTTCCTCTTAGGCAAGTTGCCCTACCTCTTTCTAACTTACTCTTGTTCTTTCGCTCTTTGTGGTACTGAGATAATGCCTCACCACCACCTTCAGCTATTATCGCCTTTTCCAGAATGGTCCCATAGGAAGTACTCTGAAAAACCAATATTCTACTGTAGAGCCAGGGTTTCAAGCCCTTCTCAAACCTACGCGCCTTCCTCTCTTCTGTGTCTACCTGATGTGGAGCGAATCTCGCCAATTCATTGAATTTTGCGGTATACTGGGAACTGTCATATCCCCTTGTTTAAGTTCTAAGAACTTAATCTCCATCCTACCTTGCATACTAGTAGGGAAGTAGTTCTCGAAGAACACCTTCTTAAACTGTTCCCATGTAACAGCTTCTGTCTTAGCCCCACCCTGGTGAGCCTCCCACCAGTAGTTGGCTTCTCCCTTCATCATGTAAGTCTCAAAAGAAGTCTTTTGCGCCTCACCTATGTTTGTTATCACAAATGCCTTTTCAATCTCTTTCACCCATGTCTGGGCCTCTAAAGGGTCCGTCGTTCCTCGGAACTCCGGAGGACCCACACTCTTAAATTCCTTAAAGGTAGTTGTTCTTACTACCCCATGAGCTACAGGAATTCTTCCCCCAACTTGGTTAAATGCAGCCATTAATAAATTAACAAACTCTTGCATAGGGTTATTAGGACCCCCTGATTCTCATTATGAGACTCAACCTCTTGGTTACGTTGTCTCCTTCTTGGCGGCATAATTCTGATTAAATAAATAAAGTTTCATTATTATTTATTTAACTACTTGGTTATCATACTCAAATAACAACTCATACCACAACAAGCACATTAAATAAAACTTCATTATATTAATATGCTTTCATAGTAAAGACTATTTACATCATGTTCCCTTAGCCAAAAAGCTATTACATACTATCCCGCGATTGACTTCTACAAAAATTGGGATTTACAAAAAGACTACCCTTTAATTATACAAAAGAGGGTTTTACGTCACTACTTATATACAAAAAGATCTAACGATCTACTAAACTATCGAACTAAATTCTCATATTTCTGATTTTCCAGTATCGACACAATATCTCGACTTATGATGTGTTGAGTCTGCCCTGACTCAATAGAATAACAAGCGATTTTCAGCTTGAAATTCTCATGAGCGCATTCATGGATGTATGACATCCTAGCTATCTTCTGGTCTTTTTCAACCAGTTTCTTTCGAAGCTCTACAACCTCCTCCTTATAGTCTCTCGCCTTATCCGACATCAGCACTTTCTCATCGTGCCCCGACTCAAAATCCACCTATATAGATTCCTTCGCCTCATATAGGGTGGTTATCTCCTCATTTTGTGTCTGCACTACAGTGCGCAAATGCACATTCCTATCCAACACCGCCAGATACAATGATCTTATTGCATCCGGAGGTGTTGGCTCTTGAGTAGGCACCACCGTGTTAATCGATGTTACCTCCATCTCCTCCTCCACATCTATCATCATATTTATATATGATGTTATTCCCATCGTTTCCTAAGAGTAATCTTCCCCATACATGTACTCTTCTGGATAGGAATCTTCTAGAACCACTATTGGTACCTCCGCCACTGGCATAGGTACTACCTCCACTTGGTTCACTGACTCTTCACTCACAACGTGAATGTCTCTATACATCATGCTATCGATCGACATCTACAATAGCACATAACAAGTTGATTAGTACATAATACACAATAGTATAAGCACAAATCACATTTAATTTATTTAAGGTTACTTTTCATCTTTTAAATCTTTCAGTACTGAGTTTTCTCAATACTTTATTAATTCATTCGACTCGAATTTCTTTCTTCGGACTTTACTTTCCTTACGAGGTTATTAGCCAAAGGTTCTTCCCCCCTTAAGTTTTATAACCTAATGCTTTGATACCAACCTATGACGCTCCCAAATTCGGGTATCTTTCAACCCGACATATGGTGCTACACGGTACTCATAACTATACAATCATTCCATTGAAATACAACATAATGAATGTAATTACTATCTTCTTATTATAATCAAAGTATAATCCTTCCCAGGTTCATAAATCGATTACATTGTTCGTTGTTGGTAATGTATAATACATACAAACATACTAATCTATTAAACGATGGTTAAGTATCCATTTTAGCCTTGCCCTTATCTCTCTTAGCATTCTCAGAACGTTCATCTTTAACTGCAATCATATAATTCATGCAAGAAGTGAGCATAACAATCTCAACAAGTTTTAACAAAGGATAACAGTAATACCACATTCGTGAATTATATGACAATTCATACATAACTGAACAAATAGTTATGAAGTATTATGAAACAGTAATACTTTAACAATTTATAACTTCAATTCCCAAAGTATAGAATAGATTAAGAATTCTGTACCGGTCGATAGACCATGAACAGTAGCTTTCTGTTTTAATACTTGAAAAGGATATCACAGCACTAAAGTTGTACATCCGCATTACTTACGAGCACTTCTAGGTGATGAACCTATAGTACTCTATGTTGATCAACATTCATTCGTTAAACATACTTACGTTTAACATTTGGCAAACTAGTGTGCCCATCGAATAATCGATGAAAAATACTTTTGTTTGTTCATAGACAAACCTTACCTTCGCATCCATACCAATTACTTGGCATAGGATAGCGTTAACATTTCTATATAGAAAGATATGAATACAAATCAAACTATATCTAACAAGTAGTCTAGCTGAGATAAAACTGGCATTGACCCTTTCTTTAAAACCAATAATGTAATTCAGTACAATGAATCACATAAAACTTGACTAACTTGAAAGTTAGACAAGCGTTAAGAAAACTTGCCTTTCAGCGTCTTCAAATAACTTAATTGACTGACCACAGCCTTTACAGAATCTACATGATATATTCATATAGCACACTGTAATTATCTATCAAACAATTATTCACATTGTTCCTACCAACTTCTTTCTCTTCTATGTCTTTGTTAACTTAATATCATCAATAAAGTCAACTCGATTTATTACCCTTCGTCCCGGCTTATTAACCAACTTACATTATTAACTGGACTCTATCATCATTGGCAAAGTACAAATGTTATTTCTCGACTAGGGTTCATTGATAACACTTTGTGTTCTTCATTCATAACTTACTTACATGCATTCAATTCCTAAGTTTCAATACCATATACCTTAGTATAGGTAGTATAGGAATAGTTTTAGTACACTTATGAAGTGCATAAACTTCACTCTTCTAGGTCTCTAAACAATTGCAGTTGAAACCTAAGTCATTCAACAATTACCTCACACTTCTCACTGCGTGATGTGACATCTTAGTATAAGGCCTGCAGCAATGGCGCCAGTTAGCAAGACTCTCAGTCCTACCTCGGCATGCTGCACATGAGACTTCATTCTATCAGTGGTGCTGCGGTGCCACTTTCCAGTAGCCAATTATACCGTGTCAGCGTTGCGGCGTGGTACTTTTAAAGCACTGTCTGGCGCCGCGGTACCAGACCTCAGACAAGAAAATTTTTAACAGATAAAATTTTGGTGAGCTTCCCGGATTCATAACTTCTTCGTTATAAGTCCGATTTGGTCCGTTCAAAAGCCTACATGTCATAAATGACATACACTACACGTTCATATAAGAATTTGACACTTTCAAATCAATTTACTCTAAATTCACTATTGAGTTCATTTTCTAAGCGTTCGTAAATGTTAATGAGCGTTCAATGCTCGTTTTCTTCGTTCTAAGTCGGAATCCCACAATTCTTAAACCCACAACTCTTAAATACCCTATCTCATGTGTTGATATTGAAAAACAACATTTTTAAGTCTCACAGCAACTTTTGACTACCAATCCGGAATTTCAACGTTTTTGACGTTTAACATCTATTTTAGTGAAATTCACCATAACTTCATTACTAACGTTCTCTAAGCCAAATCATATGCTCCATGGACTTCATATCTACATCCTAACCAAGCAAGATGCACATATTTACGTATTGATGGAGTTCAATTATTTATCAACAATCAATCTCAACAATCAATATTTTCATGATTTTAAGCTATATTAAACCTTATGATTTCTATGATTTCATGACTTATAGAGATTGAATCTATAACAAGTCATCCTTATTCCACCATACTAGGCATACACCACCCATTTATGATTCTCCATACTAAAAGAAAATCAAAAGAGATGGAATTGGAATTAAGGAGTATTACCTTAAAAACTCTTAGGTAATGTTGAAAAACTCTTAAGCAAAGCTTTAAAGTAGAACTATTGGTTGAGTCTAGCACTCTCTCTCTCTCTAAAAATCTAGGTTGGCAATTTGAAAAACTCACAAAAGACCAACTTTAGCTTTCTATTTATAGGCAATTGAAATGGAGGGAAATTTAGTCAATTCACCATCACCTCCTTACTATTCAACACTTTGTCACCAAGTAAAATACTTGGTGACCAAGTGTTATGCTTGCCTTGCACACCAAGGGCCGGCCCACCATGCCCATGGGTCATCCCCATGGGTTTTACCCATTCGGTGACCCACCGGTTCGATCCACGATTCGATTTTCATGCATTGAGCTTAACCAATCTAATATTGGGCCTTGACTTGGGCTTAACACATTAATTCATTGGGCTTGCTTATACAATTGATTGGACTAAACATAATCCAACTCAAATGAATTATCATTAAGTCTTAACTTAATTTCATAATACTAATCGTATTCCATACGTATAATTCATGTATTCTCTCCGTATAATACTCGTACGATAATCATATTGTACTCCGTATTAACTCGTCGTATTATACATAGATACTAAATAGTATCATCCTAGTATAACACACACATTAACAATAACGAAATTCCTTCTACGCATTTCATTTCCTTCTCAGAAATCATTTCACTCAACCCTTAGATTTTAAGTCCGGAGGTGAAAACTTTGTTTGCCATAAATGAAATATTATTAGATATTTCATCTTATCTTAATATTCTACCATTACATGTTTCTCAGAATTTCAAAATAAATTCCCGAGCAGAAATGAATGAATAGTGTTTTTACATAAATTTCTCAGAAAACATTTATTTTCGTCTTGGAAATTCTAAACAATTAATTCTAGCACATAGCCAGATTACCAACCATATAAGCACATTCTAGGTCATAGAACGACCTTCACATAGCTTACTCACAAAATAAATCTATTAAATTCATTTAATTCACATAATCAAATAAAATTTAATTATCATAAAAATCTGATTTTCTCGGGCGTTACATAGCCTGACATTGTTCTTTACCCTCCCTTCTTGGATTAGCCTCTGTTGTACTTGGCAATATACCATGTGGTCTGTTTTTGAGCATGCTAGCCATTTGACCCATTTGAGTTTCCAAATTTTTGATAGCCACTGCTTGGCTTTTGTTCATCACCTCGGTATTTGCCATATACTTAAGCATCATCTCCTCCATTTCTGCTTTCTTCTCTTGCTGAGGTGCAGGTGGTGGATGATGTTGTTGCTGTTGTTGAAATCCTGGAGGGTAGGGTGGTTTCGGTGCATACTAATGATGAGATGGTTGTAACTGAAACTGATGTTGTGGTTGAAACTGTTGACTTTGTTGATTTTGTTTTTTTGACCAACTAAAATTGGGATGATTTCTGTTGTTGTTATTGTAGGCATTCTGCAACTGATTTTGATTTTTCTGGTAGTTGTTCACATAATATACATATTCGAAACTTATAGCATATTGATCGGTTGAATGTGACCCTGCACATATCTCACATATAAAAGCAAATGTCTTCGCTTTACTCTCTGCTAAAGAATCAATCTTCTTTGCCATAGATGCCATCTGAGCTGACAACTGAGTGATAACATCCACCTCTAACAATCCTGCAACTTTGGGCTGTGGCATTCTGGCAATAGGATTTTGAAAATCATTCACTGCCATAGTCTCTATAAGATTGTAAGCCTCTTCAAAGCTCTTAGCCCATAAAGCTCCTCCTGCAGCTACATCTACAATCGGCCTTGATTGCCTTTCCAATTCATTATAAAATGTATTAATCACCATCCAATCCAGCATACCATGATGTGGACACTTCCTTGGCATCTCTTTATACCTTTCCCATGCTTCACATAAAGATTCACCATGCTGCTGTTCGAATTGGGATATTACTGTCCTTATTTTAGCAATCTTAGCCATTGGAAAAAAATTGGCTAAGAACTTTTGTGCTAGGTCCTCCCATGTTGTAATTGATCCTGACGGCAAAGAATGGAGCCAACTTCTAGCCTTGTCCCGTAAAGAGAATGGAAATAGTCTGAGCCTGGTTGCATCTTCTGTCACCCCGTTGTACCTGAAGGTATCACATATCTCTATAAAACTCAATAGATGCTTGTTCGGGTCATCTGTAGCAGCACCCCCAAATTGTACCGAATTTTGCACCATTTGAATAGTGTTCGGCTTTATTTCAAAAGTGTTAGCTACTATAGCTGGCCAGACTATACTCGACTGAAATCCATTTATGTTCGGCATTGAATAATCTCTCAAGGACCTGTGTTCCTCTTTTTGCTCTTTGGTTGCCATACTGAATGTTGTGGTCTCTAAATCTGCTTGTATATTCCAACGCGCTCTCGATTTTCAACCTCTGCCGTTGATGTTATCCCGTGTGCATAAAATATATACAAGTTCCTGAAATACAAATAAAAACAAAATAGAAATAAGATGAGAATAGTCTTGTTTAAGTCACACAAATTTAGCTTTAATTGATGACGATAATATTAAAAATAAACGCCTTTCCCCAGCAATGACTGTTGAGTAAAATCTAATTACGCACAACACGCAAGTATACGTGGTCAACAAGGTATATAATAGTAAGTAAAGTATCGTTCCCACAGAGACAAATTAGTAAGAAACTCAACCTTACAATTATCAATTTTCTATTAATCCTAATTTTATTAAACTAGTCACTTTAATGATTATAAAACCTAAATTATTATTGAACTAGTTATCTCAAAATACTCACAACTAATAGAAACTGAATTTTCAAACAATTAATGGAGAATTAGGCTCATGATTTCACCTTAAACTTCACTTTGATTCATACACCTTAATTTTAGTTCAACTCAGTATCCCAATTTATTAATCAAGAACACAAATGTAGTACTAGCCACCTCTCGATGCACTAATACCGTATTAACTTAAATCCACAGTTAAGATAGAAACAAGTCAAACACCTTAATCAACTAACTCACTATATCTCTATGCGAATTATAATTAAAGAAGGTTTAAGATTAAGTTCTCTATCCGATTACATGCGATGTCAAGCATATCTCTACCTTAACATTCATCACAATTCTGCTATTCACAAAACTCGTGAACACATGATATATCAACTAAGTCAAGATTTGAATATCCTCTCTCGATTCCAAACAAATCCACAAAGAATTGTTGATCAGACAATTCATAAATTTAAGCTCAAATTAATATAGATAGTGTGGAAAATATTTTATTAAACTGGAAATAAAGCTACATAATCATTGTTCCACTCAAGGATCCATCATTCGCCTAAAAAGTAAATTAGTTCATAATGAATGAATTAACTACTGAATAAATAAAAGAAGACATCATCCCAATTACACAAATTGAAATTAAGAAAAATAATAATACACCACCCTTCTTTGAATTCAACTCTGCAATCTTCGTGAAAATCTCCCTCTTCTCTAGTCCTCCAAAAGCTTGTTCTTCAATTTTTGTTCTCCCAAGAATTTGATTGATTCCTCATGTAATTAAAAAATATAATCTCCCCTAGTCCCACTCTAACTCATGCCCAAGAGAAACTCTAAGGAATCCAAGTTCTTACCAACTCCAACAAGTACACCAAAGACTCCTAAGACAAATACCATAACCATTATGGCACATTCCTACTGTACATCTATTACATATATCATTAGTAACCCATAAGACCAACCATACTCTTTATCCAACAAAATTGCTCAATACAATGTACTGCGCTGCACTGTAGCCAGCCTGCGCTTGATAGAGAAGGTCTCAAGCATAGCTACCTGCGCTAGACCATCGATGGCTCGAATTGCTCAACGTGGCGCTCCGCTATATTGCTCTTCATCTCGGCACGGTCCGCGCTATGTCAATAGTAAGTTGCACTTTTGCTCAAAAACTCCAATGCTCACATCTTGATAGATCAACGTAATTGTCCTACATTAGACACAAAACCCATCAAAACTAACATGAAAGTACCAAAAACTAACAATATAACAACCAAAACGAACATAAATCATAGGTTAAAAACCTACTCATCAAATTCCCCCAAACTTGAACATTGCTTGTCCTCAAGCAAAATGCAATGTAATGCAATGCCTCTAACACTTAAACTACGAATCCAGTGCTATGATAATAACGATAATTACTCATATGGCCTCAGAGAAATCAAGTAAACATGTCAACACCTCAAAACAAAATCAATTCACAATTCCTTGCCAACCATTGCATCTCAAACTGTTATCACTATTATAGTGTGTGTGTGTGTGTGTGTGTGTGTGTTCCAACCATATAAATTGACATACAATCAAATTTAATACATAACAAATCTCTTCTAAGGCATCATACAGTATAAATTTAAGACATCCACAACAAGCTCATTCCAACCAACGCCAGACAATAACCAATTTCAAGGATCAACATGGGATATTTATGCTATACTTATTACGGGGGCATTTTGCTCTTATTTCCCGTTTTATCCAAATTTTTGTTTGTTTATATATATATATATATATATATATATATATATATATATATATATATATACATAACTATGCAATGTCTTATTCCCTTAGGCTTTTCAATGATACCTTAACGAGCTTTCGACCAACGACTCCCAGATCATTAAGACCGTAGGGCGCTAGGTGTAAAGACAATCCCCTCGGGCTTACTTACTCAAGTAACAAAGGCCACAAAATTAGACAAGCACGCTACGGTATTTATTCATTTGTTTTCTCTTTTTTTTATATAGCTTATACACCCAAAATATTCCCCCAAACTTAGGTTCTTATCTAACCTTAGTTATCATTATCTGTTCGTGTCCTTCCTTCATTTAAACTAGTAACATCCTTTAGAGTCTTATTATGAATCAATTTAAGTGCAATCAATTAATATGTTGGTTTTCTTGTGCATTCCTTATTATAATAGTTTCAAACAGAAGAAAGATTCAACTTATAACAAGAAATTACTTCAAAGTTCCCTTAATTGGTATTGCACTTGTTTACCGCATTCCAATCTCATCATTGGCCAAAAACAAACATATACCAACTATCCACTGGATTCATGCAACTACATGTTTTTTTTTTAATAATAATATGCCCTAAGTATGCAAAAATATATAAAACTAATAACTAAAAACCGAACATGCAAATTACTAAAAGAAGAAAATATAATCCCCCAAACTTAAATCAAGGAATGCCCTCATTACGTCAAATATGCTAAATAAAAAGATGAGGACTTCCCTGAAAACGCGTTACTGCTCGTCGTCGTCCGATGGAGGATATGTTGGTAGGATAGGAGGAATAGGCATAACCACTGGTTGAGCATTAGAATTGCAATGAAAAAACACATCAGCAAGCATTTTGAATGCATTTGCATTGTACTGATGCATTAACTCTTGACGTTGGGCCAACCACATAAATTGATTCCTTGGGACCCGCGATTGTTCTGCACTAACTAGGGGTGATGGTTGGCAGATCATAATGTAGCCTTCACCACGCGGGTGTGATTGCACACCATCCCATGCTTTATACCTCTCAATAGTAGCATGATCAATTATGGCCATTGGTTGTTGTATTGGCTTAGTAGGTTGCCACTGCATAAATCAGTAATTAGGAACCCGTGAAGCAAACCTCCCGTAGTACTCCCACGTAACACCCGGTCAATTGATTCTTGAATACACTCCCCCACATCAACATTGTAAAATGCAATTGAGTTATTCACACAGTAGTGGTGGTGAACAATCCCATACAACAGCCGAGCCCGTGCCTTAGTTACATCGGTTTGGTGGAGAGTGGGCATTAAATGAGCACATATAAATGCATGCCATGCTTTACCATATCGACTAAGTACTGATTGGGGAAAACTTATCTTTTCATTTGTTCCTGCTTGAATTACCCATTTGAATACCTGGTTTGCATAATCGGGCAATCAACTCGTCTAGCTCGGGCAACCCATCTTCATATTAGCCAGCTTGTGGTGTCTCTAACCCAAAATAAGTGTTAATAGCATCGGCGTGAAACACCACCGGTTTGCCCGGAACCATGACGACATGATTGACTTGTTCCATTGCATTGGCATAAAACTCCTTAACTATGTTGATTGCCACTAGAAGTAGTTGTTCTACTAGTTGAAACCAATTGCGCTCTACAATTTGCAGAGCCATGTCGCCATCCAAATTAGCATTTGGCTTCAATCCTCGCTCTAGCACCAAGTTCTTCTTGTCGACGGATGACTTGAATCTTTCTACGGCCCTTTCACTAACAAATTTCGTATGGTCATATGCAGGCCAAGTCGTGGAGGTTGATGGTCGTTGTCTTTTGTGGGAAGACATGTTGTTTCCGGTGTTGTTGAGCACAAGAATCTGGTTCTGGACTTTTATCAAACAGTTGATGGGTGGACTGATTATTTCCCCCAAACTTTGTTGATTAATGTTACTTTGCTAGCCAAATTTTCAAAAACACACAACCCACTCCTTGGGCACTCAATTCCCCAAATTTTCCACTCAAATTGATATCAAAACAGAGAATTGTGTGAGGGATGGAGATAATTGTGCTTACCTTTAATGAGTTTAGGTTTCCCTCGTTGTAAAGATGTCCCAATTTGTATGAATTTGTGCAAGGAGTGGATTAGAATTAGGATTGGAGTGTTGTGTTTAAGCTTTATAGGACCATGACTTCTTGGATGGTAGGAGTTCATATAGAAAGTAGGAGACCAACGTGGGTTGGAGATTGGGATGGATGGTAGGAGTTCATATAGGAGGTAGGAGACCAACGTGGGTTAGAGATTGGGATGGATGGGATTAATGGGATTGGAAGTTGAAAAGGAAAAGGAGAAGTAAAGATGATGTAATGGGGGTTATGGGGAATAGGAAGTGCAATAAGTGTAGGAGAAGTGGAGAGTTTGCATGTAATGAGGAGAGGTGGCTTGGATTAGTCAAGAACACGTCGCTCCAGCTGTTCAGTGCCTGATAATCCCGAGTAGCGTGGTCCACGCTTAGTGTAGGCGAGGTACTGCCCTTCCGCTTGGCAAGTGAGATCTCGAAGTGCTAGCGCGCCTGCGATCTGATCTAGCAAAGGTGTAGCGCTACCCGCACTAGGTAGTCGAGGTTGAGGCGCATGGCGCTTTTCATATTGTCTATTCGGCTATATGTAGCGATTATTATTCAGCTTCTGATTGGGTTCAGAGTGCTAACTCACCCCGCGCTTGATCTAGGCAGTGTGTAACGCGGCCCGCGCTAGAGGGGCAGTTTTTGAACGATTGCTTGTCCTTGAATTTTCTGCAATTTTTCCACAGATGCAATTAATTCAATTGAAATGTATACTTGAACTAGAATATAAACTACAATGTACTAGTAATTAAGAGGAATAGTTTAGAGCTTGGGTTGCCTCCCAAGTAGCGCTAGTTTTAACGTCGTTAGCCCGACGGTGCCTCTTGTATCATTGAGTGTCGGTGAGAGTAATGTTGATGACATCCCAGTTTGAGTCACCACCCCAGTAATTCTTTAATCTGTGGACATTAACCTTGAAAGTCTCCAATGGATTTCTACTGTAAAGCTCAACGGCGCCATGTGGGAACACTGTCTTTATGGTGAATGGCCCCGACCACCGTGATTTTAGTTTTCCTGGGAACAATCTCAGTCTTGAGTTGAACAGGAGTACTGATTGACCTTGCAGGAATGTTCGGTGCATAATTTTTTGGTCGTTCCATCTTTTAATCTTTTCCTTGTACAATTGTGAATTCTCGTACGCTTGCAGGCAGAATTCGTCCAGCTCATTTAACTGCAGTAGTCTCTTTTCCCCCACTGCTGCTTGATCGAAGTTCAGTTTTTGGATAGCCCAATAAGCCTTGTGCTGTAACTTGACCGATAAATGGCAAGCTTTTCCATACAGCAGTTGATATGGTGACATGCCGATCGGTGTCTTATACGCAGTCCGGTATGCCCATAATGCATCATCCAATTGAAATGACCAATCCTTTCGATTTGGGTTTACTACTTTTTCCAGTATTTTCTTGACTTCCCTGTTCGACACTTCCGCCTGCCCACTGGTTTGGGGATGATAAGTCTTCGCTACTTTGTGGTTGACACCATATCTTGCCAGTAGTGCTGTAAACGCTTTGTTGCAAAAGTGACTACCTTCATCACTTATTATAGCCCTTGGCGTTCCAAACCTTGTAAAGATATTTTTCTGTAGAAATCTTAAGACCACTTTGGCATCGTTTGATGGTAGTGCTGCGGCTTCAACGCATTTTGATACGTAATCCACTGCGAGTAGAATGTATTGATTGTTAAGAGATGAAGGGAATGGCCCCATGAAGTCAATGCCCCATACATAAAAAATTTTAACCTCTAGAATTGTTTGTAGTCGCATTTCATTTCTTTTCGAAATGTTGCCCACCCTTTGACATCGATCACATGTTTTGACAAACTGGTGGGCGTCTTTAAATAGCATGGGCCAATAAAACCCTGATTGAAGCACCTTTGCTGTTGTCCTTGCACTACCATAATATCCGCCATATGCAGATGAGTGACATTCGTGCAAGATGTTCTTCACTTCGCTATAAGGCACACATCTTCTGATCATCTTGTCGGTGCACTGTTTGAACAAGTACGGCTCATCCCACATATACCATTTGACGTCGGGCAGAAACTTCTTTTTCTGTTGTCGTGTAAGATCAGGAGGTAGAATGTTACTCACTAGATAATTAACGAAGTCCGCGTACCATGGAAATTCTTACTATATCCCAAAAAATTGCTCATCCGGGAATGACTCGTTGATTACACACTTGTCCTTTATCTGTTTGTCTTGATTTTCCAGTCTTGACAAATGATCGGCAACTTGGTTCTCTGTCCCCTTTCTATCCTTTATCTCTAAATCAAACTCTTATAAGAGGAGAATCCATCTGATAAGACGTGGTTTAGCGTCCTTTTTCGCGATCAAGTACCGAATAGCCGCATCATCCGTGTAGACTATCACCTTTGTTTCGATCAAATAGGCCCGAAATTTATCAAATGCGTACACCACTGCAAGTAATTCTTTTTCTGTAGTTGTGTAGTTCAATTGAGTCTTTGTGAGTGTCTTACTTGCATAATAGATAGCATGAAATATCTTGTCTCGGCGTTGACCCAAAATAGCCCCAACTGCATAATCGCTTGCATCACACATTAGTTCAAACGACATATTCCAATCCGGAGCGACGATCGCGGGGGCTGTAGTCAACTTCTTCTTCAACAACTCAAAGGCCAACTTACACTCCTCATCAAAATTGAACACAACATCCTTCTCTAGAAGACTGCACAAGGGTTTTGCCATTTTAGAAAAATCCTTTATGAATCTCCTGTAGAACCCAACATGTCCTAGAAAGCTTCTAATTCTTTTGATTGAACTCAGCGGAGGCAGTTTCTCAATTGTTTCCAACTTCGCTTTATCAACCTTCAATCCTTGAGCCAAGACTTTGTGTCCCAAAATTATACCTTCTTCCACTATGAAGTGGAATTTTTCCCAGTTGAGGACCAAATTTGTGTCGGTACATCTTTGTAAGACCATTACCAAGTTTTCCAAAAATTGCATCAAAATTATCCCCAAAGACAGAGAAATTGTCCATGAAGACTTCAACATTCTTTTCCACCATATCCGAGAAGATGGCCATCATGCACCGCTGTAAAGTAGCAGGTGCATTACACAATCCGAATGACATTCTCCTGAATGCGAATGTACCATATGGGCATGTAAATGTAGTTTTCTCTTGATCCTCAGGAGCGATGACGATTTGATTGTAGCCCGAGTATCCATCCAATAAGCAATAGTACTCATGTCCCGCCAATCTATCCAACATTTGATTGATAAAGGGTAGAGGGAAGTGATCCTTGCGGGTTGCCTTATTCAACTTTCTATAGTCCATACAAACCCTCCAACCAGTCACTGTCCTTGTTGGAATCAGCTCATTGTCATCATTCTGAACCACGGTCATTCCTCCCTTTTTCGGCACACATTACACCTGACTAACCCACTTGCTATCTGAAATTGGGTAGATGATACCTGCGTCTAACCACTTCAAAATTTCCTTCTTGACTACCTCTTTCATAATAGGGATGAGCCGTCTCTGTTGTTCCACGATCGGTTTTGCATCGTCTTCCATCAAAATTTTGTGCATGCAAAATTTTGCATTGTCTATCCTATCGCTGATTTATGTTCCCTAAGCACTCTCAACAGCTTTTCTTCCTGCAATTCGTTAAGTGTGGCAGAGATAATAACAGGTAAAGAATTTAAACTGCCTAAATACGCATACCTGAGATGTTTAGGTAGTGGTTTTAGCTCAAGAGTTGGTGGTTCCTCCAATGACGATTTCATCCTTGCCTTGGCTTTCTCTTCCGTGTGCAATGTTTCAAATGGTGTTTTAAATCTGCTTAACTCGTGGCAAGGAGTCTAGCATTTGAAAATAATCCACAAATTCTGGATCATCGAGCTCTTCATCCCCCAATAATGTCATCACCAATGGATCGTTAACCAAACTCTTATCCATGTCTTCACTAATTATTTGGTCAATAAGATTCATCCTAAACCATTCTTCTCCATCTGTCAGGAATTTCATGGCTTTAAACACGTTAAATTTAATTTCCTGGTCTTGGACCCTCATAGTAAATTCTCCTTTTTGTACGTCGATGAGTGTC